>JAIGNY010002016.1:0-10603 GCA_020152595.1 Chiridota heheva
TCGAAAATTTTATGTGCTCAGGAGACAGAGGACTAGTAGACCTTTCGTTTGATATGCGAAAATGTATGTTTATTGTAATTAGCTACCTGTAATTAGCTGTATCCGTAAGGCAATAATTATGTGCACACTAAGTCAATGAGACTTAAAAACGTCAAAAGGGAGAGGGTGGCATCAATGGGTTCAAAACCATTTTCCTCCGTGACGGTTTTGTTCAATAGGGGTGACCAGGCTTTTCAAAAATGTCAAAAAATTCAGGATCGGATTTATTCAAGTAGACTCAGTCAGCCGTTTTGCTACCTCTAATTAGCTGTATCCGTAAGGCAATAATTATGTGCACGCTAAGTCAATGAGACTTAAAAACGTCAAAAAGGGGAGAAGGTGGCATCAATGGGTTCAAAACCATTTTCCTCCGTGACAGTTTTTGTTCAATAGAGGGGGTTACCAGGCTTTTCAAAAATGTCAAAAAATTTGGGATCGGATATATTCAAATAGACTCAATCAGCCGTTTTTGCAGAGGAACAAAATCTGAGATTTTCGAAATGATTTACGTAAAGTGGGGCGCAATTTGGTTGAATCACGCCTTATAACAACACATTTTTCGAAAATATTATGTGCTCGGGAGACAGAGGACTAGTAGACCTTTCGTTTGATATGCGAAAATGTATGTTTATTGTAATTAGCTACCTGTAATTAGCTGTATCCGTAAGGCAATAATTATGTGCACACTAAGTCAATGAGACTTAAAAACGTCAAAAAGGAGAGGGTGGCATCAATGGGTTCAAAACCATTTTCCTCCGTGACGGTTTTGTTCAATAGGGGTGACCAGGCTTTTCAAAAATGTCAAAAAATTCAGGATCGGATTTATTCAAGTAGACTCAGTCAGCCGTTTTGCTACCTCTAATTAGCTGTATCCGTAAGGCAATAATTATGTGCACGCTAAGTCAATGAGACTTAAAAACGTCAAAAAGGGAGAAGGTGGCATCAATGGGTTCAAAACCATTTTCCTCCGTGACAGTTTTGTTCAATAGGGGTTACCAGGCTTTTCAAAAATGTCAAAAAATTTGGGATCGGATATATTCAAATAGACTCAATCAGCCGTTTTTGCAGAGGAACAAAATCTGAGATTTTCGAAATGATTTACGTAAAGTGGGGCGCAATTTGGTTGAATCACGCCTTATAACAACACATTTTTCGAAAATTTTATGTGCTCAGGAGACAGAGGACTAGTAGACCTTTCGTTTGATATGCGAAAATGTATGTTTATTGTAATTAGCTACCTGTAATTAGCTGTATCCGTAAGGCAATAATTATGTGCACACTAAGTCAATGAGACTTAAAAACGTCAAAAAGGGAGAGGGTGGCATCAATGGGTTCAAAACCATTTTCCTCCGTGACAGTTTTGTTCAATAGGGGGGTGACCAGGCTTTTCAAAAATGTCAAAAAATTCAGGATCGGATTTATTCAAGTAGACTCAGTCAGCCGTTTTGCTACCTCTAATTAGCTGTATCCGTAAGGCAATAATTATGTGCACGCTAAGTCAATGAGACTTAAAAACGTCAAAAAGGGAGAAGGGTGGCATCAATGGGTTCAAAACCATTTTCCTCCGTGACAGTTTTGTTCAATAGGGGTTACCAGGCTTTTCAAAAATGTCAAAAAATTTGGGATCGGATATATTCAAATAGACTCAATCAGCCGTTTTTGCAGAGGAACAAAATCTGAGATTTTCGAAATGATTTACGTAAAGTGGGGCGCAATTTGGTTGAATCACGCCTTATAACAACACATTTTCGAAAATTTTATGTGCTCAGGAGACAGAGGACTAGTAGACCTTTCGTTTGATATGCGAAAATGTATGTTTATTGTAATTAGCTACCTGTAATTAGCTGTATCCGTAAGGCAATAATTATGTGCACACTAAGTCAATGAGACTTAAAAACGTCAAAAGGGAGAGGGTGGCATCAATGGGTTCAAAACCATTTTCCTCCGTGACGGTTTTTTGTTCAATAGGGGGTGACCAGGCTTTTCAAAAATGTCAAAAAATTCAGGATCGGATTTATTCAAGTAGACTCAGTCAGCCGTTTTGCTACCTCTAATTAGCTGTATCCGTAAGGCAATAATTATGTGCACGCTAAGTCAATGAGACTTAAAAACGTCAAAAAGGGAGAAAGGTGGCATCCAATGGGTTCAAAACCATTTTCCTCCGTGACAGTTTTGTTCAATAGGGGTTACCAGGCTTTTCAAAAATGTCAAAAAATTTGGGATCGGATATATTCAAATAGACTCAATCAGCCGTTTTTGCAGAGGAACAAAATCTGAGATTTTCGAAATGATTTACGTAAAGTGGGGCGCAATTTGGTTGAATCACGCCTTATAACAACACATTTTTCGAAAATTTTATGTGCTCAGGAGACAGAGGACTAGTAGACCTTTCGTTTGATATGCGAAAATGTATGTTTATTGTAATTAGCTACCTGTAATTAGCTGTATCCGTAAGGCAATAATTATGTGCACACTAAGTCAATGAGACTTAAAAACGTCAAAAAGGGAGAGGGTGGCATCAATGGGTTCAAAACCATTTTCCTCCGTGACGGTTTTTGTTCAATAGGGGTGACCAGGCTTTTCAAAAATGTCAAAAAATTCAGGATCGGATTTATTCAAGTAGACTCAGTCAGCCGTTTTGCTACCTCTAATTAGCTGTATCCGTAAGGCAATAATTATGTGCACGCTAAGTCAATGAGACTTAAAAACGTCAAAAAGGGAGAAGGGTGGCATCAATGGGTTCAAAACCATTTTCCTCCGTGACAGTTTTTGTTCAATAGGGGTTACCAGGCTTTTCAAAAATGTCAAAAAATTTGGGATCGGATATATTCAAATAGACTCAATCAGCCGTTTTTGCAGAGGAACAAAATCTGAGATTTTCGAAATGATTTACGTAAAGTGGGGCGCAATTTGGTTGAATCACGCCTTATAACAACACATTTTTCGAAAATTTTATGTGCTCGGGAGACAGAGGACTAGTAGACCTTTCGTTTGATATGCGAAAATGTATGTTTATTGTAATTAGCTACCTGTAATTAGCTGTATCCGTAAGGCAATAATTATGTGCACACTAAGTCAATGAGACTTAAAAACGTCAAAAGGGGAGAGGGTGGCATCAATGGGTTCAAAACCATTTTCCTCCGTGACGGTTTTGTTCAATAGGGGTGACCAGGCTTTTCAAAAATGTCAAAAAATTCAGGATCGGATTTATTCAAGTAGACTCAGTCAGCCGTTTTGCTACCTCTAATTAGCTGTATCCGTAAGGCAATAATTATGTGCACGCTAAGTCAATGAGACTTAAAAACGTCAAAAAGGGAGAAGGGTGGCATCAATGGGTTCAAAACCATTTTCCTCCGTGACAGTTTTGTTCAATAGGGGGTTACCAGGCTTTTCAAAAATGTCAAAAAATTTGGGATCGGATATATTCAAATAGACTCAATCAGCCGTTTTTGCAGAGGAACAAAATCTGAGATTTTCGAAATGATTTACGTAAAGTGGGGCGCAATTTGGTTGAATCACGCCTTATAACAACACATTTTCGAAAATTTATGTGCTCGGGAGACAGAGGACTAGTAGACCTTTCGTTTGATATGCGAAAATGTATGTTTATTGTAATTAGCTACCTGTAATTAGCTGTATCCGTAAGGCAATAATTATGTGCACACTAAGTCAATGAGACTTAAAAACGTCAAAAGGGAGAGGGTGGCATCAATGGGTTCAAAACCATTTTCCTCCGTGACGGTTTTGTTCAATAGGGGGGTGACCAGGCTTTTCAAAAATGTCAAAAAATTCAGGATCGGATTTATTCAAGTAGACTCAGTCAGCCGTTTTGCTACCTCTAATTAGCTGTATCCGTAAGGCAATAATTATGTGCACGCTAAGTCAATGAGACTTAAAAACGTCAAAAAGGGAGAAGGGTGGCATCCAATGGGTTCAAAACCATTTTCCTCCGTGACAGTTTTGTTCAATAGGGGGGTTACCAGGCTTTTCAAAAATGTCAAAAAATTTGGGATCAGATATATTCAAATAGACTCAATCAGCCGTTTTTGCAGAGGCACACAATCTGAGATTTTCGAAATGATTTACGTAAATAGGGGCGCAATTTGGTTGAATCACGCCTTATAACAACACATTTTTCGAAAATTTTATGAGCTCGGGAGACAGAGGACTAGTAGACCTTTCGTTTGATATGCGAAAATGTATGTTTATTGTAATTAGCTACCTGTAATTAGCTGTATCCGTAAGGCAATAATTATGTGCACACTAAGTCAATGAGACTTAAAAACGTCAAAAAGGGAGAGGGTGGCATCAATGGGTTCAAAACCATTTTCCTCCGTGACAGTTTTGTTCAATAGGGGGGTGACCAGGCTTTTCAAAAATGTCAAAAAATTCAGGATCGGATTTATTCAAGTAGACTCAGTCAGCCGTTTTGCTACCTCTAATTAGCTGTATCCGTAAGGCAATAATTATGTGCACGCTAAGTCAATGAGACTTAAAAACGTCAAAAGGGAGAAGGGTGGCATCAATGGGTTCAAAACCATTTTCCTCCGTGACAGTTTTGTTCAATAGGGGTTACCAGGCTTTTCAAAAATGTCAAAAAATTTGGGATCGGATATATTCAAATAGACTCAATCAGCCGTTTTTGCAGAGGAACAAAATCTGAGATTTTCGAAATGATTTACGTAAAGTGGGGCGCAATTTGGTTGAATCACGCCTTATAACAACACATTTTCGAAAATTTTATGTGCTCGGGAGACAGAGGACTAGTAGACCTTTCGTTTGATATGCGAAAATGTATGTTTATTGTAATTAGCTACCTGTAATTAGCTGTATCCGTAAGGCAATAATTATGTGCACACTAAGTCAATGAGACTTAAAAACGTCAAAAAGGGAGAAGGGTGGCATCCAATGGGTTCAAAACCATTTTCCTCCGTGACAGTTTTGTTCAATAGGGGAGTGACCAGGCTTTTCAAAAATGTCAAAAAATTCAGGATCGGATTTATTCAAGTAGACTCAGTCAGCCGTTTTGCTACCTCTAATTAGCTGTATCCGTAAGGCAATAATTATGTGCACGCTAAGTCAATGAGACTTAAAACGTCAAAAAGGGAGAAGGGTGGCATCAATGGGTTCAAAACCATTTTCCTCCGTGACAGTTTTGTTCAATAGGGGTTACCAGGCTTTTCAAAAATGTCAAAAAATTTGGGATCGGATATATTCAAATAGACTCAATCAGCCGTTTTTGCAGAGGAACAAAATCTGAGATTTTCGAAATGATTTACGTAAAGTGGGGCGCAATTTGGTTGAATCACGCCTTATAACAACACATTTTTCGAAAATTTTATGTGCTCGGGAGACAGAGGACTAGTAGACCTTTCGTTTGATATGCGAAAATGTATGTTTATTGTAATTAGCTACCTGTAATTAGCTGTATCCGTAAGGCAATAATTATGTGCACACTAAGTCAATGAGACTTAAAAACGTCAAAAGGGAGAGGGTGGCATCAATGGGTTCAAAACCATTTTCCTCCGTGACAGTTTTTGTTCAATAGGGGTGACCAGGCTTTTCAAAAATGTCAAAAAATTCAGGATCGGATTTATTCAAGTAGACTCAGTCAGCCGTTTTGCTACCTCTAATTAGCTGTATCCGTAAGGCAATAATTATGTGCACGCTAAGTCAATGAGACTTAAAAACGTCAAAAAGGGAGAAGGGTGGCATCAATGGGTTCAAAACCATTTTCCTCCGTGACAGTTTTGTTCAATAGGGGTTACCAGGCTTTTCAAAAATGTCAAAAAATTTGGGATCGGATATATTCAAATAGACTCAATCAGCCGTTTTTGCAGAGGAACAAAATCTGAGATTTTCGAAATGATTTACGTAAAGTGGGGCGCAATTTGGTTGAATCACGCCTTATAACAACACATTTTTCGAAAATTTTATGTGCTCGGGAGACAGAGGACTAGTAGACCTTTCGTTTGATATGCGAAAATGTATGTTTATTGTAATTAGCTACCTGTAATTAGCTGTATCCGTAAGGCAATAATTATGTGCACACTAAGTCAATGAGACTTAAAAACGTCAAAAGGGAGAGGGTGGCATCAATGGGTTCAAAACCATTTTCCTCCGTGACAGTTTTGTTCAATAGGGGGGTTACCAGGCTTTTCAAAAATGTCAAAAAATTCAGGATCGGATTTATTCAAGTAGACTCAGTCAGCCGTTTTGCTACCTCTAATTAGCTGTATCCGTAAGGCAATAATTATGTGCACGCTAAGTCAATGAGACTTAAAAACGTCAAAAAGGGAGAAGGGTGGCATCCAATGGGTTCAAAACCATTTTCCTCCGTGACAGTTTTGTTCAATAGGGGTTTACCAGGCTTTTCAAAAATGTCAAAAAATTTGGGATCGGATATATTCAAATAGACTCAATCAGCCGTTTTTGCAGAGGAACAAAATCTGAGATTTTCGAAATGATTTACGTAAAGTGGGGCGCAATTTGGTTGAATCACGCCTTATAACAACACATTTTTCGAAAATTTTATGTGCTCAGGAGACAGAGGACTAGTAGACCTTTCGTTTGATATGCGAAAATGTATGTTTATTGAATTAGCTACCTGTAATTAGCTGTATCCGTAAGGCAATAATTATGTGCACACTAAGTCAATGAGACTTAAAAACGTCAAAAAGGGAGAGGGTGGCATCAATGGGTTCAAAACCATTTTCCTCCGTGACAGTTTTGTTCAATAGGGGTGACCAGGCTTTTCAAAAATGTCAAAAAATTCAGGATCGGATTTATTCAAGTAGACTCAGTCAGCCGTTTTGCTACCTCTAATTAGCTGTATCCGTAAGGCAATAATTATGTGCACGCTAAGTCAATGAGACTTAAAAACGTCAAAAAGGGAGAAGGGTGGCATCAATGGGTTCAAAACCATTTTCCTCCGTGACAGTTTTGTTCAATAGGGGTTACCAGGCTTTTCAAAAATGTCAAAAAATTTGGGATCGGATATATTCAAATAGACTCAATCAGCCGTTTTTGCAGAGGAACAAAATCTGAGATTTTCGAAATGATTTACGTAAAGTGGGGCGCAATTTGGTTGAATCACGCCTTATAACAACACATTTTCCGAAAATTTTATGTGCTCGGGAGACAGAGGACTAGTAGACCTTTCGTTTGATATGCGAAAATGTATGTTTATTGTAATTAGCTACCTGTAATTAGCTGTATCCGTAAGGCAATAATTATGTGCACACTAAGTCAATGAGACTTAAAAACGTCAAAAAGAGGGAGGGTGGCATCAATGGGTTCAAAACCATTTTCCTCCGTGACGGTTTTGTTCAATAGAGAGTGACCAGGCTTTTCAAAAATGTCAAAAAATTCAGGATCGGATTTATTCAAGTAGACTCAGTCACCGTTTTGCTACCTCTAATTAGCTGTATCCGTAAGGCAATAATTATGTGCACGCTAAGTCAATGAGACTTAAAAACGTCAAAAAAGGGAGAAGGGTGGCATCAATGGGTTCAAAACCATTTTCCTCCGTGACAGTTTTTGTTCAATAGGGGGTTACCAGGCTTTTCAAAAATGTCAAAAAATTTGGGATCGGATATATTCAAATAGACTCAATCAGCCGTTTTTGCAGAGAACAAAATCTGAGATTTTCGAAATGATTTACGTAAAGTGGGCGCAATTTGGTTGAATCACGCCTTATAACAACACATTTTTCGAAAATTTTATGTGCTCAGGAGACAGAGGACTAGTAGACCTTTCGTTTGATATGCGAAAATGTATGTTTATTGTAATTAGCTACCTGTAATTAGCTGTATCCGTAAGGCAATAATTATGTGCACACTAAGTCAATGAGACTTAAAAACGTCAAAAAGGGAGAGGGGTGGCATCAATGGGTTCAAAACCATTTTCCTCCGTGACAGTTTTGTTCAATAGGGGTGACCAGGCTTTTCAAAAATGTCAAAAAATTCAGGATCGGATTTATTCAAGTAGACTCAGTCAGCCGTTTTGCTACCTCTAATTAGCTGTATCCGTAAGGCAATAATTATGTGCACGCTAAGTCAATGAGACTTAAAAACGTCAAAAGGAGAAGGAGTGGCATCAATGGGTTCAAAACCATTTTCCTCCGTGACAGTTTTGTTCAATAGGGGTTACCAGGCTTTTCAAAAATGTCAAAAATTTGGGATCGGATATATTCAAATAGACTCAATCAGCCGTTTTGCAGAGGAACAAAATCTGAGATTTTCGAAATGATTTACGTAAAGTGGGGCGCAATTTGGTTGAATCACGCCTTATAACAACACATTTTCCGAAAATTTTATGTGCTCGGGAGACAGAGGACTAGTAGACCTTTCGTTTGATATGCGAAAATGTATGTTTATTGTAATTAGCTACCTGTTAGCTGTATCCGTAAGGCAATAATTATGTGCACACTAAGTCAATGAGACTTAAAAACGTCAAAAGGAAGGGTGGCATCAATGGGTTCAAACCATTTTTCCTCCGTGACAGTTTTTGTTCAATAGGGGTGACCAGGCTTTTCAAAATGTCAAAAAAATTCAGGATCAGTTTATTCAAGTAGACTCAGTCAGCCGTTTTGCTACCTCTAATTAGCTGTATCCGTAAGGCAATAATTATGTGCACGCTAAGTCAATGAGACTTAAAAACATTAAAAAGGAGAAGGAGTGGCATCAAATGGGTTCAAAACCATTTTCCTCCCGTGACAGTTTTTGTTCAATGGGGGTTACCAGGCTTTTCAAAGTATCAAAAATTTGGATCGGATATATTCAAATAGACTCAAATCAGCCGTTTTTGGAAGACAAAATCTGAGTTTTCAGAAATGATGATTTTAAATAAAGTGAGGCGCAATTGGTGGTCATATAACAACACATTTTTCGAAAATGTTATGTGCTCGGAGACAGAGGACTAGTAGACCTTTCGTTTGATATGCGAAAATGTATGTTTATTGTAATTAGCTACCTGTAATTAGCTGTATCCGTAAGGCAATAATTATGTGCACACTAAGTCAATGAGACTTAAAAACGTCAAAAAGGGAGAGGGTGGCATCAATGGGTTCAAAACCATTTTCCTCCGTGACGGTTTTGTTCAATAGGGGGTGACCAGGCTTTTCAAAAATGTCAAAAAATTCAGGATCGGATTTATTCAAGTAGACTCAGTCAGCCGTTTTGCTACCTCTAATTAGCTGTATCCGTAAGGCAATAATTATGTGCACGCTAAGTCAATGAGACTTAAAAACGTCAAAAAGGGAGAAGGGTGGCATCAATGGGTTCAAAACCATTTTCCTCCGTGACAGTTTTGTTCAATAGGGGTTACCAGGCTTTTCAAAAATGTCAAAAAATTTGGGATCGGATATATTCAAATAGACTCAATCAGCCGTTTTTGCAGAGGAACAAAATCTGAGATTTTCGAAATGATTTACGTAAAGTGGGGCGCAATTTGGTTGAATCACGCCTTATAACAACACATTTTTCGAAAATTTTATGTGCTCGGGAGACAGAGGACTAGTAGACCTTTCGTTTGATATGCGAAAATGTATGTTTATTGTAATTAGCTACCTGTAATTAGCTGTATCCGTAAGGCAATAATTATGTGCACACTAAGTCAATGAGACTTAAAAACGTCAAAAGGGGAGAGGGTGGCATCAATGGGTTCAAAACCATTTTCCTCCGTGACAGTTTTTGTTCAATAGGGGTGACCAGGCTTTTCAAAAATGTCAAAAAATTCAGGATCGGATTTATTCAAGTAGACTCAGTCAGCCGTTTTGCTACCTCTAATTAGCTGTATCCGTAAGGCAATAATTATGTGCACGCTAAGTCAATGAGACTTAAAAACGTCAAAAAGGGAGAAGGGTGGCATCCAATGGGTTCAAAACCATTTTCCTCCGTGACAGTTTTGTTCAATAGAGGGGTTACCAGGCTTTTCAAAAATGTCAAAAAATTTGGGATCGGATATATTCAAATAGACTCAATCAGCCGTTTTTGCAGAGGAACAAAATCTGAGATTTTCGAAATGATTTACGTAAAGTGGGGCGCAATTTGGTTGAATCACGCCTTATAACACATTTTTCGAAAATTTTATGTGCTCGGGAGACAGAGGACTAGTAGACCTTTCGTTTGATATGCGAAAATGTATGTTTATTGTAATTAGCTACCTGTAATTAGCTGTATCCGTAAGGCAATAATTATGTGCACACTAAGTCAATGAGACTTAAAAACGTCAAAAGGGAGAGGGTGGCATCAATGGGTTCAAAACCATTTCCTCCGTGACGGTTTTGTTCAATAGGGGGTGACCAGGCTTTTCAAAAATGTCAAAAAATTCAGGATCGGATTTATTCAAGTAGACTCAGTCAGCCGTTTTGCTACCTCTAATTAGCTGTATCCGTAAGGCAATAATTATGTGCACGCTAAGTCAATGAGACTTAAAAACGTCAAAAAAAAGGAGAAGGGTGGCATCAATGGGTTTCAAAACCATTTTCCTCCGTGACAGTTTTTGTTCAATAGGGGTTACCAGGCTTTTCAAAAATGTCAAAAAATTTGGGATCGGATATATT
>JAIGNY010002018.1:0-11283 GCA_020152595.1 Chiridota heheva
TTCATGCACTAATTAGACAGTTTCCTAGAGCAGATCCCAATATCTGTTCTGGAACAACACTTCAACATCTAAAACATCACACTTGTATATAGTTTTAACCAAAAGTATAGTATATAAAAAGCAAAAAAAAAGGAAATAACTCCCTGAACTTTTATCTCTTGTACATATTTGGTTGTATATATTGAATTAGACTCCATGCACGCGCGGCATAGTGACATCAGTGTCCGGCACGTTATCATCAGTATGTTGATGGAGTGCGGAACTATAAAGAAAGAAGAAGAAAACATCACAATGAAATAGCTCTTGGAAGTTGATAAAACATTTTCAATTTGATAATTATGGATATTAACTTTTCATAAATGCCATAATTGTATATTATTAGTATATTTACCTGACTGTAATGGTACCATGAGGCATCCATTTATTTACCTGACTGTAATGGTACCATGAGGCATCCATTTATTTACCTGACTGTAATGGTACCATGAGGCATCCATTTATTTACCTGACTGTAATGGTACCATGAGGCATCCATTTATTTACATGACTGTAATGGTACCATGAGGCATCTAGTTTTTTTTTACCTGACTGTAATGGTAATGGTCCCATGCGGCATCAATTTATGTACTTGACTGAGGTAATGATACCATGAGGTATTTACCTGCTGTAATTGTACATGAGACATCCATTTATTTACCTGACTGTAATGATACCATGGGGCATCCATTTATTTACCTTAATGTAATGGTACCTAATAGCGGCATCCATTTATTTTACCTGACTGTAATACCACAGGTACCATCGGGAATGGTACCAGGCATCATTTATTTATCTGACTTTAATGATACCATGGGGCATCCATTTATTTACCTGACTGTAATAGTACCATGAGGCATCCATTTATTTATCCTGAAATGGTACATGTGATGGTACCATGGCATCATGAGGCATCCATTTTTTACCTGGCTGTAATGGTATCATGCAGCATCTATTTATTTACCTGACTATAATGGTACCATGAGGAATCCATTTTTTACCTGACTGTAATGGTACCATGAGGCATCCATTGATATACCTGACTAATTTGTACCATGAGGCATCCATTTTTTTACCTGACTGTAATGGTACCATGCGGCATGCATTTATGTACCTGACTGTAATGATGCCATGAGGCATCCATTTATTTACCTGACTGTGATGGTACCGAGGAATCCATTTTTTACCTGACTGTAATGGTACATGAGGCATCCATTGATATAACTGACTGTAATTTGTACCATGAGGCATCCATTTTTTACCTGACTGAAATGGTACCCATGCGGCATCCATTTATTTACCTGACTGTAATGATACCATGAGGCATCTATTTATTTACCTGACTGTAATGGTACCATGTGGCATCCATCTGTTTACTCTGACTGTATGGTACCATGAGACATCCATTGATTTACCTGACTGTAATAGTACCATGAGGTATCCATTTATTTATCTTTAATGACTGACAACCTTCAGTTTCAGATGTACGTCACCGCGTGATTAGGTAAAGTCGGGGGTTTACGAGATGGAAAAAAGTGCAGGGGTCACAATACTATCTATGTCGAATGTTTTTTTTGTCCTTGTTTTGTTTTTGTTTTTTTATTTTCTGGGTTTTTTGTTTTGTATTTTTTTGTATTTAGCTTCGTTTTTTTTTGTAAACAACTGTTTCATGTATTACAGAAATGCATTTTGTGACAATATATATATATATTATATTAATGTATACATTAACTGAAAGATAGATAACAAAATCATAGTTAAAAAAAGAGGCCCTGTCCTAGTGCCTGTGATAATTAGGAAACGTTTTTGGTGATTTTTTTGTTATAAAAGTGGTTGTTTAGCCATAATATATATATACAAGCATAAATTGTTCTCTAATTACAGGTTATTAAAAAATCAGGTCTTATGCTGTATGTATAGATATAGTCGAATTCTTTTTTTATTTTTATTTTTATAACGTCTGTTTGATACAAAAAAAAATCGGCATTTTGTGACAACATATATAGTAGATTAATGCATAAATTACTGAAGGTTACCCCAAAAAGTTCATAGTTTGAAAAAGGGGTTCCTGTCCCCAATAACTGTTGTTGTTTTTTTTTATAGAAAGCTGAAATACCACATGTGCGCGACTACAATCTTAGTTCTACGAGTACTCCCTGACATAAACCTAGTGAAAATATATATTCCGGTACATGCACGGGGAGGGTCTATCTTATGTACAGACGTGCCGCTTGAATAGGTCGACTTTTTCAGCTTTGAAATATATGATTGGTGGGTAATTACCCACGTCGATATCATTTCAATCCAGGGTGGATCATTAAAATCAATGATATATCAATATATCATATTTCTAAACTTCCACGCAGCTTCTGTCAAATTCAATATATATTTATTCGATACTAATGTTATACATTAGCTGTTGCATCCAATTTCCTTTCAAGTCACAATCATTTTTATGTTCTCTGGAAAAAGGATAACTCTAAAATATTTCAGTTTTTAAACGTCAAACATCTATTAGTTCCCATGTTTTCCATAGTTTATATCAAAGTGTGTATTTATGATTTTATTTTTTTTATTGTTAGTATAATAATGATTGCTTTGGCTATATTATCTTGTGTTTATTTAGTTAGAATATGTTGATAGTTATTCAGCATACCAAGTACCATACACACAGTATTCCAATACACGTGTACAGTGGTGAAACTTATTTGACAGTAGTACTGGCACATTTTATCACTATTTATGTTAGTCACATTCATAATACAAAGGCAATTTGCTATAAAACCATCATTTTACACATAATTAAGGGATACACCGCTAGTACAACATCAGTCAGACAGGACTACAGTTTATTCCAGGTTTCACTGTATATTATTATAGCAATATCAGATGAGAAACTCAAGATGCTGCACATGAACAAAACAAAACAAAGCAATGAACAAAAAAAATAATTAAGGATCATAAGCTTTTTAGAAAAAAAGTCAAATCTCTCAAGAAACCAAGCTTGATCTGTATTTTTTATTTTAAATGTATTTCAAAAATATTAATTCATTTTGAATTGGATATTAGAAACTAAGATAATGCTGGAAAACCAAAAGTTGCATAATCATCCCTGGCAACCATCTTGAATAACTAATGACGCCAAAGGTCACAATAACAGAAGATCATAATGAACATATTTGGTTTTCATTCTTTCCACTAGTTCTGAAGATGATTATCAGAGATTTCCAATTTTCAAATAATTTGGCCTCGTGGTTCTCATGAAAAAATCTATATGTAATCAGGGGTACAGTATGATGCAGACGAGGAAATGTTGAACAAGTGTATATCAAAGTGTGGAAATTATCATGCTTGACACTAGATTGCTGCTCAGAATATGTGTAGGGCATTTAGTATATGGTTGAGAAAATAATTTACTGGATCCACTGCATTTGTCTCGTTTTACCAGATAAGAATATGTCCTTTTTATCTCCCTTTAATTTTGGAAACAATACGAACCAGTTAGGTCATATCCGATTAAATCTGTATGTATATAAGGGAAGTTAAGATAAAAATCTATTCCTTCCAAATATGTGCAATTATGGTTGGTTTGGTTTGATTTATTGTGCTTTGCTTTCAAAATATTTCCAGTTATATCGTGGCGGTCAGTTTTATTGGTGGAGGGAAATCCGAGTACCCGAAGAAAACCACTGACTTGTCCAAGTTACTGACAAACTTTATCACAAATGTTGGATCGAGTACATCTCGCCATTAACGGGTTCGAACACAACTACCATACGACTACCATACGATCATGACCACGACGGCCTCCTGCAATTATATTACTTCGGCCCCATTCTAAGATAAAATAGGTAATTTATTTTATCCTACTTCATTTTCAAATGTTACCTACATCGGTCTCACTTTCTTGGAGACCATGGTGACTTCGATATTTCGACTTGTTAGAATTGAAAAATCGGAGTATTCCATCCGTCTTATCCAAACAGAAATTCAACATATATGCCGTTTTAAAAGACGATCACGTGTTTGTCTCGTCCATTTCCGCAGATAGTAGAAAGAAGAGGACCCGCTAGCCCGTGGAGATGAAGACATGGAAAGTGGAAGGCGTCCACCCAAGAGAAGAAAGTGAGGACTGGGATGACCAATCTCCAGAAATAAGAGCTGTTTAAAGGGCTATCCCGCGACCGTGTGCTGCGCCGACGAGTTACCGGACCACGTGGGAGTCAGGCCCCACGATCGCCAATACGGACACGTGCGACCGTGGCGGAAGTCACTGGGTGGCGTTTCACTTTCCCCTCGTGGGACCCGCCGAATTTTTCGATTCGCTGGGAAACGCACCGGAAACGTATCACCGCCGTTTCGCCAACGTCCTGATCGTCAACGGACCGCAATACTACTACTGTTCGTCTCAAATCCAACCCGACGACACCGACACCTGCGGACTGTATTGCCTGTACTACTTCAAACGGAGACATCGAGGAATGGAGCTGCCGGACATAGTGAAAGACTTTTCCACCGTTGATTTAAAAGGAAACGAGGACAAAATTTTAAGATCTGACTGTTAACATTGTATATTGTCGTGCATTGTCGTTATGTATTGAACTTAATAAACAATCGAACTGTTAAAATTGTATTTGGTCGTGCATTGTCTTGGAAAATGTGTTATAGAATGTATCGTACTTAATAAACGGACGAAATCGTGTTAAAACGACTATTGTATATTGTCAAGCATTGCCGTGTCTTTATTATAGAATGTATTATACGTAATAAATGATACGAACGAAATCGTGTCGTTGTGTTATGCTCAGAGTTACTTCCCTTTGAATACGTTTAACCCTACTGGAAATTACTTCCCTTTGAACATACACATTGAGTTATCTCCCACTCTCATCGAACATACACACCGAATAAAGTTATTTCCCTTGGTTTATAAACTCTGATCGAACATATATACCGAATAACGTTATTTCCCTTGGTTTACAAATCACTCAATCCGCAACAGAATTACTTCCTTTGAAAACACAAACGTCAGATTACCACTATCCAGAAACATCAAAGAGCCATACCGATTTATGTCGTAACATCGACTTGAGAAAACACGATAAAAACGACCACGATACTACACGAAACACGCGTGGAGATCTTACAAGGCGAGTTAATCATCGCTATATAACCTTCGATAACAATTAAAGAAAAGTCGTGTTTAGCATTGTTTTATTTTGCTACAGACACATTCATGGAATCAATTAACCTGGAGTGGTTTATCAGTAAAACATAACGATCAAGGATTCCTCGATGTCAGATCAATTGAAATTTAATTCTCAATGCAGACGATGCTGAAACGTACAGGGTTATCAGAAGTCGGAGCGTTTTCTAAGGTAAAGCTCTGTTTTTACGCGTTATTATTCTAAAATAGTAATTATTACTCATAGTATATTATACAATTATAGTCTTTGTTGAGGTCAATACTTATTTTTAATAAAATCATGAATTAAACACAATTAAAGACATTTATCAATAAAAACATCTACGTAATTACGCTCTTCAATTATTCTATCTGTTGATGTAATATGTCTCATTTAACGTTTAAACGTGCAGGGTCGTTATGTATGGACGTCTGTTGCATTTGTATGACTCATCTTACTTCCAGGGGTACACTGCACGACCAAATAGGGTTGAACACGTCCTGTGTGACTCTCGTCGTACGTCAGGGATATATTGCACGACCAAATATAGATATAGGTGAGTCATAGACCGATATCGATTTGTTTTCAAAAATGCATTTATTTGCGCCAATACTACTTCTGCGCCACTTATTTGTTCAAACCATGGTATCATTTGCGCCAATAAAATAGACATTCATTTGCGCCATTGTTATAAATTTATTGTTTTACTTTAAAGACATTTATTTTAAAGAAACTAATTTAATGACTTCTCCTTTTATCCGGGCTTGAGGCCGGCAGTTTTAACACTGGCAGAGTTAAAGTCATTTATTATAAAATATGATAAATTAAAACGTTGAACGACAGTCTATTTATTTACAGTTAAACTCAAGTATCTGTACAGTTAAACTAGTGGCTGTATTTATAACTCAAAATGCAAGCATACTGCTTTTGCTAATTTCACCCCATAATAGTTTTTGGTATTTCCAATGCAAAGTTTTCCTTTTCAGAATCATGTCTACTTCTGACAGCCTCTGAGCTGGTACTTCTGATTTTTATGTATGTCGTTGCCTGAATCTTTGTAAGAGTGTCTAGAAACACAAACATAGATGGATGTTAGAGTAGAATTGTTCGTTATGTGTGATTGAAATGCTTCAGGTCCATTATTTGTTCATCTAGAGTCGGACGGAATTTCAGCCCACACTCATGGTGGAAACATTGCGTTATCATCTACGTATGATGACAACACATAATCGGCAAAGTCCTGAAATTTGTTGTCACTTGGCATATCAGAATCAAATCCTCAGCAAAACTGTCACCTACATCTTCCAGATTAAGAAAAAGCTAATCCAAAAAAATGGTGTAACCATTTACTAATGTGTCACATTTTTTCTTATATTCTTTTGCCAGACCAGAGCCTGTATTTTCCTCCACCATGCCATATCGAGATGGAATCTGCAAGATTTAATAACAACATCTGGGAATACATTTGTAACTGTTACATGCATCCGATCTTCAAAATCTAGATGAATTGTTTTAATACACAAATCAAGGTTGAATCTCTTGCAGCTGTCATTGAGCAATGAAAACATTTTCTGTAACAGTCTTCTGATTTCGATGGTAACAAACAGAAGACCAGTGGGAATAGTTGCTTGAAATACTAGACAACATTCCATCAGAAACATTTCCTCTGAAACTGTACATGAAATTTTAAATTAGCCTCACATCCAAATAAAATTATCCCACTTTCAGAATCATTACACAGCACAAAGTCATCATCCTTTGTTTGTTACAACACCAATATCATCAAGAATACTGTGGAATTCGGCTTGATCTTTGGGTTGTGCCGGGTGAAGTTTCTTTCTTTCCCTGTACATAAATTGACGTACGTATTTTAAGACTTTCTTTCAAATTTTCTTCAGAGTTCAGAGTTTGATCTTTGAAGGTCTTTCTGACATCATATCCACTGCTTTCCTTTACAAGCTCAAATCTGTCGTTCTAGTTTTTGCGCATTTGTCTCATGGATATGGTCCAATTCACCACTTAGAATTATACTAATTGACTCATCTGTAAATACCCTAGCAGAACAGGATTTTACGATACATCTCCATCTAATTTCTCCATTCTGGCGGAATTTCTGGTCTTCTATTACAATGACAGGTTTCCCCTATCAGATTCAATTTTCTTGGACGGAATTTCAGACATCTTTACTGTTGAAAACTTTCTTATTACTGAACAATTTATTCGCTTCAGAGTATCCTTAAGTTTGAAAGTGTTCACTAGACAGTTAAATTTTATACCGAAAGGTTAATTGTAATACATGTATATACGTAAATTATGTACAGGTAATTTACAGATAAATATGGCGCAGTTGAATTTCATTTATTAGCGCAATTAAACCATAAAAATATAGACAGTGGCGCAATTGAATCAGTTTGAATATGCTAATTGGCGCAACATTTTTAAATTTATAATTTTTTGAATTTTTTAATATTTTAGAATTTTTTGAATTTTGAATTATTTTGAATTTTTGAATTTTTGAAATTTTGAATTTTTTTGAATTTTTTATTTTTGTGACGTCAGACAAAGGGGTGGAATTATGCCCCTATATGGGAAATGGGTGTGTCTATGATTTATATGGTTCCCCCTTCCCTCATTTCCTCCTTTTGTTTTTTTGGGGTGACTAAAAATGTCACTCACACCTACTACTACTGGAGATATAAAGGATCTAACACCGAGACCAATAGAAATCTTTTCCGTAGGTGTCTGAAAACCACGATTCTATTACATAAGTATTTTTAAATTAATGTATGTATACTATTCTGCTAGCTAATAATTTAACTATCGTGCACCTTTCATGTTTCACGGTGTATGACTTTCAAGTCAATGTTTGTTTACTTTGAGTAAATAATAGAGTGCTCTCCCTTGTTAGTAACTAACGTTACCTCCCTTTGACCAAATTCAAATATTTTTTCACAGCCACAGGTGTAGTGTTGAGTTACATTTATCATATATTTATTAAATACATTGTATTTTATTATGAAATACATTTAAAATACTGCCAAGACACGGATGCATATGAATAAATTGAATATTTACTTCAGCAATGGAAACAAAATTTGCGGGAAAACGCTCGATCGGGAATGTAAACAAAACAATTAGGTAACAGCTGATAAAAGTGAGAAATAAAATCAAACACCGGCAAAATATATCGTGGCAGTTAGCTTTATTGCTGGAGGAAACCGATGGCCGTGGAAAACTCCGACTTGCCGCAAGTCACTGATAAACTTCACATAATGCTGTATCGAGTATACCTCGGCATTAACGGATTTCATACTCAAACCATCAGTGATGTTAGACAACGATAGCATAGACAGTTGTAAATCTGGTTATCATGCGATTACGAGCACCGCGTTCCTTTGCTAAATTATAAGTCAATGGGAAAATAATAAATGACCATATATGTTTTCTTATTACTACCTAATTTCAAATACTACAGGTAATTGGCTACCCTGATGTCACGAATATTCCTGCTACTTCCGGCTCTAGTGATTCCGACAGACATTATAGTATATATGACACAGCATTGAGACCAACATAACGGTCTATTTAGAATGTCACTTGAAGTTCACGCTCACAGAGGAAGTGATTGGATGGGAGGTTATAGTTACATTTTATATCCCTGTAACCGGAATATCAGTACGTTATTATAGTTACATCTTCTGTCAGTAAAGTAGTCATTACATTTTCTGCTCCTGTAACCAATTTGTTAGTAAAGTAGTCATTTACATTTCTGCTCATGTATCCAATTTGTCAGTAAAGCAGTCATTTACATGTTCTGCTTCTGTAACCAATTTGTCAGTAAAGTAGTCATTTACATTTCTGCTCCTGTATCCAATTTGTCAGTAAAGTAGTCATTTACATTTTCTGCTCATGTATCCAATTTGTCAGCAGCAGTGTCATTTACATGTTCTGCTTCTGTACTAATTTGTCAGTAAAGAAGTCATTTACATTTTCGCTCTGTAGCCAATGTGTCAGTAAAAGAGCCATTGCTCTTTAACCGGTTTCTCTATATGTATATATACGTTATTGTTACATTTCGCATTTGAATATTGGATACAAAGCAACGTATTTTAAATTCACCCTACTCTTTATTTACATGTTCATTACAATTATTCTGAAAATCAAATATAAATTCGCGTTGAAATGCACTCAGATTGTCAGAGTGGTGATATATTGTTGGTCTTTAACACCACTTTCAACAATATTTCAGTTATATCGTGGCGGTCAGTTTTTTTTTTATTGGTGGATGATAGACACGAAAACCGGGACGAACCATGACGGTCGACAAGTCAGTGATAAACTTTATGACTACATAATTGCAGTTTGACAGATCATCAGAGATACACAGTATAATCTCTAATCCTGATTAGACATATCGTTGATATAATAAAGAAATATTACGGGATCAAGAAACATAGTACGTTATGTTTAAAGTGTGCATTTACTATTTACGTTCTACTGCTAAATATGATTGGAACCATGTAATATATGTATTGTACTCAATTTGGGTCACATAATGTGAAGGACAGCAATATGAAATTTCATTTGAAAGATTCATCATTAACATGCTTGTGTAAAATAAAACCGTAGAAATATAATTAGGTTATGTTCAAAGTAAAAAAATGTAAACCAAATAATTTAAACGTCCTTTGGAACAAAAACACACCATAGGGTCTTAACAGGATAATTAAAATCGATTAAGGTCACATATGTCCCAGAGAAAGAACAGGTCAATGGCAGACCACTGACTATTGAAACTATTACGTATCATCACTTGAGGATTTCATGTAGCATGGTTGTTTTTACTCGTTCACTTTGAGGGCCAATAGGGATGATAACCAGGCCAATATGGAAATGCCCATGTATTAAACTATTTATTACATACTTCCGACATCTCCGCAATTATAATGCTTCTTCTTAAACTTAGTTTTTCCACTTTATTCGATTTTGTTATTCAATAAATTTGTTAACAATTTTATTTTAAATTAATTGCTAGCATCATTCCATACCATTAAAATTAAACACTTCTTCATAAGACAAGTGTGCATAATCCAAAATTCTAGTAATATTTATGGAAGACATGATTTCTTTGGGAGGGAAAATGTCATTATCATTGGCATTTCGTTTGATAGTAGGAAAACAGCCATTATAATTCATATTGTGTTTTAAATTGTTTAATTAATTAGTGAATACAGTAATTATGATTCACATTTAGTTTGATAGTTGAAAAATAGTAAAATTTATGACTCACATTTCGTATAATAGTTGGATAAATAGTAATATTGATTCGCATTTTCTTTTAATGTGTTGAAGAAAACACGATTCACATTTCTTTTTAATAAGTTTGAGTAAACGGTAGCTATGATTCACATTTAGTTATACTGTGTTGGAGAAAACAGTAATTATGATTCCCATTTCATTTTAATGAAATAGAAGATTGATATACCGGTAATAATTTCTCGTTTTTTTAATAAAAAGGAGGGTTTTCTGTAAAGTAAGTATTCGGTAGATAGTTTCATCGCTATTTAATCAAAAAAGTTTTAATGCATTTCATGGTTTAGATTCTTGCAAACAATATTTTCTGCAAAGTGGTACTACTATATAACCACACATATACATTTTTTTACATATAATCAACATATTCACCATTTCTTTGGAAATGCCTGTACCAAGTCAGGGTCATTACGGTTTTTATGGTGTTTAACGCCACTTTCAACAATATTTCAGTTATATCGTGGCGGTCAGTTTTATTGGTGGAGGAAACCGGAGTACCGGAAAACCACCGACCTGTCGCAAGTCACTGACAAACTTTATCACATAATGTTGTATCGAGTACACCTCGCCATGAACGGGATTCGAACTCACAACGTTAGTGGTGATAGGCAAGTTGCTTGCCCATGGTCGGTGGTTCTCTCCGGGTACTCCGGCTTCCTCCACCACTAAAACTGGTCGCCATGATATAGCTGAAATATTGTTGAAAGTGGCGTTAAACACCAAAAATCAAAACTGAAATCCGTAATGA
>JAIGNY010002019.1:0-19731 GCA_020152595.1 Chiridota heheva
GTACAGGTACTGTAGACCTACGCAGGTGTCGTTTTACTTAGTAGTGGCTCCATGGGAAAACTTTAATTGCTGCTTCTTTCTTGAAAACCTCCCAATCCCAGGTCATGAAGCTCTCTTCAAATCAATAAAAGTTTTAAAACTTTATCAAGTTCCTTTTTATGAGCAAAAGAAAGAAACATTTTGAGACACTATTTGATAACAACTACCCTTATAAAAGTGACACTCCATTTAATTTTTAAGGTAACTAAATCAGTTTTCAGCTAGCATAATTACATCATCAAGAAATCTCATTTGAAGAACGCGCCCCTTGAAACATGGACGGGATGAAACTGCCAGTGTCCTTTTCGAAGGACACTCTCAACGAATTGAAAAGGTACTATGCAATTATTCGGCCACACAGGTAGTTGAGACAACTCGACAAAAAAAACTGTTATTTATAAAAAAAAACTGAATATTTGAACATCAACGAGTTCTTACTTGGATCATTATACCTTGAAAACTGGTTTAATTATTTCATTTGGTGCAGAAATCGTAAAAATAGCACTTTTTTCAGCAGCGTAATTCTGAGTGACTTTCAAAATCTTTCCGACCCATTTGCGTTACCTTCTCCCCTTGACGTTTTTTCGATAAACAATCCTGCGCTTAGCGCCATATCCATTCATCAGTGCAATCATAGAGATATTAACTGAGTTAATAGCTCCATGGCAGATGGTGCAATATACGCATAAGGACTCTTTGTGTCTAGAGGTCAGGAGTTATGCACCATAGAGCATACTTACGTAAAGCAAACACATGCAGTGTGAAAAGTATTTTCCAAAGATAATTGTAGGCAATAGCAACCACGAGATAAGCATACACATAAATTCATGCTTCTTTGACTCAAAGAAATTAGGCCTATATATAGCTTACTTATGAATATACAAGAAATACACTTTACAAGTTCCTTTATGCCCAACACTCCACAGACATAACACATATTGATCTTATTCAAATAAAAACTCCCCATGTTTTGCCGTTATACAGGGAAAAAGTGTTATTGTTGGAATGATGTTCTTGATATTTCTTAACTTCGAAATGAATTTACACATGAATATTTCCACAGCCATACCTCTGGCAATTATGACAACGTAGAGGGTTGGGAATGTAAGGGGCAACTGGGATTCTTAGGTAGCCGGCGATGATGTGGGAGGGGAGAGTTGGTGTGGCGAAAGTAAGGAAGATGGTATTGGTGGGTGTTTCGGCTCCGTCTGTCTTGAGAACGAGACAACAGGCTTTAATGACGTTTTGGCTAGCCAGTTCCTCTACGAGGTCATTATCGATTAAGTAAGCAAGGTCTCTGCTTTGTATGACGCCTTTGCTGGAGTTCAGGGGAACGGTGGGGGGTGACTGTGATGTCAATACCAGTGTTTGCTAGGGTTTTGGTGGAGAGGAGGGAGGGTGGTGGCTTGAGTGTCCCTGGCGCAGTGCTTCAGGAGATCGCCGGATCTGAGGGTAGAGACCTTGGGGAGGGGACAGACAAGGCCGTAGAGCGCTTTGTGTATGAGGAAGGGGGAAACTTGTTAAAAGCTTTCTTGCTTGTTGGTGGCATGTATGATTAAGATTTTTGGGATTGGGGTTAAAGAATGGTCAATGGAGGTAGCAGATGGGTCACGGGGAGGGAAGGGAGGGTCAAGGTCAATGCACAAGCGTTTCGTCATAATGACAAGGAAAGAAAAAAAACAGAAAAACAATCGCGGAAGTACTATAGGGGGACCACTGTATAGTAACGATAAGGGCGTGAAGGTCTGGACAAAATGGGAGAGATAAAACAAAAGAAACAATCTTACCAAAAAAGACGCCCATCCACAGAAAGAAAATTCTGAAAAGAAAGAATGAAACAAAATTTAAGGTAAAAAGCGGAAGTAAAATGTAAATGAAAAGGTTTAGAGAAGATACAGAATTCACGTTGCTCTCAATGCACGTAACGATGTATAGGCCTAGTATATGTGGGTGATGAGATCAAAACAAATTGTGGGTTCCTGGGGAAAAAATCATGGGGTCCTGGGGCAAAAATTGTGGGGTCCTGGGTCGATCCAGGAGGGGCCTCTTCGCAAAAAAAACCGGAAGCTCTAAAAAAAAATTGTCTTTATGCCCCAAAATGGCTGAAAATCAACACAAACACAAACTGACAAAGTTTGAAAAATTAAGTGATGACAATTTTAAATTCTCAGATAAACATTATAAGGTTACCATTTCTAAACAGCCCGAATAAGTTTGTGAAATTTGTTTTATTTGGACAAATTGTTAGAAAATTCAACCTTTGAACATCGAAATTGAGGCTATATTTTATATTTCCATGTAAATTCTTTGAAATACCTATGGTATAACTTTAGAACTCTCACATTGCTAATATGGTAAACAAAGGAACAAAAAGTTTTAACATGATTACATGCAGACTCGGAAATCGCGTTAACGACAAATTTGTTGTATATTACGCCATGGCTGAGATTTCTTACGACACAGGTTGTAGGGCCTACCTGCGTTGTAAGATTTAGATATAGCATGTCAAATTTTACGCCAGAGTTTTTCATTAACGTAAATGAAATTCATGAACATCTTACCTCTCTGATGCAATTCAAAGTTTTATTTCACACAAAAATGATTTTGAATCATGACAGAAAAATGACAGAAGTACGAGATTAACAGCCGACTGATTCAACATGCCCGTAGTACTGTACATAAACACATTTTGGCTAGTACGTACAGTGTATGTGAAAGTTTTGATGTTGTTTTGAATGCAGGCTGTCAATTGTCAACAAAATTATTAGCTAGGATTCTACTTTTCCCCTGTATTGTGTTGATTGTGTATCTGTGAAGTGATCACAATCTGCAAGTCAAGTTACTAAACTGTAAAGAAGTAGGCGTGTTCAAGATCTGAATAGTATATTATCGTTAAAAATTGGTCAAAGTTCACTAAAACCTCATGAAAGTTTGGATACGATAAACCAAAGTATTTTCTAGTTAATTTTGGGATTGTTAACCCAAATTTTTTTATTCAACAATCAACATTAAACAACGATTGGGTATGAACTTTTCTTCTGTATATTTTTTATGATAATTGATTGTCCGATTTTTTAATGTTTTTGGTATTTTAAGCGCAATTTTCATTCACTTTATTTAGCGAGGCAGGCCTACACAAGTGTGTGTGTAAACAATTACTTGCAAGCTTCGCTAGCATGCAGTACCCTGTACATTACGCAGTGCCCTGTACATACGATGGCAAATTTACAAAAAACGCCAGCAAATTGACAAAATACGCCGGCAAATTGACAAAATGCGCCGGCAAATTGACCAAATACGCCAGCCAATTTACCCAAATACGTCGGCAAATTGACCAAATACGCCAGCAAATTGACCAAATACGTCGGCCAATTTACCCAAATACGCTAGCAAATTTACCAAATATGCCGGCAAATTTACCAAATACGCCGGCAAATTTACCCAAATACGCCGGCAAATTGACAAAATACGCCGGCAAATTGACAAAATGCGCCGGCAAATTGACAAAATGCGCCGGCAAATTGACAAAATGCGCCGGCAAATTGACCAAATACGCCAGCCAATTTACCCAAATACGCCGGCAAATTTACCAAATACGCCGGCAAATTTACCCAAATACGCCGGCAAATTGACAAAATGCGCCAGCAAATTGACCAAATACGCCAGCCAATTTACCCAAATCGCCGGCAAATTGACCAAACGCCAGCAAATTGACCAAACACGCCGCAAATTGACCCAAATACGCTGGCAAATTTGCCAAACGCCGCAAATTTACCAAATACGCCGCAAATTTACCGTCACGCCGCAAACTTACCAAATACGCCGCAAATTTACCAAACACGCCGCAAATTTACCAAATACGCCGCAAATTTATTTAAATCGCCGGCAAATTTACCAAATACGCCGCAAATTTACAACACGCCGCAAATTTACCAAATACGCGGCAAATTTACTAATACGCCCGGCAAATTTACCAAAACGCGGCAAATTTACCAAATACGCGGCAAATTTACCCAAATACGCGGCAAATTGACAAAATGCGCCGGCAAATTGACAAAATGCGCGGCAAATTGACAAAATGCGCGGCAAATTGACAAAATGCGCGGCAAATTGACAAAATGCGCCCGACAAATTGACAAAATGCGCCGCAAATTGACAAAATACGCGGCAAATTGACAAAATACGCGGCAAATTGACAAAATACGCGGCAAATTGACAAAATACGCGGCAAATTGACAAAATACGCCGGCAAATTGACAAAATACGCGCAAATTGATAAAATACGCAAATTGACAAAATACGCGGCAAATTGACAAAATACGCGGCAAATTGACAAAGTACGCCGGCAAATTGACAAAGTACGACGGCAAATTGACAAAGTGCGCCGGCAAATTGACAATGCACGCACGCAAATTGACAAAGTACGCCGGCAAATTGACAAAGTACGCCGGCAAATTGACAAAGTACGCCGGCAAATTGACAAAATACGCCGGCAAATTGACAAAATACGCCGGCAAATTGACAAAATACGCCAAAATTCAAGGGCTTGTCGTAACCAAATAGGCCTACACCAGACAAATTATGACGCAACCTCTGATTACATGAGTATATGCTTCGGGACCCTTATACATTGTCTAATAGCAAACGTCCAAAAGAGAGTCATTCGTTTCAGCTACAACAATTATGACTATAGGGATAAAATATCATCGACCTACAAACTTCACTCAACCTTCAAGCCTATGGTTTGCAAGATTATCCACAATATTGTTGAAATTCAAGTCATTCCCTATTTAATTCACACAGTGTGAATATATGCACCTATAGGCACCCACTGGAAACATAATATCAACCCAAAAGGTATTCACCCATGACTTACACTTTAAATTCTTTTTTGCCATTCAATTTTAACAGCCTGGAACAACCTCTGTTGCTAATGTTGCCAGCTGTATAGAAGCTTCAAAAGACAAATATTACTTACATGAACTAATATTCTCTTGCCCTTTCCTATACTTCTAGCTCACTTTTTTTCTCTGGCTAACACTTTTTTATTTCTACTGCTTGCACGAAGGTGTTAAGTTATACTATTCTGGCTGTCTAGGTGGTTCTTCACCATTCTGGCTGTCTAGGTGGTTCTTGGAACACTAGTACTCAAAGTCAAAACAATACTCGGAAAAAATAAAACTTATCAATGGCCATAATGAACCACCCTAGAAAGAGGGGGACCGGTCTGGCCGGTACACACGTTGGCATGCTACTGAGCACATTAGTGCAACACAACACAACGGATGGCATGACTGAGAGCAGCCGGATAAAATACCAGTACACATGTCATTAGAGATTGGCTTGGTTTGGGTCCGTTTGGCTTGATTTGGGTCGGCTTGGCCTGGTTGGGGTGCGTTTGGCCTGGTTTGTATTGGATCAGCTTGGCTTGGTTTGGGTCGGTCCATGTTTTATAAACACCCATTTCAAGCGGCTTTCAAAGAGAATTACTCTTTTTATTCATACTGAACTTTTTTCCAACTTGTCTATTATTTTACTTAGCTGGAAAACCTTTTTAGAGGTAACAATTACCACTATATTTTTCATTTAAAGTGAAAGATTTTTCTGAGATGAAAATACATGTACCTCAGACCTTTCTGCCAGGGACTAACTCATAGACATAGGAAGAATTTGAAGGTGGGGGGCACTAAAAGTTTCAAAGTTCAAATCTGGCTTTCCCCCTCCCATAAGAATGAATATATACATTGTTTTGTTCCCATACAATTTTTGAGGAACTCTTTGGAAAATAATACCATTTTGTAGTTAGAATGATAACTGTTATTCGGCCTATCGTAAGATAAATTTACATGTACAATACAGCAATGATTTATACACAGATGCGTTAGTAGACTTTTGACTGGGGTGCAAATATCAGATTTACCAATGCCCTCAAATAAGATATCCCCATTGGTGAAGAAATTAGGATTTCACTTTTCCAAATGCATGCTTTTCCCTCCATTTTGGGGGTAAAATTTAAAACATATTGGTAAAATTGAAAGAAATTTTAGAAGAATGACAACGTTTCCTGAAAATTAAAGAAAATTGAAGACAATTAACAAACAAATTGCCAGGAATATAGGGTATTTAATGATAATCCTAACCCTAATCCTGTTGAAGAAAATTTCCAGAAAATTGACAAACAATTCCGAACATGAAGGAAAAATTTTGATAGGAAATTTTCACCAACTTGAAAGAAAATTCTTATTCAACAACTCATTTGCATATAAGTTGGGATGTCATGTGGGACATGGCGTCCCACCCCATTTCAACAAGTTATTTGCATATAAGTTATTATATGAACTGACACTTTCATACATAGTATGCTCAATCAGGGACTGATAGCTAGGATGAGACTTCTTATGGAGCCTATGGGATGTCATGTGGGACGTAGTGTGGGATGCCGTGTGGGACATGGGGTGGAATGCCATGTGGAACAGGGTAGAATGCAATGTGGGACATGGTGGTATGCCACGAGTAACACAGAGTGTGACATAGTTTGGGATGCCATGTGTGAAATAAGGTTTGATGCCATGTGTGACATAAGGTAGGAGGCCATGTGTGACAGGTTAGGAGGCCATGGGGACATGGGATGTGGGACATAAAGTAGTATGTCATTGGGACATTGGGAGGGATACCATGCTTATGGGACGTCATGTAAGACATAGGGTGGGATGACATGTGGGATGCCATGTGGGACATGGGGTGGGATACCATGTGGTACATTGGGTGGGATGCCATGTGGGACATGGGGTGGGATGCCATGTGGTACATGGGATGCCATGTGGGACTGAGTATGAGATGCCATTTTCATAATTGGCCAAGTCATATGATATGGGTATCAATTTGCATGCGTATGCGAACCATGATAGTATTTACCGTTTTAGTATATTTTTACAGTGGCCTACACTGCTACAGTAGGCCTAGCCTACTACTACTAATAGTATACTTTAATAGTACAACTTTTCAACCACTTTTCATTTAAAGCCTAAGGCTTAAGTTGCTACAAGTCTGTCAGTTTTCTGATTGGCTTTATTTGACCGCCTGGCAGCAAATTATTGCTGACTATATATAGTGAGGTCATTAACAATTATAATTTCTTGTTAGTGGTTCTGATGACGTTAGAATATAATTAAACTAACGCTAAAAAGAAACAAACTCTTAGCCTGCACAACATTTTGTTGTTTAAAGGTTATGCTAGACTGCCATTTTTGGTTATATAGTCTTCTATATTAGTGCTGAAAAATTCATTAACCTGCGCAACATATTTTGCCAAAAGCATAAAATTATTTTACTGAGTTGCGAATACACTACAGCACTATGGATCTTGATTATACTGAGGAGGATACTCATAAACATTTTTTGCCCTCCCCATCTGGGGAGGGCTCTTCTGGCTCTCACTCTCAGCTCCCTAAATCAGGTGAATTAAAACAAGTGCTTAGCCAGATGCAAGCGCAGATTCAAATGATTTGCCAAAAAGTAAATATAGATGCGCCAGAACAAACCCAAAAGGCACAACAAAAACCAGATAATGATTGTTTCGAAATTCCATCTACACTAGAGGAAAAAAACTTTGATTTTGATGAAAAGTTAGATGGAATCTTGCAATCTGCAAGATAAACTATTCCTCATGTCAATGTGGAAGCTCAGTTCATCCCACTAGAGGGAAATTGTTTGGAAGAGCAAACTATCTTTAGTACTCTTGTAAATGGGTTAGATTTTGGGAGTAAAACGAGCACCCCTCCCTGTTCAAGGGAAAGTTGCTGGCCTTGTCAAAAATATTTGTTCCGAAAAACTCTCACAAGCAAAATTTAAGGAATGTTGTGACAAATATGAGAGGCCAGAGAATGATAAAATGTTGCAAACAACACAAGTTAATAAACTTGTTTGGGATCACTTGAAAATACAAACTAAAACAAGAGGTGTTAAGATACAGAAAATTCAAGGCTCTAACATTTAGGCCATGACAGCTTTGACAGTTACGTGAATGGCTCTAGCATTAAGGCCATGACAGCTTCGACAGTTATGTTGAATGACATTTTGTCAAATAAAGTAGAGGTTAGAAAAAGAAACACTGTTAACAAGATTAACAGATGCTTTGGCATTGCTAAGTACGGCCAACATTGATTTAAACCACTTCATAGGAAGTTGATATGGCCAGAAAGAAAACAGAATACAGAAACCTTTGTTCAAATTCTACACCAATTACCACTTTGCTTTGTGGTGATGATATTTCGCAACAATTAAGTGCGTGATATTTCTGACGCAAACAAAAGGAGCAAGCTTTGTCTTACCCCTTCTGTGGGAAGAGCTAGGGGTTCCAGCTACAGAGCTAGAATGCGAGGTCAATGAGCAAGCTTTTATTAGCTGGTCCTGTCCTTAAAAAAATAAACACTCAGACCCGATGTCAAAGTTAAGCAGATCGGGCCAGACATTTCCCTATCATTTTTCTATCTTTTTCCTTATTTTGAAACCACAAGCAATGAGGCTCCGGTTCCACTGCTGATAATATTCCAGACACCAGTTACTCAAAAAACACCCACATGTCCAAAGATAATTGCACCAGTAAATACAGTTCATAATAGTTCACACAGTAGTTGTAACTAGTTCCGCAATAAGGGAACCATTGTTTTCTTTGATAACCCTAACTGACCTTTTAATTAATCAAGGTGTTTCATTACATGCATGCCATATGAACTGTCAATCATTTAGCAAGAGCTTTATTTTAGGGAGGATAATTGGTTATATTAGTCACAATATTTAGGTTTGTGGTTTGGACTGGCTGGAACAGAATTTTAAGGAGAGCCACAGCTAATGTTGTCTCACCCCCTCTGTGGTAAGAGCTAGGGGTTCCAGCTACAGAGGTAGAATGCGAGGTCAAGGTCGCGGACATGCCTATGATTGTTACCGTCCTTTTTTAGGCCAACGCCAGCAGTTCAGATCAGAACAGAGCAGACGTCCCTTCAGGGGCAGAATCAAGTGTCAAATATCATAATTTCAAAATGGACACATTACGGTCAGCCCTGAGCCATTATGGAACCCTAATGTTTCATGGCATCTTTAAACCTGAATGACGCTTATTACTCGGTGCCAATTAACCTTGCTAGTAGAAAGTTTTTGAAGTTCGTGCATAAAAATAAAGTGCATCATTACACCTGTCTCCCAAATGGGCCAGCTTCTGCACCCCCGTGTATTCACTACGCTGCTCAAACCAGTCCTGTCTGAGTTACGTAAACTGGTGCTTGAGCTATTTTGATGACGTTTACATCCAAGGTAAATTAAAAGTTGAGTGTGAACAGGCAGTGCGTCAAGCAGTGCTTATTTTCAAAAAGTTAGGATTTATAGTTCACCCAGAAAATTTGGTTCTCGGACCAAACCATATCTTGACTTTTTGGGGTTTTGTATCAGATTTAAAAGATAACACTCTTCGATTTGAATAAAAAAAGAATAGAAACAGCTATACATGAAATTCAGAAGTTCAGGCTGAAATCACATAAAACTGCAAGAGAACTTGCACACATTATTGAGATTTTAGTGTCACTCATGCCTGGAGTCAAGTATGGCCACCTCTTCTATAGAGAAATGAAGATGGTCAAAATTAAATTTCTAAAAGAAAGTGGTGGTGATGTTGTGCCTCTCTCAGGAAGCATACAAAGACTGCTGGGAGAAGATTTTGCCCTCTGCATATAATCACATTATAGCATTGTACTAGGAACTGATGCCTCGCTAATAGGCTGGGGTGCAGTTTGTCCTTCACTGGCAACAAAATCAAATGGGGGAAATGGACTATATCAGAAAAAGGATATAATATTAATGCTCTTAAACTGTTAGCCATACACTTTGCACTGAAAGACTTTATGTTCTAACATAAGGCACAAACATATCAAAATTTTAACCAATATTTTAAGGCTATGGGAGGAACACATTGAGTAGAGTGTAATAAAAGTAAGCAAAGACATCTGGAAATGGTCTCTGGCAAAAAATATTTGGTTGTCATTTTGCCATTTACCAGGGAAATATAATCAACAAGCTGACAGTTTATCTTAAAACTTTAAAATACTGAATATATGCTTAACATAGAAGTTTCTGTGCCATTACCTCCTCATGGGGAAAACTGCAAAAAGATATGTTCGCATCTTGCTTAAACAAACAAAGGATCTCATTTGTGTTTCGGAAATTAGATCCAGATGCTGTGTTCTTAGATGCTTTCTCCTTCAATTGGCATAGCTACTTTTATGCCTTTTACCCTTATCAGGAGAGTGTTGCAGAAAATTCAATTTGACAAAGTATTCTGATTCTGCTGCTCTGGACAACTCAGGCATGTTATACAAAGATGTGCAGCATGATCACTGCTACACCAAGGCTCCTACCGAAAGAGGAAATGTTATTTTTAATTCCAGGGAAAGCAAAACAGGAACCACACCCTCTACATCACAAACTTCAATTTGTCGCTTGCCATAGTGTCTGGCAAACACTCAGACGTAGTGCAATTCCAGAAAAAACTGAAGAAAGTAAAATATATGAGGATGAAATAAACAAAACTGTCTTTCTACTTCTGCAACGTTTTTAATATACAAGAGAGTTCTAATATATATCTCATTATTTTCATAAATTAATATATAAGGTTTTCTTTCCATTAGAAAAATATCTATTAGAAATGTTAAAAGTATGATATTATTCTTATGTTTTAAAGAAAAAATATTCTGATCTACCTAAAACAAGTTAGGATGAATGAAAAAACAATTCTTTTTCACTTCTGGAGCATTTTTTTTTTTATGTGCAAGCGAGCTGTACTAATAAAAATATAATTTTAGAAATTATTGCATAACATTTTTCATATTAGGAAAATGTTTATCAATAATCCTACAAGCAAAATATCTTAATGTAATAAAAATGTTTCTCATTTCTAATCTAGGTAAATCATTTCAAGATGAATCTGACAAAGTGTCTTTCAGTTTCTGGAATGTTTTTAATATGCAAAGAATTATAATAATGATATATCTTATCATTTTCAGAAATTAATATATAGCATTTTCTTTTTATTAGAAAAATATTCATTCAAATGTTCAAAGTATAATATAATACTGATGTTTTAAAAATGTTCTTTTTCTAATCTTCGCAAAACAAATTAGGATGAATAAAAGCCTTTTCACTTTTTTAACTGCTTTTTCAAGTGCAAGACTCAGGAGTTTTAATGATAATAATATCATTTTTAGAAATAATTGTATAACATTTTTTTATATTAGGAAAATGTTTATCAAAAATTCTACAAGCAAAATATCATCTTAATGTTATAAAAATGTTTTCTTTTTTCTAATCGACGTAAAACATATAGGGATAAATTTGAAAAACTTTCTTTCCACTTCTGGAACATTTTTGATATGTAAGAGAGTTCTAATAAATATACATCTTCTCAGTTTCAGAAATAAACATATATCATTTTCTTTATATAACTAAAATATTTATTCAAATATTAAAAGTATAATATAATTCTGATGTTTTGAAAATGTTCTTTTTTTCTGATCAACCTTATACAAATAAGGATGCATAAAAAGGCTTCTTTTTACTTCTGGAGCATTTTTTATATGCAAGAGAGAGAGAGTTCTAATAAGTATATATCGTCTTTTTCAGAAATTAATATATAATATTTTTGTTATATTAGAAAAATATTTAAAATGTTAAAATATAATATTATTCTGATGTTTTGAAAATGTTAATTTTTATGATCCACCTAAAACAAATCAGAATGAACAAAAAAACATTCTTTTCACTTCTGTGCAAGAGAGTTGTTACAATTAAAATATCATTTTCAGAAATTAATATATATTTAAAAGATTTTTTTAGGAAAATGTTTATTAAAACTGAAACAAGCAAAAACATCATCTTAATGTTTTAAAAATGTTTTTTTTTTCTAATCTAAGTAGAATATATCAGGATGAATTTTAAAACTTTATCCAATTCTGGAATGTTTTTAATATTCAAGAGAGTAATAAATATAAATATCTCATCATTTTCATAAATTAATATATAACATTTTTTTGATAAAAAATATTTATTAGAAATGTTAAAAATATTCTGTTTTGAATTTTTTTTTTTTCTCTGATCTTCGTAAAAAAATCAGGATGAACAAAAATCCTTGATTGCACTTCTGTATCGTTTTGCAAGTGCTAGGAAGGTGTAATAATTATAATATAATTTTCAGAAATTGTATAACATTGTTTTATATTTGAAAAAGGTTTATCAAAACACTAAAGGCAAAACATTCTAATGTATTTAAAATGTTTTTTCTCATCTACATAAAACATATCAGGATGAATAAGAAAAACCTATATTTCACTTCTGGAACATTTTTAAAGTGCAGGAGAGTTGTAATAATGATAATACCTCTATTTCTAGAAATTATTGTATAACACTTTTTTATATTTGGAAAATGTTTTGTTTGAAATGTTAAAGAAAACACATTATTTCAATGTTTTTGAAGTATCATGTAAATGTTTTATAAATGTTGTATTAAAATGCTTTACTCCATCATTTTCATGCTCTTTTAAAAATGTTATAAAAATCTTATGTGTTTGCTGGGACCTACCAATTGATAAGCCACATGTGCAATTTCTTCAGCACTTTTAGAATTACTAATTTGAATTAGACTTAAAATAATTGGAAGTTACCATGGACAATGATAAATGTCATCAAATTCGCACAGCAGTCAAAGTCTACCAAACAGGTGGTGGAATTTGGAAAAAGGTGGTTGTCATTTTGCCAGCATGCTTATGGTTGAGCAGATCACATAATGTAGTCTTAATTGATTTCATTCCCCCTATATAAAAATATGGTGTCAGAAATAGCACAATTGTTTTCACAGGAACATAAACTCGGCCATATAGGCCTAGTATATTAGTTATTAAATACTGTATGTATTTCTTAATAAAGTGCACAAATAGAAAATTACAGTATTTCAATGCCGTATGCCTATCATGGTAAGTACAATTGAGCATTAAGTTATTTTTATGTTATAAGATAATATCTTTTGGTAAATTAGGTTTAATACAAATTTCACTTGTACAGTAAGTAAAATTAATGATTTGTACCTGAAATTTACATTTTTTTATGTATGAAAAAATTAGGAAATAAAAAAAGATTAGGAATCATTATGTCATTTTGAGTGACATTTTTACTGTAATTTCAGAACTGTTACTATGCAGTAAATGATACTGTAACCATATTTTAAAAAATTGAATTCTAAATTTTTCCTTTTCTCAGAGATTAACATTTTATATGAAACTGCTGTAAGGGAATGGCGGCAGAAAACAAAATCAGTAAGTGGATCAATTTATCTTCAGTAATCTTAAGAAGAGTAGCACAGTCTGACATCGGATCATAATCAATCCTTCATTTTTATTTTTATTTAAAGGAATAGTTCAGGGGACGAGCAAGTCTATTTCATATGACAGAAGATTTCAAAAGAAACAAAATAGTGAAGATTACATTCAAAAATCTTATTCTGTTAAGGAGATATTTAAGTTTATTTTGGAGTTTCATTTGTGTAACAACGCCTGAAACCAGACCTCTTGTCCTCAGTTTCCTCATTTGACGTCTTATGTTTTGTTCTGTGGTTTTAATGGCTTAAAAACTGTTGGATATGCCAGGAAAGTAGTGACTGGTGAGGGTAATTATAGTTTTCCACCTGAAGAAAGTTTGTGGAAAAATAGTTCAGATAGTACAAAAGTTCAATAGATTTATACCTGAACAATTGCCAACCTGCCATACTAGACTTACCATACCAGTCATTTGTACACAGATAAGGCAAGAGGTTTAAAACTGAATGTCTGCTCAAGGGAATACAACATTGAAGTAGTTTCTTCACCATTTTATTTATTTTAAAGTCCTCTTGCACAGACGATAAACCTGCAGGACCATGGAACTAATCTAAAATTTTGTTTGCTGATTGACAGTCAAATAAAAGTGTATCATTTTTACATGTATCTGCAATAAGAATCAACAAATTCTTCCCCATTGTCTGAAGCATTCTTTTAATTAAAGGGAGAACTAGACATTTCTGTCTAAAATGAATTTTTTCTGTAAGTACTGACCCAATTTTTGAGAGGAAATTTTGGAGGTGTAAAAGTGAATGTCTGCTCAACGGAATAAGACATTGAAGTAGTTTCTTCACCATTTTATTTCTTTTAAAGTCCTCTTTTAAAGTCTTCTTTTAAAGTCCTCTTTTAAAACCTCTTGCCTTATCTGTGTAGAAATCTTTGCCCTTTCAAATTTCATGCATTTTTCATGCATAAGTCATAGCTTTTTCATCTACTGAAATTTCAAAACTAAATAATACAGTACATGTGCTTTTGTGACAACAATTGGAAAGTATACCCTACTCAGAATTGTAACCAATTTAAGCTTTTTTAAAGGTACATGGGTCAGCTACAGATTTTACAACATGACATGTAATAAACGAGCAGATAATTCAGAAGAAAACAAGTCTTTTAAGTTTCAAAAATAATGCTTTTAGTTTTAAAAGTTCTGTAATAAAAGTTGAGAGTTTTTGTTTATTTTGAAAATTTGTTTTTGTGTTTGATGAGGGCTTAACGGCACCACGACAATGAGGGTCAAATTGTGCCAGAGAGGTTAGATCATTCTAGAGGTAGGAAGGAAAGAAAATGAGGAGATTGAGAGAAACACGAGAACTAAAAATCAGAAAGCTGAGATCGAGAGAGGAGGTGCATGGGTGAAAAAACAAAGTAAAAAGGGGGAGGAGGGGTGGGAGAGGACAACATAGTTGTAGAGGGAAGCATGATGAAGGAAAATTTGTAATGTATGAAAAGGAAGATAGCACACACATCTAAGTTCTTTGCATTTTTCTCTTATATAAAAGGATGTTTCATTTACATATTAGTGATAAAGGGAGTATTCTAGGAGCAAATTAGTGTAAACACAATGTTGACATCTTATTCCGTTTAAGAGTTATTGCATTTCAAAGACTTCTCCTGTCCAGAGTGACCCAGTGAGATAAACACCTCACTCAGTAGGCACTACTTGCAAGGCAATAATTGCATGAGTGCGACAACGCACAATACGCTCGTAACATTAAAAACCACTCAGACAACAACAAATAAGATAATCATGATATGAAAACCCTTCTCAAAACTGACAAAAGTACTTACGAGCTATGATTTTGATTTCATTATAGCATCTTGAAACTTTAAAGTGTATCTTTCAAACTAAGTTACAAATAAAATGATGAACATTTTGTACATAAAAAAACATCTAAATTATGGAAGAAATGACATTCTGATTACTTCGCAAATCCCTCACTTTAGAAAACGCGATTAGTGTGCGTATTACCCGAGAGCGCTGGCTTTGGCTATTTTGAAAATGTTTGTCAGTAAGTGCATGCAGTGTTCGATTTAATGCTATACACACGTTGACTTCACCATCACTCTATTGTTCGACAACTTTTCAACTAATTAGAAACGTCCATACAAGGCTGACTGGTCCCTTTTTGAAACCCTCTGTGACTCACACCTCTCCCCCCATCTTCTCGAGGATGAGGATCCCATGTCTAACTTCAGTAATATCCTTATCAACATCGCCACCTGCTCAATTCCCCAAACCTCCAAACCCCAAATCATCCCCAACCCCTGGTTCTCAGATGACTGCAAAACCGCCATCAAGAACAGGAAAAGATCCTCAGGAACTTTAAAACTAACCCGACCACCCATAACCTTAACCTCTTTCGCATCAGCCGTGCAAGGCCAGACGCACTATCAAGGACAGTAAAACCAACACTTGGAACAACTTTATCTCTTCTCTCACCACCAACACCCCCACTAAGAAGATTTGGAGAATGGTTAACAGCTTCCACGGCAGAGTAGGCAAATCTTCCATCTCCCATCTCTCTTGGAATGGAGACCTTCTCACTGCAAAAAAGACATCGTTGACCACCCGCCGCCTCTTTCAGCAACATCTCGGCCTCGACCAACTACTCCAATGCTTTCAAAATCAAAAAGCTTGCGATGAAGCCCGAGAATCACTTTTCCTCTGACAACTCCAAAGCTACAACACCCCTCTCACCCTTTCTGAATTAAACCAAGCCATCAGCGACGCTGGCTGCACCTCCAAGGGCCCAGATAACATCCCCTATCAGTTTCTGAAACACCTCCCCATCAAAGCCACCGCTACCCTACTCACCATCTTCAACCACATTTGGTCCTCACACTCCTTTCCCCTATCTGGAGGACAGCTATTGTCATCCCCGTCCTTAAACCGGGAAGGATAGCACCGACCCCACCAGCTACCGACCCATCGCCTTACTTGCTGTCTCTGTAAAATTATGGAAAAGATCATTAATCAGAGACTAAACTGGTTCCTCGAGACCAACAGAATCCTCTCTCCTCACCAAAGCGGCTTCCAAAACGCCGCAATACCTAGACCAGTTAATTACGCTCGACACCGCTATCCGGGAATCCTTTGCAAAAAGGAACACCTCATTGCCATATTTTTGACCTCGAGAAAGCTTTCGACACTACTTGGAAATACGGCATTACCCGAAACTTCACACCATTGGCCTCAGAGGCCACCTCCCCCATCTTTATTCAAAACTTCCTCTCACCCAGGCAGTTCCAAGTTCAGTGGCCACACCCTCTCCAAGCCGTACCCCCAAGAAGAGGGCGCCCCCAAGGCAGCATCCTCTCCCCACTCTCTTCAACCTGAGCATTAATGACATCGGGAATGACCTTGGCCCCAGCATCAAGCGCACCCTCTACGTGGATGACTTCACCATCTTCTACTCCTCCCCTAGCTTTCCTATTGTTGAAAATAGGCTTCAAACCAGCCTCAATCAGCTGCAAGTCTGGAGCAACAATAACGGTTTTAGATTCTCCAAAGACAAGACAGTCTGCATGCACTTTTGTCATTTCAACAACCTCCACCCCAACCCGAACTTTGTGCTCAATGGGAATCGCATCCCTAAAGTTGAAAACACAAAGTTCCTTGGTCTTACTCTAGACCCCAAGCTCACCTACAAGCCACACATCACCAACCTGAAACTAAAATGCAATAGCTCCTCAACCTCCTCCGACTGCTCTCCAACACTACTTGGAGAGCGAACCGCATATGCTCTCCTCAAAATTTTCAGGCTCACCATTCGTGCCAAGCTTGACTATGGCAATATTGTTTACTGTGTCGCTCACAACTCATACCTCAACCACATTAACACCATCCAAAATGAAGCCCTCAGGCTTTGTCTAGAGCCTACAGGACCTCCCCAATCACTAGCCTTCATGTTGAAGCCAACCCCCCCTTTCTACTTAGATGTAAACAGCTTAGCCTCTCCTATGCTTTTAGAGTCCTCACCAACACCCAGAACCCTGTTTACAACCTCATTAGGTACCCAATTTCTCCTCCCTCTTTGATAGGACTAAAACCCTATCGCCCCCTTCAGCTTACGCATTAAATCAGACCTCTTTCAACTTGGCATCAACCCCGCCACTCGGCACCTATTCCTGGCCCACTTTTCCGCCTTGGGCCACCCCCTTCCTTCTGTCCACCTTGACCTCTCCACTTATAACAAAACTCAAACTCACCTAATCTCTTCATCAATCTCACAACCAAATCAAAGACCAACTCTCAAATTACACCTCCATCTATACTGATGGCTCCAAGGAAGGCAACAAGACAGCTGCTGCTGCCATCATCCAAGACATCACCCTCAGTAGCAGACTTCCTGACCACTCATCCATCTTTTCAGCCGAGGCTAAGGCCATTCTCCTCGCCCTCAACTTTATTGAGTACTCTCCTCTTAGTCACTTTGCCATTTCTCTGACTCAAAGGCTGTTCTTACTTCATTACTTAATCTTAAATGGGATAACCTCACCTGCCACCTCCTCCTCCGGAAACTCTTTTCTCCCACCCTCTGCAGGAAAAGTGTTCTTTTCTTCTGGATACCCAGCCATGTTGGCATCCCTGGCAATGACAGGGCTGATACAGCCGCTAAGCTTGCCCTTAACCTCCTCCTTCCCTTTTCCCAAAACCCTCTCTGACATCAAACCGCTTATCGCTTCTCTTGTTCGTGACCGCTGGCAAACCTTATGGAACTTCCAAATTGATAACAAACTCCATGTTATCCAGCCCACAATCCCAATCAAATCCACCATCAACAACCTTTCTCGTATCGACAACGTTCATATTACCCGTCTTAGAATTGGTCACACCCACCTCACTCACTCCCACCTCCTTATTGGTTCCCCCAACCCCTCTGTAACAATTGCCACTGCATCCTTACAATCCAACACGTTCTCCTTGCTTGCCCCTGTACAACCTTCCCAGAGCTTCTCTCGCCCCCACAACTCAATTGCTGAGTTCTTCCAAAAATCCTCCAGATAAAATAGTCTCCTTCCTTCAGCATGCATCCTCTACAACCATATTTAATCCTCCTCTTCCACCCCTCTCTACTTTGTTTTTAGTTTTACCCATGCACCTCCTCTCTCGATCACAGCTTTCTGGCTTTTGTTCTTGAATTTCTCTCATTCTTCCCCTGGTCTCTTTCCTTACTACCTCTAAAATGATCTGACCTCTCAGGCACAATTTGACCTTCGTTGTCGTGGTGCCGTTAAGACCTCATCAAACAAACAAACAAACAAACTGTGACTAAATCAGTAGCGAAGGCTCTCGCACAAAACGCAACTTTTCACAGTTTTCTTTATTAAGCTCACGCACAAAACATAAGTGAACTTCTCAATATATTATCATTGCATATTATTTATTTTTTATTACATAAAAGTGATCGATGATGATAAAAGGCATTTTTAAAAGTTGATCTGCGATCATAGCAGAAAGACCTAGTTATTCTAGCACGTAGTCGAAATTCATCTATGCTTCTATGATAAGCCAATGCAGCAGTTTCACCGTTATAAGGTATAGCATTTTCTGACTGTATGTATACCAGCCATGTAGTGGCTATAGCGATACTACAGTCCGATGTTATATGAGTAAGAGTGACCTCTACAGTGTGGTGACCTCTACAGTGTGGTGTCATAATATTTCTATAAAACAAAACAAAAATGTTTTCTTTTACTTAAGAGTGTCAGCTTCACCATGAGTAGATGGGCAAACGTTAAGTGCATGTTATATCCCATCTCAATAATTAAAGAAAAAGTGTTTCCAATAAATTAGAAAGAAGCGATTAATTTCAAAGAGATACATAACAGTTGTCTTAGATTTTCTTTTGACATCACAATGCACACTATGAGGTCACTTTTCAACACGCTGAAAGAAAAGACCGCTATGCCCATTCACACAAATTTCCAAACTAACACCTAAGAAATAAACCAGAAAGAAATCATCAATAGTTAATGTCATAAACTTGAATATCTCCTGATCAGAATGACATTTCTTAATGCTTTCTTCACCATCTGAATTCGTTTTCTATAAGACAAACTTTCTTGATCACTGAACTAATCCTTTGAGTATGAAATAAAAAAATTAAGCCATACTTATCTGAGAGTACATCCCAATCAATGTGCATACTACAAATCCTCAACAAACTTCACGCTCTTTCCTTCTTAGGGAAGAATTTTTTTTCTTTCTGGATCCCCAGCCACGTCGGCATCCCTGGCAACGAGAGAGCCGCCAACAAAGCTCTGTCAAATGACATTT
>JAIGNY010002073.1:0-312500 GCA_020152595.1 Chiridota heheva
TGAAAATAATGAATGGAAGAATGTCCAAATCAAACTATTTCATCACAGAAACGAATATCCGTCTTTATCGAACTCTTCATTGCAGGCAATCATAACAGCAAGGAATGCAGGTACCAGGCATCCCCTTCCAAACCCTGAGGGAAATATTTACAATAAAACATGAAAGATCCTCACAAAAGGTTTCTATAATCACAGGCTTCTTCGGAATATAAGGCTTGATCATGTTTGCTAGCACTTAATGGCAAGTCAACAGTGAGGTTATTGGTGAAATGTGCCAGAGAGTTTTGTAACATAGTAATGGATGGTGCAGAGGTGAAAGGAATTAGAGTAAAGATGACTTTCTGCTTCTCATCCTATCTTTTTTCTTTTGTGGTTGAATTCACTGTTTTGAGAGAGCAAGAGAGAAGGAGAACAGATCCAATAGCAGAAAGCCGTGACCTGAATTCGTCTGTGTCTGAATATTTCTTTTCTCTGTTGTCATCTCTAGTAGATGACGAAGAACCTAGTGACAACAAAAATGGTTGATGAGAGAAATCTAGCCAGCAATAACTAAATTACTTCCTCTCCCAGAGCACTAGTCTGCTGGCTGCCAGCACAAAAGTAATAAAAGTTCTTTCACCTAGTGAAAAGTTCAATTAAAGAAGTCCATTGAAGACACAAGCATCATTGATTACAACAAATACTTGAATACCTTCAAATCTGAAAGTCTATGGACATGAGGCAATTTGTGTTTAGGTTGGAAGAGTATTAAAAGCTGAGATGATTACTTGTTGAGAACTTTGAAGAAAAAAAAAAAACACACTTTTAGTTTTTGAGTTATGGTTCATCTAAATGTGTTTAGATTTTGATCCTGTATTCCAGTATTAAAAGCTGAGATGATCACTTGTTGAGAATTTGGAATAAGAATAAAAAAATACTTTTAGTTTTTGAGTTATTGCTCATCAAAGTGTGTTCAGATTTTAATCCTGTATTCTACTATTAAAAGCTGAGATGATCACTTGTTGAGAATTTTGAAGAAGAAAAAAAAATACTTTTAGTTTTTGAGTTATGGCTCATCAAAGTGTGTTCAGATTTTAATTTCTGATGTACTGTATGTATAACCAGAGCTCTTTGGTATAACCTGGCAGACTGCTCAAAATTTCTTTCCTTAATCTTAGTCACTGATAATGCTGGAAAATTCTAGAATTTTATTGGGGGTGAGGCAATAACTGGTCAAAATTTGCTGCCCCACTTAAAAGAATTATGATAGACATTTAAAAAACAAAGGATTCACAAAAGAAAAATGAAGTTCACCCTGCAATTGTGCATAAAATATTTAAATTGAGCATGATATTTTAAACCCGAAAAATTCGTCAATGTTTAACTGATTTTGCTACTATGATGGTTTTTGATAGATTTAGTTTAGGGATTTAGTTAATGTTGCTGCTACACATCCATATACAAGAAATTTTATGTAAATTAAAGTATAATTTCAAAAAGCTGCAAAATATGTTTTGTACTGTCTGTTTGTACAGTCAGACAGTGGCACGTTGTGTGTGTCAAGTGTCATGCACAGTGCATTACGTTACTGTGAGGGGATTTTATTTTTTTCAAAGGGTTTGTCAGTAAGTGAAAGATTAGTATTGTAATACTACAATAGTAGTCGCTACACGAAAATTACTAAGAAAAAAAAGATAAAAGCAAAAACCGAAATAAATTATTCTACTGGGGCTCGAAGTCACGACTGTTGGTTTGAAAAAATCTGTTAACCATCGCCCTACCAACTGGGCTATTACATGTGTTGACCATCACCAAGTTTTTATATGTACCTTGAAATAAAAGACAACAAATCGTGCAGCAAATGGTTGAAATTTCAACCAATAAAACAATTTGAATGGAACTCTAATTATTGTGTCCAGATGACGATTTCACCCCTTTATATATTCATGAGGGAAATTTATATTTATGACTATTATGAGCATACTGCCCGAGCTCCAAACCAACTGAACAATACTTTTGTCAAATAACTCATTGTAACGACATCCATATTATAACTAAAACTAGAACGGTAAATACCGTCATGATTCGCATGCCCATGCAAATTGACACCCATATCATATGATCCGGCCAATTATAAAAATGGCATCTCACACTTAAGTCCCACATGGCATTCTATGTCCCACATGGCATCCCACCCCATGTCTCACATGGCATCCCACCCCATGTCCCACATGGCATCCCACCCCATGTCCCACATGGCATCCCATTCCATGTCCCACATGGCATCCCACTCCATGTCCCACATGGCATCCCACCCCATGTCCCACATGGCATCCCACCCCATGTCCCACATGGCATTCCACCATTTCTCCCACATGGCATCCCACCCCATGACATCTCATGTCCCACATGGCATTCCATCATATGTCCCACAGGGTATTCCACCATATCTCCCACATGGCATTCCACACACAGTGTCTCATGGCATATTCCACCATATCTCCCACATGGCATTCCACCATATGTCCCACATGGCATCCCATGCTATGACCCACATGGATCCCATCCTACATGTGTGTCCCACATTAATCCAACCATATGTACCACATGACATCCCTCCCTATGTCCCACATGGCATCCCTCCCTGTGTCCTGCATCAGTGGCTTCCCACTTGATGTCTCACATGGCATCCCACCATATGTTCCACATGGTATCCCTCCCAATGTTCCAATGACATCCTACTTTATGTACCACATGGCATCACATCCAATGTTCCCATGGCCTCCCACCCTATGTCCCACATAGCCTCCTACCCTATGCCACACATGGCATCCTATCTTATGCCACACATGGCATCCTACCTTATGTCACACATGGCATCACAACCTATGTCACACTCTGTGCTACTCATGGCATCCCACCATGTCCCACATGGCATCCCACCCCATGTCCCACATGGCATCCCACTCCATGTCCCACATGGCATCCTACCCCATGTCCCACACGACATCCAATCCCATGTCCCACATGGCATTCCACCATATCTCCCACATGGCATCCCACCCCATGTCCCACATGACATCCCATGTCCCACATGGCATTCCATCATATGCCCCACAGGGCATCCCATCCTATGACCCACATGGCATCCCACCCATGTCCCACATGGCATCCTACCCCATGTCCCACACGACATCCCATCCTATGTCCCACATGGCATTCCACCATATCTCCCACATGGCATCCCACCCCATGTCCCACATGGCATTCCACCATTTCTCCCACATGGCATCCCACCCCATGTCCCACATGACATCCCATGTCCCACATGGCATTCCATCATATGTCCCACAGGGTATTCCACCATATCTCCCACATGGCATTCCACCACACAGTGTCTCACATGGCATATTCCACCATATCTCCCACATGGCATTCCACCATATGTCCCACATGGCATCCCATGCTATGACCCACATGGATCCCATCCTACATGTGTGTCCCACATTAATCCAACCATATGTACCACATGACATCCCTTCCTATGTCCCACATGGCATCCCTCCCTGTGTCCTGCATCAGTGGCTTCCCACCTGATGTCTCACATGGCATCCCACCATATGTTCTACATGGTATCCCTCCCAATGTTCCAATGACATCCTACTTTATGTACCACATGGCATCACATTCCATGTTCCCATGGCCTCCCACCCTATGTCCCACATAGCCTCCTACCCTATGCCACACATGGCATCCTACCTTATGTCACACATGGCATCCTACCTTATGTCACACATGGCATCACAACCTATGTCACACTCTGTGCTACTCGTGACATCCCACCATGTCCCACATGGCATTCTACCCTGTTCCACATGGCATACCACCCCATGTCCCACATGGCATCCCACCCCATGTCCCACATGACATCCCATAGGCTCTATAAGAAGTATCATCCTAGCTATCATAGTCACTGATTGAGCATACTATGTATGAAAGTGTCAGTTCATATAATAACTTATACGCAAATGACTTGTTGAAATGGGGTGGGACGCCATGTCCCACATGACATCCCATGTCCCACATGACATTCCATCCCAAGGCAATCCACCCTATGTCCTGCATGGCATTCCACTACATATCCTACGTGGTATTCCACCCTGTTCCACATGGCATCCCACCCCATGTTCCATATGGTATCCCACCCCATGTCCCACATGGCATCCCACATGTCATCCCACCCTATATCTCACATGATGTCCCATAAGCTCCATAAGAAGTCTCATCCTAGCTATCACAGTCCCTGATTGAGCATACTATGTATTAAAGTGTCAGTTCATATAATAACTTATATGCAAATGAGTTGTTGAATAAGAAAAAAAGGTGGAGTCAAATAATTATGCCTGATATAGCCCTTGGTGTATACAACATGGTAAATATTATATCATATGTCCCTCATGGCCCCCATCCATGTCCCACATGGCATCCCTCCCTATGTTTATATGCAATCACATCTTGTCACACTCCCTGACTAAGCATGCTAAATAAAAAAGTCTGGTCAGGTCATATACTGTAGTAACTTTATGCAAATGACCACAATAATAAAGGTGGAGTTTAAAAAATCATTCCTGATATAACTGTTTGGTGCCCAAATATTTTGAAGAATTTTAAGGATTTCAAATCTCAAGTGCTACAAGAGAGACTTGAGGATCTCTAAAGAATATTGGAAAATTATATCATTTTACTGTTATCTTCTAAGAAAATATCAAATGTATTGCAGACTTTTTAAGGAACTAGTCATTAATCCTAGCATAAGTACCTCTGAAAAACTTTAACATTTTATAAGGAAATTCTGAGGAATTCTCAAAAAACTTTAACATTTCTGAGGAAATCTCAGGACAAATCTGTGGACGGCCGGACGGCCGGACGGCCGTAATCGCCATTACATAGGTTCGCATAAATGCTTCACATGCGAACCAACAAGGAATACAACGGATTACCTAACAAGTCATTGCCGAAGCTTCTTGACCTACCTGTCATGATAATGAGGTGATCTTGCAGATGCAAGGCAAATCAAATAAGAATAAACACAGCAAATTACACCAATGCCTTTTTATATACAGCATAGAGAGGATAGGAAACACATGGAACAAGAGTACCAGGGGTGGTAGGTACATAATCTACCTTTCTTAACAAGTATTAATGTATTTTTGAACTGATGTCAGATTTCTAATCCTTGATTCTATCTCTCTTACCAATTTACTTTGGCTGGTGCTGGTGCACTGTAGATAACAGTTACTTCACCAGATTTATTTTTCTTTTACACAAAATCTCAAAATAACAACAGACACAGCGAGATTGTAAAATATCACTAGTGTAAATGTGATGTGAAAAATACAAGTACATTGCACAGTACAAAAATTTTCAAACTAGAAACATAAACTGAGAAAGTATCCGAAGCGTTCCACCTGAAAATTGTTAATAAAACTTGTTATTTACTGCATTCTGAAAACAGCCTATTCTGAACACAAAAGCTTTTAGTTCCATATCGTCCCGTACACAAGTTTCCTCTTCTATGTTAAATGGCCATTGAAAATATGGTGGGAGATATATTGGAAAAATATTGACCTTCATCAAATTCAGAAATTTGGTGATTTGTCAAATGTCTTTGTTTCTATTCTTAAGTTATCCATCAACTCAGTCCATCTTCTGTCATTGATAATGTATGAGGTCACTGGCTGTGGCATAGCCACTTTTGTGACATTAATTTTAGTGAAGCACAAGTTCAGTCTCACCATATATGTCAAAAACGAAAAAAATTATATGTGTTATCAAAAAAGGTTTTCACAAACAGCCACCAGGCCCCTAGGTAAGCTTTTCTCAGAGTGATACACTTGCTTTCCCTATCCTGCCCCTTATTACCCTACACTGGCCCTCATTACCCACCATGCCACTTCATTACCCACCCTGCCACCTCATTACCCACCCTGCCACCTCATTACCCATCCTGCCACCTCATTACCCACCCTGCCACCTCATTAGCAACCCCGCCACCTCATTACCCACCCTGCCACTTCACTACCTACCCTGCCACCTCATTAGCCACCCTGCCACCTCATTAAACACTTTGCCTCCTCAATAACCACCCTGCCACCTCATTAGCCACCCTGCCACCTCATTACCCACCCTACCACTTCATTACCCACCCTGCCACCTCATTACCCACCCTGCCACCTCATTACCCATCCTGCCACCTCATTACCCACCCTGCCACCTCATTTGCCATCCCGCCACCTCATTACCCACCCTGCCACTTCACTACCTACCCTGCCACCTCATTAGCCACCCTGCCACCTCATTAAACACTCTGCCTCCTCAATAACCACCCTGCCACCTCATTACCCACCCTGCCACCTCATTAGCCACCCTGCCACCTCATTACCCACCCTACCACCTCATTACCCATCCTGCCACCTCATTAGCGACCCTGCCACCTCATTAAACATCCTGCCACTTCATTACCCACCCTGCCACTTCATTACGCACCCTGCCACTTCATTACCCACCCCGCCATCTCATTACCCATCCTGCCACCTCATTAGCCACCCTGGCACCTCATTACCCACCCCTCTTCCTCAATAACCACCCTGCCACCTCATTAGCCACCCTGCCACCTCATTTACCCACCCTGCCACCTCATTACCCACCCTGCCACCTCATTAACACCTGCCCTTCATTACTCCCACCCTGCCCCTCAATACCTCCATCCTGTCCCTTTTTTACAAATCAGATGCTTTGTTCACAAAAACATTACTTTGAAAAGAGCTTTGCCTTCTTTTCGGGCTGTTTTCAGTTTCCAAATAAACAAAGATGTATATACACTTATCTATTGTATCGATTACTCCAATACAATGGAAGTGCCTCATACTTCAAGCTGCATGACTCTTACTGCCTTCATGCCCTTTTCAGATTCAAACAAGGGTTTAGGGCACTATGGTCTTTGAGATAAAATCTCTCACAAATTGGTATCAGAAATCTACACACAGGAAGTAACATCAGAGATTCACATTCATAAACAGTATTTTACATTGTTTGACAAATATTTCAATCAATCAATTTTTTAATGCAATCATGTAATGATGGAATTTCGTTTTGAGAATATCCATTATACCAATTATTACTTTAAAATATAATGCATCTTTAATTTAAAAACATCTTTATGGGACCTTTCTTTGTATCTGCTTTTCATTTGCAGTCCTAACTGCTGTGGATGACACACAGTTCTTATGCCCCTGTTATATGTTGCAGAAAAATTAATAAAAACATTATCATCCAAATTGCATTCTAACATTGAATAGACCTGGGGTGGAATGGGAAAAAGTGCCAAGAATTTTGTCCCTGATTGTAGCTTTACATTTGACCAAGAACAGATCACCTCTTTAACTTAATTTTGTCCCTTCCCACAAACAACCCTTAATACAACACCCAAGTTTAACATAATATGATAGACAAAACTACTGTTTACCTACTGACAGTAATAACTGATGGAAGATTGTATTAATAGATATCCATTTTTTTTTTGTGATATACAATTCGATATTAAATGAGATCCAGCCTCACCCCAACAACATTTTACTCACATGACAAATGAGCCGAGAGCAATGGGTCTCCCCTGGCTTTGTACTGACGAATTAGGTGCTCCAGATTTTGCGTTGATGCTTCCTTCTTATTCTTCATTCGCCACAACTTAAGCATGGATACAATAATTTGTTTTTTAGATTTAGCATCATTTTCACATTCATCCATCTCCAAAGAAGTTAAGCCAAGGAGTCCGGTTCCAAAGAATATCCATCCTGTGCTTATCATTTGAGCAAACTTCTCAAGTTCAGGATCTGATAGATACTGATAGGGCATCTTGGATGGTGGAAAAGACCTGAAAGAAAAATAAGACCTCAAACTCAATGCCTCATCTTGCAATCTACCATGTACAATGAGGTGAATAATGAACTATTGTTTGGCTGTAGTAACTTTAATTTAGATCAAACATATGGAAAGCTATGAAAAAGTTTCTTTCTTTTTTTTGTAAGTGAACATTTTGAGTACAACAGTTCTTCAACTTTGAAAATAGCATATTTAGACCTGTTGGTGGAGCTAAATGTGATATTTTTATGTTACATGAAAATGATGGCAGCTTAAAATCTGTATGTTTCTATCCTTAATTTCAGTCTTAATTTGTTTGTTTGTTTAATGATGGCTTAACGGCACTACAACAACTAAGGTCAAATTGTGCATGAGAGGTCAGATCATTCTAGAGGTAGGAAGTAAAGGAAACAGGGGGAGAATGAGAGAAATTCAAGGACAAAAGGTCAGAAAGCTGTGATTCTGAGGGGAGGTGCATGGTTGAAACAAAAACAAAGTAGAGAGGGGGTTGAAGAGGAGAATTAAATATGGTTGTAGAGGGAGGCATGATAAATGAAGGAGATAATTTTATCTGGAGGATTTTTCTGGAAGAACTCAGCAATTGAGTTGTTGGGAGCGAGGGAAGCTCTGGGAAGGTTGTACAGGGGGCAAGCAAGGAGAACGTGATGGATTGTGAGGGTGCAGTGGCAATTGTTGCAAAGGGGTTGGGGGAGCCAATAAGGAGGTGGGAGTAAGTGAGGTGGGTGCGACCAATTCTAAGACAGGTAATATGAACGTTGTCGATACGAGAGAGGTTGTTGATGGTGGATTTGATTGGGATTGTGGGCTGGATGACATGGAGTTTGTTATCAATTTTGGGGTTCAATGAGGTTTGCCAGCGGTCACAAACAAGGGAAGCGATAAGTGGTTTGATGTCAGAGAGGGTTTTGGGAAAAGGGGTAGGGAGGAGGTTAAAGGCAAGCTTAGCGGCTGCAACAGCCCTGTCATTGCCAGGGATGCCAACATGGCTGGGTATCCAGAAGAAAATAACACTTTTCCTGCAGAGGGTGGGAGAAAGGAGTTTCCGGAGGAGGTGGCATGTGAGGTTATCCCATCAATGAATGGGAGGGGTGGGGAGGGGAGAGGATGTGTAATTAAAAAAAATTGTTGAAATTTCGACAAGGTACATATACCACGAAATGTGTACCAGTTGAGCGTATTTAACACACACACGATTTTCTGCAATTCATCTCATTTTTATACATATACTTTACAGCTTTTCACAAAAACATTGAACAAAAACATCTTAAATCAATTCTCTGACATTAGGTTTAGATACAATGATACCCGTCGGCCAGTCGGCTATCAAATAAAATCTGTTTTAAGATTTTTGTATGTACCAGTTGCAATAGAAAAATAACAAATTGCGTATTTATACGGCGCAAGCGCAGTCAAGTAGTTACGAAAAGACAATACGCTAAACTGGTATGGGAATTTCGCAAATGATAAAGGTCGCAAAAACATGGAAAAACAATATTTATCATGCAAACTTCGTTTATTTTTCAAGTTTACAATAATTTTCATACGTTATTTAACCTGCGATGCTTGACCATATTTTTTAGGATTTTTTTATTCGTGCGTTTCTGATAAAAACGGAAAAAAAGTAGTGAGGCCTATGATTTTTTTACAGAATCAAGTGTCTCGAGTGATGTAGGGCCGAAAGCAAAAGGTAAAAATGTTTCTTTTACTCGTGAACGGAAACATATTTTGAAGTTTTAATTCAGCACAAATTTGTGATTTTGTATGTTTTAAGAGTAAGAACAAATGGTAAGATTTTAGCAATAAATGACTAGAAGTAAACAAAATTTCTGTATTACAGTGTTTATTTGCTCTACCTGTCTGTATTTCCTGTTTGTCAAGTACATTCATTCTTCTTGCCATCAATGATGTTCATTCTCACTCACAACCTCGTCTTCCCTGAACTGTTCTTGTTAAATACTCCTGAGTCTCTGACTCTCTAAACTTCTTGTATTCTCCCAACCTCATTCATCTCAGGCATCAAATTTGCCTCTAAACGCCCCAGGAACTGGTTACCATGTCTTGTTTGGCTCTAATGATTATTCAAATCACTCACTTGCAACTTATCTTTGTATCGATGGGCAATTACATTCGTACAAATCAAGTTGCAAATTGTCAAAATTCAACTCACGCAGGAGAAAATTACTCCTTTTATTCCTCACCCTTTCTGGTGATATTGAAAGCAATCCTGGACCCTCCCCAAAATATCCTTGCAAACAATGTAACAAATCTGTCAAAAATAACCAGAAAGGTATTTGTTGTTATGATTGTGACTCATGGGTTCGTAGTAAGTGTGCAGGCATTAGTAATGCAGCTTACAATATTCTTGCATCATCATCTGATTTGGTTTTGTTCGGAATGTTTGGCACCTTGTGGCCTGTGTGGACTCCAGTGTAGGAGATCCGAAAAAGCAGTACAGTGTGACAATTGTGATCTATGGATCCACACTAAGTGCTGTAGCATTGACGACTCAAAATACAGCGATCTCATGCATTCTAGCTGTGCCTGGGTGTGTGACACTTGTGACTTTATGAACTTCTCTGATTCTTTTTTCTCAACTAACAATTCCATCAACTGTACTAACTCATATGAGCCACTTCAAAATTGTTCTTCTGGCCTTGACTCGGGGTCCAACCACCATACCGATGTTAAATTGAAAACAAATCCCAAAAAAGAAAAAAGGAAGGTTTTAAAAACCTTTCTTCTAAATAACTTCTTGTTATCAACTTTCAGAGTATTCGAAACAAGACGGCCTTCGTGGAAAGTCTTATCAAAGAAAAAGACCCAGATGTCATTATTGGCACTGAAACCTGGCTTAATTCCGAAATTACCAGCGCTGAAATTTTCCTGGACAAATATACAGTCGTTCGCAAAGATGGAAATTCAAATGGTTATGGTGGTGTATTGCAGGCAATAAAAAATGACCTGGTTTTCACTGAGCTCACTAAATTAGACTCTGACTGTGAAATTATCTGGACCAAATTCCAATTCCCTAAGGAAAAGAGCATGTATATAGGAACATTTTACAGACCCAGTCACAATGATCTCACTAGCCTACTTGAGTTGAAAAAATCCCTTCAAAAACTTGGTAAAAATGCTGACAAAAACAATGTTATTCTTGCTGGTGATTTCAAACAATCTAACATTGACTGGAGTCAAAACATTATTTCAGGAACTAACGCTTCCTCCTAAGCAGCCAAAATTCTTCTTGAAGTGACCAATTCATTCAATCTCACCTAAATGGTGCAGTCACCCACTAGAGATAACAACATCCTTGATCTTGTTTTTACTAACAATTCACCAGCTGTTACCTCAGCTAATGTCATTCCCGGTATAAGTGACCATGATATTGTTGAACTAACCCTAAATATCTCCCCTCCTCGTAAAAAGTTCCCTAAACGTAAAATCTATTTAAAGAAAAAAGCTACCATAAAACGAATAAAAGAAGATCTGACCAAATTTAAACCGCAATATTATACTCAATTCAATAACTCCATTGATGTTGATGAAAAATGGAATTTCTTTGAACAGGAAATTAAACTGATTATTGATAAAAACACACCTCACAAATTCACCTTAACTAAACTAAATCTGCCCTGGTTCACCCGTATCCAACGCCGTCTCTGCAGAAAAACAACATAAACTGTTTAAAAAGGCTAAGACTAATCAACAAGCCAATGACTGGACTACCAATAAAAGCTTTGGAAAGGCTGTCCGTAAAAACCTCAAAGAAGCTAGAAACACCTTCATCTGTGATAAACTTAAAAACTCACTTAACGAAAACCCAAAGGCATTCTGGTCCTATATTAAAAGATTAAGAAGTAACTCTGTAGGTGTATCTGATCCACCAAATAATGGTAAACTCTGCAGTGACAGTAAAACTAAAGCTAACATTCTAAATGACCAGTTTTTCAGTGTTTTCACAAAAGAAACACCTCCCAAATCCCTGTAACTAAACCACTCACCAACAGCAAAATAAACCAACTTATGATTACCCCAGAAGGTGTCAAAAAGCAACTGCATAACCTAGACCCCAACAAAGCTTCAGGTCTTGACCAAATACCACCATGGTTTTTGAAAACACACGCTGATGACCTCTATGAAATTCTAAGTTATCTCTTTCAAACCTCTGTCAATAATGGTACTATCCCTAACAAGTGGAAAGAAGCAAACATATGTAGCGTTTTTAAAAAAGGTGATAAACAAAACCCAGCTAATTATAGACCTATATCCCTCACCTGCGTAGTAAAATCCTTGAGCATGTAATCCACTCACACGTGATGAAATTCCTTGATGAGCACAATACTTAACTGATTTACAACATGGCTTCCGTGCAAAAAAAAAACGACTGAAACACAACTCCTTTTAACAATAAATGATATCACTAAACAAATTGACCAAAACAGTAACGTCTCTATGGCTATTCTTGACTTCTCAAAAGCCTTTGATAAAGTCCCACACCAGTGCCTGTTATCCAAACTATCCGCCTATGGCATTGATGGAAATCTCATGGCCTAATTTGCATCATTCCTCAACAAGCGCATCCAGCGTGTTGTCTGTGATGGTGAAATTTCTGATTCTAAACAGGTTTTATCCGGTGTAACACAAGGTACTGTCTTGGGTCCATTACTTTTTCTTTTATATGTAAATGACATCCCTGATTATATAAACAGCACAGTTAGACTGTTTGCTGATGACTGCCTTGTGTACAGAACAATTGATAAGCCCTTTGACCAACAAATCCTCCAAGATGATCTTAACAAACTTGAACAATGGCAAAACAAATGGCAAATAAATTTCAACCCCTCTAAATGCTACATCTTGTCAATTTCCTCTAAGAAATGCTTTAAATCACCTGTTTATACCTTATGCAACCAGTCACTAAAACAAGTCAACTCCCACCCGTACCTAGGTGTTGAAATTGATAATAAACTTAGATGGGATAAACATAAACATAACATAACCAAGAAAGCTAACTCTGTATTTGGCCTATTAAAACGTAACCTCTCAAACTGTCCCTCCGACGTTAAATCCACTGCTTATAAAGCTCTAGTCAGGCCAGTACTTGAGTACGCATCAGCAGTCTGGGACCCCTATCACCAGTGCGATGTGGGTAAACTTGAATCTATTCAAAGGAGAGCAGCCAGGTTGTGTATGGCAGACTATTCTTATAAGTCCAGTGTCACTAGCATGCTTCATAAATTAGATTGGCCCCTGCTAAAAACAAGAAGATACAACACCCGGCTACATATGCTATATAAAATCAATAACAATTTTGTCACCATCAATAAAGATGAACTTATCCCCGCCGTCAGAACTAATACAAGAAATAATCATGACCTTAATTTCCAGGTTCCCTATGCTAAAAAGAATGTATATAAACACTCTTTCTTCGCTCACACACTAAATAATTGGAATGCTTTAGCCTCCCTGCTTTAGCCTACCGTTAGACATTGTACATGCACCAAGTTTCAACTGTTTCAAAGCTAAACTTACTATACTAACACCTGTATTGCTAACTAGTTTTTTTAAATATCTTTTACTTATACTTTTTACGCTCGGTTGGCGTTTATGTCCTCTTACAGGATTTTTGCCGACTTAAGCGATTCAGATTCAGAATAAAGAAATGCGAAAATACGAGGAATTAGTACATGTGCTGAATCAATACACCTACTGTAGGCTTAAACTTAAAGTTAAAGTGTATTGTTCATTAACGTTAGGCCTAACTTAACGTTGAAATCCCCGGTCCTAAAAACATGAATACACAGTTCTTTACGTAACCGGTTACACTGTAACTGCTGTAGCCTACTTACGGTAGATAAAAACACCTAGTTAACCTTTCCTTGTTAACTTCTCCTTTTTATTCTTGTTGTAACTTGTAAATATTATTGGTAGTTCTCAAATAATCATATTGCTTAGCCCTAGTTTACTCTACCAAGTAGTACCAGTACCATTATCGCTGTTTCTCCAATTTTACTGTGTACTTACGATGTTATATTTTTCAGTTGATTTTTTCTGTGCCGACTGGTACATTTCGCAGCAACACCATCATCAAAACCAACGAATGTTTTATAATAATTTGTATTTAAATACGACTGGCTGGCTGCACCATCTGCAAGACTTCCAGTTCCAGGTACGTCTAACTTCGTAAATTTTTTTAAAAGCAAGCATGTTTGTCAATCAACTTTCTAACGAATGAATGTTTATTTTGTATTGTCAATCAAAAAGAAGGCGGAGAGAAAATGGCTTAAGAAAAGAAAAGGGAGGAGTTATACAGTAGAAGGAGGGGCTAATAAGCCAAGAGACAGAGGAACTCGGCTAATACCTGATCGTTTTCCAAGCCGCCTTTTTTCTAAAAATAAAATCGGGACTTTACCAAAGTCCTACGGAGTAATCTTATAATCATTTTAAGCTTTACTCTACCGTGTCTACCAGGGCTTTAAAAAATGCGAGCCCAGTTTTCATAACCTTTCTGACAACATTCATTTCATTTTTCTTTCCTAAGTTTTGTTGAAATGGAAGTTAAGATAATTATATTTCAAGTATTGAAAGGCAAATTAGGAAACATTGGACAAAAATATGCAAATTAAGCAAATTAAGTATAACTTCTTGTCAGTATTGAAAACAGAGATTTGTGTTACATATTTAGATTTTGTATCATATTTCCTTTTTATTGATGCTTATCTAGAATATTTAGTAAAAATCTAGAATTTTTAGAAATGAAAATACACCAAATATGATTTCAGTGAAATGACCCCTGAAAACTGCAGCAGAGAAAATATTTACATCGCCGTAGTCACAGTAGGACTCGAGCCTACCGTGTGAGCCTACCGTGTGAGATAAAAAATAATTAAGCTCACTACTCGAAAAAGTCAGTAATACCATACCGTGCGGAGCTGTTTCAAACAGTCCTAAAACTTCCAAATTCTTTTGGATTCTCACCTGAAAACTCATTATTTATACAAACTCACTACTCCCCCTTCCTTTCCCCAAGCGTCTCCCTCCCCTCGCACACAAAAATTCCTAATGTCTACATGTCCATCATCCTGTAGGACCCATTCATTCCCTTGTTCGACTCACAATCTTTCAGAATAAGTCTGGTCTTTCGACCAGATATGGTATTCATAGTCATAAATTTGTTATGTTCTCGCCAATTTATGTCTCTCCCCAAATCAGACCAGAGTTGTATTTTACATCTGAGAAAATAATATCTCATGCATACGGAACAGGTGCAGAAAGTCCCGTCATCCATCATAGTGGGGTTTTTTTGAAGTAATAAAGGGGGTGCTGTGCTTCACCTTCTTAATTTGTATAGGCCTGCAGCACCCCATGCAGCTACGCATGTAGTAGTACATGTACTGCTTTGAGACCCTCCGTGCAGTGTCAAACGGTAGTTCTGCAGGTCTTGGTAGAAGACCGGAAGCTTTCCAGCCGTAGGGTAAGATATCCAGATCTGTCTTTAAATACCGCTTGCATGAGGGGTGCTATGTCATGTGTCCCCAGGGCTTTGCCGATAGCATAATTTTTCCGCGCTGCCAGGTCCTCTATCACGCAAAAATTCCCTAGGGTAAGGGGGATGAGGGACCCTTCAAGCTTAGGGTCGTCAATGAGGTCTCATTGGTATCCTCAAGAGATAGGAATGCGGCAATTTCCGCAAAATGGGTTTGAGCCATGGCAATTGCAGCTATGGCTACCCTCATATCTATCAAAGCCTCCACCCCCATTTCTCTCCATGATGTATTCGCTAACTGTTCTTCCCAATCTGGGGAGATTACGTGAAGAAAATTCCAATTGAGGGGGGAACCGCACTTAGTCAGTGCGAGACAATGTTTACAGCAAAAATTGAGTCTTTCTGATTCAGTTTTATATTTGCGAGCCATGTCTGCTACGTCTTCCTCAGAATAATCTTCAGAGGAGTTAAAACCATACCTTTGCTTAACCTATACCCCCTTCCTAACCATCTTAGCCCCCACAGCCTCCTTCCACCCCACTTTAAAAATACCTTCTACAATACCGTTACAATCTGAGTTGTTCCTGGCCATCATGTCCAGATATCTACATATCGTAAGCTGATTAACAATAAAGTTCCTATCTACGGGGGTATATGCTGCCAATGGAGCAGTTGTTGCTACAACCTTGCCCTCATCCATTATATTCATATCGGGCATTTCACGTAGGAAACCCATGCATGAACTATGTTGGGATCTAAGGGTCAGATGTTTAGAGTCCATTTTTCCAAATAGAGAGATGGCCTCTATACGTTCTAACTGGGACCAACGTATGAAGTTATATAACATTACGCTCCAGGTACGGAGATACTTGGTATGTATGGCCAATGTCATATACATCCAATATATGTGCATGTGTTTAAGCGGCTCTCGTCACCGCCAGATTGTCCTCCCCCATGACTATGGCCGACTGAATCCCGTGTATAGGGTTTGGATCGAGTCTTCATTACTTTTGTGCCATGATGAAGACCACTTACCTATAAGAACAAAAAAAATCAAAAAAATGATTAAGTTTTTTTCTTGATGAAAATGTGTCTAAGTGAATTTTTTCATGATGCTTTTCCCAAGCAAATTCATGGCGGGTCTTGAGGGTAGGGAGAGACCTACAGTTGTGGGATGTTTCGAATCGTCTAATTTAACAAACCAGTTACGAATGTCCAATGTTGTCCTACCATTGCAATAGCTGACTGAGGCTACACAACCCCCCGGGAACTCAATCCTATGCCTTTAATCAAGGGGTACGGAGTCTGGTGGATGAGAGGTGTCTGCTGTCATGGCTGATCGAAAAATTTCCTTGCAGATACACAATGTTTGATAATCTTTTACCAAAAAAACATATACAAACACAGGATTGATCGACTTAGGTAAATTAGCCCCTCTGGCCACATCTAACACCTGAAAGGGTTTGGACTTTATTGCCCCAGTCACAAGTGCATCAAGGATTTTATTTTGCTTGTCGTTAAAGTTTGACACATTAATTAACATGATGTTATCATCTTTTCTACGTACGAAATAGCTGTATCCTAACCCGTATACACTTAAATTTGTATCTAGGTATGAAAATGTATATTTCAATGTTTTGTGTTCTTAAGTTTGTGGACTCACTCTCAATTCCGTTCTTGGTGACTTTCCCCATTAGGAATGTCGCTGTCTCCTCCAGGGTAGGTGTTGCTTCAGCTGCAGGTGTCTTTTGCTTTGACTTTGTCTTTGTCTTTGTCTTTGCCTTCGTCTTTGCTGCTGCTGCCTTTGCTTCAGCTGCTGCCGCTGCCTCTTTCTTTGCTTCAGCTGCTGCCTTTGCTTCCGCTTTGGATGTTGTCTTTGCTATTACTTTGACGGGTTCTGGCTCGGTGTCAGATTCCTCAGAATCCTCCTCAGCCTCCTCAACTCCGCTCTGGTCTGCTCCTGGTTCTTTATTATCACCTTCTTCGGTTTCATCTTCGGCTTCGCTGGCAGAGCTTTCAGCTTCTGCCGCCTCGGCTTCGGATTCGGACTCGTTGTCTGCCGACTCAACTGCTTCGGTGGTAACCATATCAGTGCTATCAGAAGGGGTAGATGCTTCAGATTCTAAATCAGATTCATTAATAATTGTTCTAGGGTTTTTAGTAGCGGACCTAGCTCCGGCGTGGGTGGAGTTTGTGCCTTTGAAGGCATCGTCGGACTCGTCAGAGCTACTGTCGTTAATCACAGCTACCGAGACCCGGCGTTTTAGGGTTGGGTTGACCCTCTTAGGCGCCTTGAAGGAAGGCAGACTCACTTTCTTTGATGGAGTTTTCTTTAGACTTAGACTTGGCTTAAGTTTAGTCTGTTTTTTCAACATATCTTTGCTGGAGGCAAACATAAAAATTTTGGTAGATTTGACAGATATGTTTTGTGATACTAGATCAAAAAGATAATTATTTCTGATATGAAATAATTGAGATACAGATGTATTCAATATGACAGAAGTTAGATTGAATGAAATATAAAGTGAAAAACATTTCTTTATATAGAAATTTTAACCGGAAGAACCAACAAAACTTGCCCCTACAACTTGCGCACGCGCGGTGTGATTTGTCGACAAAGCATGACCGACATTTTATGTACAGTGGTATAAATTGTAATTAATTCACGTTATCCTGATTTTTAAACATTGATATTACCAAGCCTATCATTTTTACCTCAATTATTAGTGTCAAATAGATTCATAATTTCGGAATAAGATTGTCCTCTTACTCTAAGTTTAAGAAAAAACATACAATATAAACCGCAGAACAGGGATAAATCAGGCTGAACCTGGATTTTAGACCTCTTCACATTTTTGAAATTACTTAAGAACTCTTCGATGAGTTCGGGTCCTTCTTCACCAAACGAGTCAAAAAAATCAATAGAGTCTGCGTCAACAATATAATAACAGACCCAGTGTTCTCCGTTTTTCCTCCTAATTTCTGTATTTGAGATAATAATATCGCCAGGAAAGTACTGGTGCTGGAACACTTGGTCTGCTCCGTGGACCCCATCATGTAACTTACAATCTAAATCTCTAAAAATAAGGTCTTGGTCTATCAAGTCTCGCAACTGAAATGTACTGAGCATGGCCATGTCACCCTTTTTTTAATCTATAATTTCTATCCCCACCCGGTCAAATGGTATTGTCATCACGGCATCAAATTCTGCCAGCACCACCAACTTCAAATCATTGGTACTGGCCTCTTCATACTTTAAAAAAAAAACGCAACCCTCCCACCATATTCTTGTTGTAGTGATGCTCCCAGTGACGTCCATCCTGCGTCAAGTCGAAAGCATATATCCGATTCCCTCCATCCAGCTTCTTCAATCCGATGTTTTGTGAAGATTGGGTTAAACCCATTACATTTCTTAATCTGACTCTCAATTCAACCTGTCCCATTCCTTCCTCTGTAAAAGTCGAATTCTCTCTTGGATAATACCGGCTGCCCGAAGTGACTTGTAGACTTTCCAATTTGGATTCATCATCAAAGAAAAACTGGTTTTGCGTCTTGTTCTCTGTCAATGTATCTTCTCTCACGTGCATAATGAAGATGCGTTTCGGTGTATTCTCAAACAAAGATTGGTTGAGGGAGAATGTCAGCGGAGTTTTTGGTAACGAAAGGACCTGCACTTTTACACTCTGGAACGGTATCATTACATCCTTCTTGATCCAGGCATTGGTTAATGCGGACACAGCGAACGGTGCTAGGGTTACGTTTCTAAACATCATTCGGGCTTTTCTTATGTGGATAGCTTCTGCCTCAGAATCACTTTTTGTTATTACGGTAGCCTCAAAGGGGGCTCTCTTGAATCGGATATCTATCCGTATACCATCCGGTATCAGTTTGTGTGCATGGAAAATGTCAACCGCTGGACGTCCACAGTATTCGGTACATTTCTCTTTGTTCCGGAGTTGCTCGTTAGTCATTGAGGACGACTGAAACTTGTTGGCTGCGGCCGTTGTTTGCCCTCCTTTCCATTCCCATTCTTCCAACATACCTTCTGTGTACGTGGCGACTGCAGCCGCAGGTACGTAATCTGTCGGTTCTTCTTTTGGTAACGATGCTTGATACCACCCCTGTAACATACCGGTTGTCGTTTTCCAGAATGCATCGAAGAAAAAGAGGGTTTGCAAGTAAGCTTTGTAGGGATACATCTGCATGGTGTCGGTTACTTTCACCCCGTTAAAGGAGACTTCCACATCTGACCATAACGTATGAAAGATATTTTTTTCATAAATGATTGTGTCTGTATCTTCTTCTTCGTCATTATCCTTCACTATTTGCAAATGCAGGTACAGTAGCGTGTGATAGAGGTCGATGAAGACACCTGTGGGTTGTGCCGGGATTATAAAATGGAGATCGCCCCTCCCCACTACCCCTGCTTGCGGATGCAACGTTTCATCCACGGTTCGAATAATGCTCGCCTGGCTAGGCGGGCCTTTTGAAAATAAATCCAAGCCGGGAATCTCCGATGAAAAGGAATGTACTGTTTCTGCTTTCTTTTTTTTAAAGTCTGACTCTTCGGAAGTATCCATGTTGACTGATCAAAAGATAATGGTTTTAAGAAGTTCTCTCCTGATTGTACTATAAGAAGCTTTATAGATTTGTCGGCTTGTACAGCACTCGCCGGCCATGATCGCTTTTTGTGTACTCGTCATGTTCCACATACACCAGCAAAGTGACCGGTTTCGCTAAAGCTGCCTTGAACGTGATTTTCACCGACAAACTACCTTCCTCATTGAAATTAACTCCTACTCCAGCTGATCTTGCCGGTGTCAAGTCAAATCCGAAGATGGTATGTCCTTGGGTCCATTTGATAGGTGATAAGTTGATCGAATTGTTTGTATTCGCTATACCTAGAGCATCCAATAAACCCCTGTACCCCTCCACATATGTCAGATCCTCTCCACCCATATTCAGCTGCATTTCCTGTTGTGGGTTTTGTTGGTCTCCTGCTTTCAACTGGATATGCGCGATTTTAAAATGTTCCAGATACAACGGGTCTAGCAGCTTGCTTCCTGCAAATGCTTCATTGTTGACCATAGCAATCAGGACTCGGTTTGGTATCACCCCCTTCATCACCGTATAGTGTATCGTGCGCATTCCTGATGCAACGGTATGATCAAACACCTTGGTACGCTTGAAAGGTATGATCACTCTTTGACCGAGCCATTGCCTCTCAATTTGTAGCTTCTTTGCATCTGCTACTTTCACTCTATTGTAGACGAGTGTCGCTTTCGTGATAGCTAGAGCTATACTTTTTGCCTTGTTTGTGGCATCTCCAAAGAGTAAATACAAATCTGGTGCTGTCCTGTACAGCTTGATCCCCACATCAATCAGATTGGGTAACAGTTTGCTGGACTTGAACAAATCTACATTGAGAGGTCCCATGAGCTCAAACTGTTTTGCTGGTGTAATACCATCAGCTCTTGCAAGCATCCCGCGTTCCTTCCAACCTCCATGAAATGCATTGGAAGAGTAAAACGTGTTCGTCTTGTTGTGGGCTCCGTCTTTTTTCGGTACATCGTCATACCACCCGCTGTTCTTTTTGGCCTCATAATTATAAGTCAGCAATGTTTCAAAATAGGCCTTGTACGGATATGTTGATGTCTGTTCGCTCACCTCAATCCCTCCCACCTTCAATGAAATTTTCGAAAACAATCAGTGTAAAATGTTGTTTATAAAAGATACCGTATGTGCTGCAGCTAACGCAGAAGCATCGTTGTTCTTTAGTTTACATTCAATCAACAATTTGATAGAGTCCATGGCTAGGTATGTTTCTCCATCCCCCGGTAAATCAAATTCCAGACTTGTAGGTCTTCTCGCGCTGCCCGACTGAGCAGCTTTTAATTTCTTCAGGAGATCCGCTGCCATTTTATCTCTTTCTCTGGCCGAGATTAAAGTAATTGACTTTTTTACCCCTTTACCTGAAACAATATCTGCCGTCATATCTGCGCCCACACGCATTCCCTGCTTGGCTAATCCGCGAGCTATGCCTGGTGCTTTCTTTATTGCAGTTGCCGCTGCCTTGGTAGCGAACGGTACCAGCATACGTCCCAGCGCTCCAAAAATCCCTCCTATCCCTCCCCTCTGGTAAGGATTCCCGACATAAACCGCATTTGCCATGTTGCTCGTACAAATAGCTAAACAATAATGATTCAAAGAAGACCTCATTTCCTCCCTAAATAGTAAAAAAATTACAGCCACAGCTGCTTTCTCCTGAAATGCAGAGAAATACTTATTCTATCCGCCCGGAAATGTACCGGGTACCCGATACCGTCAAAAACTGACAACTTAATCCGGGTCAACCGGTTATTACTAACGTGGGTTAGTAATAATACTAGCCTTCATATCGCTATCTGTTGAGAATAATTTAATTTTATGCTGAGTTAAAAGCTCTTTTACTTCCTTGTTATAAAATTCTTTGCCTTTATCAGTTTGTAATTTTAAAGGTGTGTGATCGGTTCTTGCGAAAATAGATGCTAACGCTTCGGCAACGAGAATGCCTGTTTTTCGTTTGATAGGTTCAAGCCAGCCTTTTTTCAAAAATACATTGATCACTGATGAAATAAAATGAAAGCCTCTATTCTGATTCGAAATATTTTCCATAGACATCAGGTCGGCCTGCCACTGCTCCCCTTCACCAAACACTCTCACGTGGGTTCTCGGGTAATGTTTTAATTTGGGTTTGTGAAGACTGGCCACCTCCTGCAGCTGCACCCAGTTCTTCAATGTCTTCACCGGCACGCCCTCCCTGTGGCGCGTTCTACGTTTTGACCTACGAAACCAAGCGGTTCCGATAGTTTGTACCAATTGCTTAATACGGTTTTTTCGCCGGCCATCCGTAGAATCCCTGTACACGGTACCTCCGCAACAAGCACAAACACAGTAAAAAAAAAAACAATTCTGACAAATTGAGAGATGGAAGTCCAGCTATTTTTTAGATCATTTTCCACCCTTTCAGTAAGCCTCTTACGCCGGTTTCTCGTTCCACTTTATCGGGTATCTCTTCTTTATTTCCTCTTATAATAACCTGTCGTCTTCATCAGAGTCTCCTTTTATACTATCGTCTGTATCCGGGTCGTCACCAAAAAGTCTGTTTTCCTGTACCGCCATCTGTAAAGCCCGGTTAGGTATTACCCCTATGGGGACTTTTGATTAAGCTAAAAGCTCAGTAAATTGGGCCATACCCCTCGCATTGGTACGTCGCATGGGTGATGAGCTCTGAAGCAACAAGTCACTCAAATTTGATCCTTTTATGGGGCTCCCGTCAAAATATAACAAATTTCCCGCCTCATTGACAGATCCTTTTATATCGCCCCCAATTGTATTCAGAAAATTCTTTGTTTTGACAATATCTTTATCGGAAAGCGAATGTTCCATGATCGTCGGTATTTCAAATTGGGTGCTGGTGGGAGATGATTTGTAAGGTAACTGCCTATTTGGGGGTTCCATAGGGGGCGCAAAAGGTACATGTCTTTGGTTGTTTACCGTATCGTACTGCTTAAAGTCATGCATTAGTCGCGCATACCGCTTAATTTTTTCGGCAGGCTCTAAAGAACTTTCCAGTACGCTACGCATCTCGGTATCTATATCTTTCAGAAATTTAGTTTCAGGAGCGGGCACGTTATGACCTGTGCACATGGCCTGATATTGAGCCAGGGGTATTAGGACATACTTTTTTATTTTGAAGATTTAGATAGTGTTTTCTTTTATAAAATTATCTCCTTTTATGTGGAGGTTTCCATGAAGGCTGTAAAAAGCCAAATATCTTTGCCAATCCTTTTCCGACTCCGCTGGTGTTAACTTTAGATGTTTTCTCAAACAAATGTGTTGGTATTCCTACTACTGTGCCAACTGTTTGAAGCACCGGTTTTATAACCCTTTGGTGAAAATTAGCACCGCCTTTTTGACCTCTGCACTTGCAAACATTTGTTTCAAAAACTTGTCTTCTATCTTTTACAGGAATCTCACCCCTGCTCATCACTTTCATTACCGAAGAATAAGGAGACATATGTTTCATTTCGCTTGCAGGTAAAACAACATTACCATTCAATATATTCAGGCATATTTCTCCTAATGCATTGTAAAAATCATCAGTCATACAATTTTGTAAAAATTTCCGATCTTTAGCTGGCATATTATCATTACAAAATAATGCAAGCTCTTTACTATGCCTAATTATATTACGAAGTTTGGAAGCGTCAGCCATATTCTATATATTTACTATGATTTATTCAAAATTATTCGATATTATAACTCATTTTCACACCTTCGCCAAACACATTGGTACGAAGCTTCAAGCTTAATGGCGACTCGCTCTTCAAACTTATAAATAAATACCCATGGGGTCGGGAGGTTGCATCTTTATATACTTTTAAAAAAGCAGACCCTTTCTTACCCCCCGGGTACATCTGTTTTGCAAGACTGGTCACAATGCTTATGTCTGCGGGGTTCTTGAATAACGAGATGTACGATGAATTCAATTTAATTTCCCTCTTACCTTTAAAAAATAAATTTTGGACAGGTAAATTAACACTTACATTTGCATGATGGCTCCCCCGTGTAAAAAAGCTTAGATACCACCTCCCCCCTCTTTCCCCGACATTTCAGACATCAGGTCGTCTATGATAATCACGTTGTGTACAGATTTATCTATACTAGAAAGAATATTATGTGGGGGTAAACACTCACTAAATTCAAAATTAGGGACTGCAGGTACATCATTATATTTAGCCTGCCGAATCCCGTAAAACCAAAAAAAATTATGAATGGGAACACTAAAATAACCGTCAATGATAGCCTTCATGACCTGTACTGTTTTACCACTACCTGACGGGCCAGAAACAAACCAGGTGCAGGGAGCCTGGAGGGTTGTATCGAAAAATTCGGTCATGATGGAAATTGAAATGATTTTTTTTTTCTTCAGGAAATCACTTCCCTTCGGTAAGGATCGTGCTAGGGAGAACAGTGCAGGTGTTGGTGTAGCGGTAATGGCAAATGTTGGAGGCTGCAAATTTCGATTTCTTGGCTGGGGGTGGAATGGGAGTTGAATGAGACAAAGGTCTGGGTATTTGGAACTCTGGAGAACTGTGGGCTAAATCTTGTCCAAAAGGTCTGAATGAGCTAAATGCACTGGTGATCTTCTAGGCCGGTTTCTTAGCGGATGACCGAGTCGAGGGGGCAGCTGTTTTGGGTTTTGTAGACAGTTGGGGAAATTGTTTTGGGGCAGCAAAAACCGGCGATTTGGGCCTCTGGTATTGATGAAAAAATGCGGGCGGCGGGACGATTGCTTCTATGTAAGTGGGTTGAAAATGTGCAAGCTTCTTCAAAATCCTACGTTTTTTACCAAGGCGGTATTGCGCGCTATTTCCGAAAATTGGTTTTAATCTAAATTGAAACGTGCGTTTCAGTTTTTTTTTGGGGGGGGGGGAGGCGAGGGAGGGAGGGGGATAGGTGTTTGTACTGCTTTTTCCGTGTCAATTTGGTTTGGGTGATTTTTGAGCGCTTCAAAAACTTTTACAAAATCCATTCCCTGTTTATTAAGGCGAGAGGGGTCTGACGGTGGTGTAAGGGTAAGCATAGGTGTAGATGGCGAAGATAGTGATTGTGATGAAGATGAAGGAGAAGAATCTGGTCGTGGAGGTATCAGAGGTGGCGGAATGGATATTGGCAAAGCTGACCGCCGAGGCGCGTGTACTTGAGCCACAACTGTCTTGTTAACTTTGAAAAATCGCTGAAAACCCCAACAGCCCAAGGTAATGTTGTATAATCGGGTTTAATTTGCCTTTTGTCGTAAACCGGTTTGTAGTCTTTCAACAATACCTTGAAAATTACCTCTGTCAGACCTTGTCGTTTAATCTTGTGTGAATATTTCACAGTTAGAGTGTAATCTTTTTTTGGGTCTCCTATCATCATGGAGTCAATTTGTAGTTTGATTGATGCAAAGTTAACAATTGCAGCTGCGCTATAGTTAAGGGTAATCCCTCGCACTTTGCATACTTGGTCAAGTGTCCCCACCCCGTCCGTTACTTTGTATGCGTAATTCTTAGCCCTCTCCCTCCCCCCACTAACAAATTCGGAGATCCATACGTCGTCGCCGTTAGGACCGTCTTTGTAACCCTCCAGTTCATCTGTCAAGTCACCTAAGAAGTCCCCGGTTTTTACGAGATTTTCAGACACCTTTTCAACGAACAGGACGGAATCCGTATCAAAATAAAGGGTACGGTCTCCAAGTTTTTCGAGTAGGCCATAGAGCTTAAGACGGGCTTAAGCTGTGGTGAATGCAGCAATGTAAACATTGTTCTGCCCCCCACCCGTCCTTCACTCCTCTTTGTCTGCATAGGAAACCATTGCAGTGGCTTCATCCAGAAACATGACATTTGAAACTTCCTTGGTATTGTCAGTTAATAATTTAAAAAACTCCAAACAGCTAGTTATGAATTCAGTATGAGGTAAGTTTGCTTGTTGATCAAACTTACCCCAAAATAAATTCAACATCAACTTGAACAGAGCTCTTTTACCGGGATTCTTTTTAATTTGATCGATATCCAACTGGATACCCTCAGCCCCAAAATAACTTTGGACATAATCCTCTTCCGTTTCACACCAAGAGGAAAAACCACTAGTCTCGGTTTTAAGTTTCAACATGGTGTTATGTATTTGCTAAACAAACCAGGTCGATTAGGGCCTTCCCGTCGAGAATTCTCAAAGTGCCAAGCTTCTGGAATTTCCAAAATGTTGTACCCCACCTCTAGCGCCTTCTCAAGCTCTAAATGGATCCATGTACCCCAAAATGCCCGTTCGTCGTCAGAATGTCCACATATCCGATCCCCATGTTCCTCGCACTTAACACAAAGCGGGAACATGAGCCTTCCATTAACCTTTACGGGTAATACAGGATGGAGCCACCCCTCGGATGCCAAAACCTTACACTTGAGAAAACCATAAATGTCTTCAAATTCATCAAGTGCAAGGTCTCGCACAATTTCGGGGTGCCCGACCGGACACGTTCCTCTCTTGTTAACATCGGGGTACAAAGAACAAAAGTCCACATAACGGATCATTTCATCTTCGGCACATTTGTGATGCAATTTGGTAGCATTAGTTCTACCCCAAAAAAAAGCATCTCTTGGATTGAGAGGTTTCTGTATCTGCTTACCGGCAAGATATTTCTTTACTTCATCATCATTCTCCTTCATTTGCTTCCACACACACTCCCACATCTCCTCAACATTATACCCCTCGCTCTTTAACTTCTCCAACTTTCTCTCAGTCTTGTCGTATGCTTCACCCATTGTGTCAGCCCCGTGTGGGATAAGGCTGCTACGGTCCGGAAAACACTCAACACAACCATGGTATGCACACCCCTGAAATTCACAAATCATCCTCCCGCATTTCCCATCAACATAAAAATCACCCACATTCGCCTCCCCTCCCCCTCCCCTCCCCTCCCCCCCTCCCCCCTCCCCCTCCCCCCTCCCCTACCCCTCCCCCCTTCCCTCCCCCTCTCCCCTCCTCCCTCCTTTCCCATTAGATTCAGCAGTTTGTATCGTTTTTTGCATTTGAAAAGCACCGTAACGCAAGCATGCCAAAGCCAGCAAGGACTGAACCTGACGTCCCGCCCTCCCCCCAGGTGGGACAATTGCAAGTGTTTTCGGAGTTAGAAAATCTCGACGAAACACTCGCATAGATGCAGAAGCAATAGTGATATTATCTCTAAAGGGGTCAAAATCAAAAGCCTCAAAAAACGAGGTACGAAAACTCACGCATCCCTCTTTCAATATACACACATCAAAACGGCAATACTCTGCCAATTCTTTCTTCATGCCAAACCTCTCGCCGGCCTGCAGTTCGTATCATTCTATGAACTTTGTTCTTTTAGAAAAAACATTTGGTCCGGATCGTACATCTCTTTAAGGGCCACTCCCCGTCATAATTATCGTTCGCGCCGTCGTTCAGCAAGTACGGAAAGAACCCCTTCACGCACTCCTGCAGATCAAAGGTAGTAGGGAACTTTGCCAGAGCCATGGGGAGGAAATTAAGAGAATCAATAAAGCGGAATTTGGAGGTGAAATCAAACTTTCCAACATGACCCTTGAAAATAGGCTTAAAATTTTGTTCCCATCCATAATGACACTAAACTTAACCCCCCGGCGACTAAGTTTGTTTAAAACGAACACCCCGTTATACCCCTTAAGATTGTGGGCTACGTACGTTAATCCAAAATTGTTAGAATCTAAGACAAAATCAATAAACTTAACGATCGTACGTGACCCTCTAAATACATGAAATTTTTCGTGATTAACGCACGCAATATCAATATTCTCCTCGTGCTCACACAAAGCGCATGTCTGGATACCCATGCAAAAATTGGGGGTGTGGGATTCAATACCTGCAGAATTTGGGGGGAGAATATGGCTTTCAAAATCGAAATACATATATTTTGTTTTGGTTGGATCTGTTTTGCGATCTTTATCTTTTGATATGGCCGAAATAAAACATTTGTGGCCATTTTCTGCATCAACTTTGCAAGTCCTACAGAATTTGGTATTGGCATCGCAGAAATGTTTGTTACTGCCAACAGTTTTATTGCATAGGGGGCATCCTGCGAGAGACTCACACACAGTCGACCCTCGCCGTTCCGAATACACAACTTTCTTGTGGTTATCAAAACATGCGCTACTGGGGAAAACTCTATTGCATGCGCTACACGTCAACCACTCCCCCTCCCGCTTACAATTACTTTGACCCCCCCCCCCCCCATGCAGTAAGTGCAGCACACCCCACACTTATGTGCCTTTATAGAACGGCACGGACAACAACAATTGAAACAAAAGGATCGGGTGGCTAAAAAAGAAGGGACAGAATTTATTACATCAAAATGGTTATTGGAAAAAAATAAGAAAAGTCGGTCAGGTTTGGAAATGGGGCCCTTGTACAAAATTAATGAATGTAAATTATCTTGAAAAACTATGATTTGAAACTTAGATAAAACTGATTGAAACTGGCCGATAGCTTCAACGGTACCACATTCCGCCGTGTCAACCCCCGCCTGCGCACACAGAAGTTCAGCCTGCACTTCTTGCGCATCAATATCAGACCGAAATTTTTCTTTTAAGAACCGGGTCATGGTATCAAATTTCAAGTAAGTAAAATTTCTCGGTAAGTAAAGCTCTCCTTGGGGGGAAATTGCTGTAAAATTTGTACTTGTTCGGAAAAATTTCTGACTTTTTGTAGGTTCAGAATCCGAATCTTTCCCCTTCCCTTGAGGCATAGCAATATGGGTTAGCTCGATAGTTAAATGATCGCCGACACCAAATTCACGTTTGCTCTGCATCACGTTTTCGATTCGCTGCATCAAACGGTCCACGGTTAATTGATCGACACGGCCAAATGGGATACCGATCGGATAATCCAAGCTATTGCCAGTTATTGAAAAAGAAACCCTATCAAATGAATTACATTTAGAAAAAAGAACATTCAAAACAATTTCAAGAAGTACGCAAAACGCCTGAAAACGACTAGGTACATCCTCCATCAACTTTTCCAGAACTTCTCTATCAAACAGGACCGAAATTAGTCGAATTTAGTCGATTTGAATTTTGTATAGGAGACCCGGTTGGTTTCATGGATAGTAAGTAAATTTTTGTACTCATCCACCAGGTCTCCTATGTCATCCAAATCAAAATCTGCCGAAGGATGCACCTCCTCGTTTTCAGCCGTTTCGAGTGCTTCCATCAGCTCATCGAAGGCCGAAGCTCCAGTCATCCCTCCAATTTGTCCAAATTGTTCATCCCCTGCAGTATGCTGCCCGGTGTAACCGTCGCTATCACTTTCATCTGTGTCCGGAATATTTTCAGACTCCGATTGCGAATCCTTGCAAAGTACCGCTGCTCCTTGGGTAGGTCCAATTTCACCATCAGATGAGTACAGACACTCGGAATTACAATCCTCGACGATTTCAGTGGGTTCCAAAAATGGTGCATGTCCAGAAGATTCGCTGTTCCCGCTCGGATCTAAATAAGGTTCATTTGCGAAAACAACATTTTCGGAGGTCCCGCTGAAATCGTCGCTCCCACTGTTACTGCTCTCCGCAGATTCCACGATAGGTACACTGTCCACGATAGGTTCGTTTTCAAAACTCCGGAATTCCGCACTGTCCGTATGGAAACTGTAAACAACATTTTCAACACTTATATCTTCATTACAATCATTAACACTACTATCAATGTCACTTGCATCCCCGGAAACATTCTCGCTACTTTCAATGTCACTAACACTAATGTCACTGCTTTCAATATCACTAGAGTCTCCGTACAAACTTGAATGCACAGACTCCGGTGTAATAGAACTATCACTACCAATATCATTATCCCTTTCTTCCCTCTCAATTGATTTCTTCAGATCAATTATGGTGCGGTCACCTCTGCTGCATGTACTAACATTGCTTGTTTCAGATCGGGTAAAGACCTTTTTTTCTTTTCGAAAAGAAATGTTACCGCTGGCAGAAGCCTCACGGTGCATGGGTGTGCAATTAGGCATTACACCCCCTTCAGTGGTCTGCCACTGTCCCTTACTTAACACAAATCCTCTCTTCAGCAAATCTACTTGTCTCCAAGCCATGATTATTTGATGAAATTCATCAAAATCGCGCAACCATTCATTTTATACTTCAAATTGCCGCCAAAATGCGGATCCGCCCCAACTGCCAAACAAATCACCACCCGACTTACATTTCTTGCACATGTACACGAATTGTAAATCTTCATTAGTTTCGATTACATTTCTTGCCCACTTGGTTTCGAAAATATAAGGGCAGGATTTACAAATATTTACAAATCTTGCCCTCACAATTCTTGCCCAGTGTGCATGATTTGCTGTTTTTAGTTTCATAACGTGAGCGAGATGCTTTTTTTTCTAGCCTGGCAAGAATTGCATAGTGTAAATAATTTACAAATCATGCCCTTACAATTCTTGCCAGGTGTACACGATTTGTAAATCTTTTAGTTTTATAACGTGAGCGAGATGCGGTTTTTGAGCTGGCAAGAAATGTAAATGGTTTCTTATAAATAGGATGATCCTGCTTGGATGGGGTGGCCAGGGGGTATATTCACATGTATACCCCTAACGTTAAAGTAGCAAAAAGATTTTTTAAGTCTATGCTTCAGTAAATATCATCAAAAAAGAAAAAATTGTCATGCCTAAGTGTGTACATCTTTTAATTCATAGTTTGGGAGCAGAAAATGAAAACTGAACAGTTTAAAACATTTCTGACAAAGGATAAGAAAACGTGCCATGCCCAAATGTGCATATCTTTTAATTCAGAGTTGGATGTATATGTAAAAACTTTTTTTTATCAACTTCCTTAGTAATAAGGTAAGAATCTATTGAATGTGTAGTTATATAACTGAGTATAAGGTAATTGTTATTGGATCGTAAGTATTTATTTTTCTGGTTGAAAATAAATTTTCTTGGTTAGGTGTTTTCTTTATTTTTTGTATGTTTTCAAAACTTGTATTGTTTTTTTAATGTTTTTTAGTAATAACAAAAAAAGGCTATGGACATTTTACAGGGTAAAAAAAATCTTGCCATTTCCAAAGTATGTTTTCAATCAACATTGCATGTTATATTCTAGTTCATAATATTAGATCTGTACTTGTGAAAAAAGAAAAAGAAACCAATTGAGTGTATTTATTTAAATTTGCTTTTGCATTTTCTCTAAACAATGTAATATTTGATTCAGAGTTAGTAAAGGTAATGCGATCAATGGTCTTTGTAAAATTCCTCATTCGAAATAACTTTTCAAATCTGCAGATCTGACCTGCCAGAAACAGTTGTTTCTTTTGTTTAAATAGTTGCTTTCTGTTAAAATCAGAAACAAAACCTCTTAAGACCATTTGACACCTGTTGAAAACAGTTCAGACCTGTTGAGAAACCTGTTAATACCATTTGGCACCTGTTGAAAACAGCTCAGACCTCTTGAAATACCTGTTAAGATCATTTGACACCTGTTAAAAGCAGTTCATACCTGTTGAAAACAGTTCAGACCAGTTGAAAACAGTTTGGACCTTTTAAAACCAGAGACGATACCTCTTTAGCCCATTTGACACCTGTTGGAAACAGTTCAGACCTCTTGAAAAACCTGTTAAGACCATTTGACACCTGTTGAAAACAGTTCAGACCAGTTGAAAACAGTTCACACCTGTTAAAAACAGTTCACACCAGTTGAAAACAGTTCACACCAGTTAAAACCTGTCATTAATTCACAGTTGAACTGGTTTTAACTTGTGACCAGTTAAAACCATTTGAACTGGTTTTAACTGTTTTTTTCTGCTCGGCAAGCTTTTTCTTTATCTTCGATACTTTTCAAGATTATATTCACAATGGTGTGAAGGCAGCTTGACTTGCTTAAGAAGGGATTTTTGTTAACCGATGGTGTATGGCAAAGCAAAGATGGTTTGTCAATGGCGAATTGCACACCAATGAAAAGGACAGTTTCGGACAGTGGTCAAATTTCGTTTAAGAGGTATTCCCCTAAAACACCAGAGCCCCTGACAAAAACAAGAGGTCTCCATTAAACCTTCACAAAGTTTGTACACTGAAGCACTGCCAAAAAGTATGTACATGTTATCAGAAGAAGAAGAAGAGCCAAGAAGACCCAATATTAAACCTTCGTAAAGTTTATACGCAGGCGATGGCACGTTGAAGCTGCGAAAGCGTGTTAATCAGAGCATGTTTGATACGGATGCTGATATGTCTTGTTGCAGCTCCGACGTTTCCATTAATCTTTTCCAATTTAGCTGTTCGCCTGTAAAAGAACAAATTACCTCTCTTGTATTTCTGATACGGATAATGAGTCTGTACCCTCGTCAACAGAATTTAAATCTGTACCATCTGTTGAAACTTATCATTTTACACCTTTAACCCCAGAGCTGCTTGACACTCCTTACACGTCTTCAGATAATTTGGCTCGTGTCTGGGATAAAGATTTTTGCGAAGGTGACTAGAGCGCTTTGGAAGAATCAAGTGCTGACGATTTTGATGATATTCCGGCTGAAATTCCCGAAATAATAACATGGGAAAACTCCAAGAAAAATCCTCTTCCAGCAAATCCCCAAGAAATCGCCCAATGTTTCTCGATTATTCGCCTATATTCTCTTTTATTATTTTAAGTGTAAAAAAAGAAAAAATTAAAACATTTTTTTTTTTTTAATTTTTTAAATCCTCCCCCAGCCAGCAAATCCTTAAAAAATCGACCAATGTTTCTTGATTATTCGCCTATATTCTCTTTGATTATTTTAAGTTAAAAAAAATTATAAAAAAACTGAAAATTCTTCTTTTTTTTAAATAAAAAAATTCAAAAAATGAATAGAATAAAAAAATTAAAAAATAAAAAATCTTTTTTTTTTTTTAATTTAAAAAAAAATTACAAAATGTATTCCAAGAAATCACTTAATCTCTATTAAAGGAATACAAGTATAGCTGTCGCCATAGGCGTATTTTCTTATCAAATTCAAGTTATGAAATAATTAATTTCGCTTGGGCGATGACTTGTTTATTTTCTTAGGGTAAAAATGATATATAATGGTCTAAAGGGATAGATTTTAAAGATTGAGAAAGAATGACATCTCAAAACATAATTTTAGACTTAAAGAAAATATCATCAAAATGGCTTGAAACATTTTCAAAGATAAATGTTTCTAATGTCAAATATTTAACAAATGAAGATTTAATAGATAATGTTTTAATAGATGAAGATATTTATGATGATGATGAGACCCGCAGTAAACTTAACATTATCCTAAGGTACCATGAGCGGATTAAAGAATTGGTCAATAACTTGGGAAAATTCCCCCCAATTGATTATCATGAGGACATTGATTATCATGAGGACATTGATTATCCTGAGGACATTGAGGCTAAACTCGAGGGGTTTGAAGCCAAGTTTGTATCCATTGAATCTATCTTAGCTCCATTTTTATAAGTTTTTCTTTGCCGCTTTGATCCATGTAAGAATCTACGGATATCTTTTTAGAAAAGCTAATATATTTTTCTTCATCATCAGCGATAAAACTTATGGTTCCCTCGGTGACGCCCAAATTTTGTATAAACAAGTGGGCGTCATACCCAGATAAATTGTGAAAGAATATTGGAATAAACTTTGGCTTTTTATAGTCTAAATTACATTTATTATGGGCAGCGCCTCTATAAAGGCCCGTAAAATTACAGTGGTCTCGGACCTTTTTAGATTCCCAATTTTGGTCGGGGTGATCGAACTGATTTTTACAAATCCAGCACTCCCTTGATTCTTGAAAATCCCTTTCGTCATCTTTCGTAAAAATCATCTCCTTTAGACTTTTATAATATTTTGCGTATAATTGACATACCTTGGTCTCTAGAGAATCCATAAATATTTGGGGTATATCATCTGCGGGGTCTTTCATAGTATACCTCACCAGAGTATCAGGCATGTCAGGGGTTCCATTAAAACTTTTAATATAAAAGCAAAATCCTGATGGAGTATGTTTCTGATATTTCATAGTATAACTATTGAATGGATATGGTTCGCAGGAATCTATTTTTTCAACAAACGATTCAAAATCGGCGTAAAATACAAATGGGAATTTCATGGATCTACTAAATTTGTTATATTATTATATATCATTTTTACCCCAAGAAAATAAACAAGTCATCGCCGAAGCGAAATTAATTATTTTATAACTTGAATTTGATAAGAAAATACGCCTATGGCGACAGCTATACTTTTAGTCCTTTAATATAGATTAAGTGATTTCGGTTATTTCTTGGAATACATTTTTTTTTTTTTTTATCATTTATTTATTTATTTATTTTTTATTTATTTTTTATTTAAAAAAGAAATTTTTTTTACAGTTTAAAAAAAAAAATTAAAATTAAAATAATCAAAGAGAATATAGGCGAATAATCAAGAAACATTAGGCGATTGCTTGGGGATTTGCTGGGGAGGATTTTTCTTGGAGCTTCTTTGGAAGACTTCATTGTTTTAGAAATCAGCAAAAACGCCCGGATAAAAGGCGCTGCTTTTCTAGACGAAAAACCGATTTGGGGGTCTAGGCGAGGCCTTGGAAGATTTAGGTAACTGTTTGTGAATCATCTATAAAGCATAGCGAGGATGTGATCATATTACCACAGGGAAGGGTATCGGGAAAGGATGATGTACGATTTGTTATTCCAGCGCAACCAAAGGACGTCTTTATAGATTATACAATTCACTATTGTTTTTGTCTTTACAAATACGGAAAGATGGGGGCAGCCAGAGGTATCACAGATCCAGCGGTACCGTCTAATAACATCCTACACAGTATGTAGTCGAGCGTGGATGCAGAGTTTAATGGGGTGAACGTACACGATTCAATGCAGCTATACCCTTATAAAGCCTACCTGGAAACATTGTTATCTTACGATACCTTTTGGAAGACCTCTACGGGACAGTTGCAAGGATGGTATCAAAGTGATTTTGTTGCTGATGATGATACCTCACCTTACGCCACAATAGCTTGTCAAACAGATACCGAGGGAATGTTAGAATCATGGCAATGGTTGACAGGCGCAAAGCCGACAGCTTCAGTTAATTGATTTCAACCTGCTGGCATGAAAGAGGAATTTGCACGAACAAATACAGCAGATATAAAGTTAGAGTATTGCGGTAGACCTGCTGTAGATATCTTCAAGTTTTATTCCCGACGGAATTTATAGACATTCTGTTTAGGCGATCCCCCACCAATTTTTCAATTAGACACAAAGCGGATGACCAAAAAACATTGGTGTCGACTAGCCAGTGCAAGACTAAGGGTACGCAAGGTTACTATAGAACCGGCAGCCTTTGCCGTTATTAATGAAAATGGCAAAATGAAGCATTGTATCTACCCTTCCAAAAAGTCATGGTAACAGCCTATGATTTAATTGAGGATGCTTAGACTGTTTTCATAAACCATTCAATGTTTCTACGCATACCAAAACGGATGTTCTGCATACACGTGAAGGAAAAAGGATTCTCAAGCGAAAACAATACAAATCCTTTCTTTTTTGCACAAGTCGATCTACATTCACTTCAGGTATCTGTCGGTAGCACCTATTACCCTCGTGAAGCATGGAGCGTAGATTACGACAAGGATGTAGGTTTAAATGAAACCAGGGCTCGCCTGAGGTCAGTTCTAGGTCTAGAGGCCACTAGTGAAAATATTGGGCTTAAGAACTTAAAAGGGGGCAACCATATTTACGCCTTTGACCTGACACCAGATGCTAGCCATTGGCAGGGTCATTACAACAAGGATAAGGTGGGATACTTAATTTTAAGCTTGCGTGCGTGTGGTACTGTTTTAACCGGGGGTTATAAATTGATCATACTTGCCGAGATTGATTCAGTCTTGCTGATCTATAATAACCGACACCAAATAGAAATAGTAGAATAGGTATATAAAGGAGCAATGTCTATGCTGACCACATACCAATTGCATTAAATCAAAAGATTTAGCTTGTATAGTACATAATGGAGTCCACGGAGCCGATGAAGTGTTGAACCACATGTACACGACTCTTAGCATTATTATTTCCAACACGGAAGCTAGGCACAAGAGTGGGCAGCTTTGGGTGTGTTATTTTATTAATGATGCTTACTCTGTTGAGTACTTTGATTCGTTCGGTGGGAAGAACCCGATTTTATCGAAGAGTTCATAGATAAATCAAGCAATAGTAGACGATCTGTTATACAAGCACAGCCTGATTTGTCTTTATTATGTGGCTTGTACTTTATGTTTTTCTTTCGTATAAGAATAAGAGTTAGAGGTTTGAATTTTATTGAGATTATGGACATGTTTAATAAAAAAAAAAACTTAGAAGAGAACGATAGACTTGTTTTAGCAGCATATTGGAAGGTCAATGGAAGTTCTCCCGCAGGTCATCTCTTGCCCATCTCAAAGGGTATTTCAAAAAGGAAATTGGGGCTAGCATGATTTAGCTGGACCCTTTCAGGAGGGCAGCTACCAGGTACAGGACAGAAGGGAGGGCAGGGACCTAGCAAAAATTATTAACAAACCATTTGTATTCACAATCAACCCAACCCTCAGGGAAAATGGTGATAGTACATCGTTTTTCTGCACATGTTCCGTGTGTATCAATTACCTGTACCTTACCGCCAAAAAGGCCCTGTGGAAGACCATGGGTGTGCGCTCAAGCTTTGCTGATAGATTTAGCTTGAAAAATATTAATGTGGCCCATCATGGTCTCAAAGGACACCCATGCTCTGTGGTTTTGAAACAGTGCATCTTGTCGGAAGCAAGGAAACACTTGGAGGGGTTCTGATGGGAGGTATTGGTGGGGGGTGTCAAGTTATGACATTAAACAAAACGAAGAATCCAAAAGGAATGTGTGAAAGTTGAGACTTCATTTTCTGTAGGACTATTTATCAACGCAACTAGCTCCGTGCAGTATAGCACATAATTGTTTCATAGCATATAATCCAAGTAGTGACATTTGATAACTTATATAAGATTGTGTTAATAAATATAAATTATATCATCTCATAACTTGACATCCTTCATTTATTATCATTATTATTAATGAAAGGAAATAATACTTGTACTCTTTTCCTGTCTTTTAATTATAACATTTAAGTCACAGGAAACATAAGTTTTATATTGCAAGAAATAAAGTTTCACTTTGTAATTGTTGAGGTACTTTCTCATTGAACTTGTAAAGTATTTTTTTCTTCAATCTTTTAGAACCAATAGGCTAATTAAGAGAGCAACTGTAATAGAAATTTTGCACCAAATTGTATGAAATAATGTAACATACTTTTGGTAATGAAAAATACAACAAAAAACTGAGGCTAACGTGACAACGTCAAAAAACGTGACACTTTTGGAAATAACGGGGATGGGTTGTAAATCGCAAAGCGAGCGATTTACAATCCATCCCCGTTATTTCGAAGTTGTCACGTTTTCCGGATGTTGTCATGTTATACTACTCGCTTATATTATAATTCATATATTTTAGTTTGAAATAATCTTGTATTTCTCTCAACAGGTCTTCTGTTTTACCGTCCCCAATAATTGTGTGTTATTCCATTTCACACAAGAATAGTTAATACTTCGAAAACTTAAAATGTAACGTTGGCGCTAATTATGAACTAAAAAAAGAAGAAGCAGATCCTTAACGTTACGCCTAACTTACTTAGCCTACTTTAAGAAAGTGTGAATCAGGTTCGAAAACAATACAAGTAGCCCTAGGCCTATTTACTTTTAGTGGAGTGTTGGGAGATAAATAGAAAAAGTAACCGGTTTTTCTAATATACATATTCTTCTAAAAACGCCAGTGCAAGCCTCAGTTTAGTTTCAAAACATTATTTAACAGCGTTGGACCGAAAAGGCATAGCCTACGTTAACGTAGGCTACATTTAGCCTACATTTTACGTTAATAATATTTTGCTAACGTAAACGTTAGATTTATGCAAAATATTTCATAGAGTAGAACTTGGAAGTATCAAGTTTCATCAATTACTGACAATTATGCAATATTTAATGAATGTTGGTAGAAGCGTTTTTAAGATTTGAATATCCTATTCAAGCTTTTATTTTTTACTTTTGCGTTAAGATAGAATAGAACAAATCTCTGAACTTGATAATGTTATAACGCTATTACGTCATACAATGACGTATCAATAAATCTACGGTAGTTTCAGAGTACCAAAGAAACAAAAATCATTGAAAGCTTATCACTTTCAAAGCCGTAGAGCATGGCATCGCGTGACACTATTTTAATCAACATTTTTTTCATTTATTAATTTTTTACTTTTTATAGACTTAAGTTAGGGCCTAACGATAATGTACAATATTTGCTACAAGATTTTGAGAAAGTAAACCTACAATGCAAATTTTCTATAGACCACTAACTTAACGCTGGATCTAACGTTAAGGTTAGGTATAGGCTTATGGCCTTGAATTTTATCAACAGAATTTTTGCTTAAATTAATTGTTAAATAGGGCCCAAACCGTATTACGAAAAATTATAGGCTTTGTATGTCTGTTGTAGTAGACCTATATATTAAATTCAATCTTACCGCTTTTATTTTGTGGTTGTACGTTTTAAAATAAAGAATATCCCGGAGAAAACACGTAGGCCTTAGGCTAACTTAACCTAACTTAATGTTACTTTTAGGATATAATGCTTTGCACTAAGCCTAAGATGTAACATTAGGCCCTAAGTGTTAGGCTAGGATAAGTCTCTTCGTTTGTCTTGTTTTTTGTCTTTTTGTATAATCCCTGGCAGCAAAGTCATCTAGGGGCCTACCTTGATTTTTGATAGGCCTTAAAATTCTTTACTGGTGATGAGGAAAAAATAGATAATACATTCCCTACGAAACTACTAACTGTTACTGCGTAAGGCTACGTCTTAAAAGTCTTTGTACGTTAGGGCCTAACGTTATTACTAAGTTAATTGAAGGCTACTTGCGTAATTAAGTACATAACGTTAACTAGCTTAAAAAAAAATCACCTTGTATTAGGCACAACACATTCTGACGTTACGTACATTGCGCTTCTCGCTAGTACAAATACATGAAGTAGCCTAGGCATTGCCATGAGTTGTGCATATGTATGCGCAATCGACCACCAGCCGAGCGTCGTTAATTTGGCGTGTGTATTGTCAAGCATGCTCAAAGATCTTAATGCAATGGCCTGTTATTCAAGGTGTGTTAACCTACGTTATTCATAAGTTCTCATTCTATTCTGTATTGCTATTTTAAAGGGGTTTGTCCCGCATGAACGGAATTTGCCTACTGAAAGTGGGGGGAGGGGGGTCACGCAAAAATTGCAAGCAATCATGCACCAATCACCAAACAAAATATACAATTTTGGGAAAAAAAGTGTGTATGTGTTGTGGGGGGAGCAATTGCTCATTTGCCTATCAAATAGATTTGGTTTGTCAATGAGTCAGGTGATAAAGTACATTTCGTTAACAAAAATGAAAAGTGCCAAACATTTGCCCTCTGGTCCGTGCGTCTTTTCCCATTTCTATCAGAGGCGCCGTCAGGGGTTTTGATATTGGGGGCACAAATCTTTTCGGCCTGGGGTCAGTGAGCCCGTATTAAGGTCCCTTGTGGAGTCCAGAGGCAAAGCCCCGTTGTGATACAGAAGGCGAAGCCCCGGGGAACCTCACATTTTCCAAGTTTTAGATGCCCCAAAAAGACTCTGAATGTGTGCAATACACGGTCATTTTAAACTACCAAATTAGGATGTTTACAAACGTTTTTCAGTACATTTTTACAATTATACAGACTACCTCCCCCCTCAGTACAATTAGTCAAAATATCCCTTTTTGACAAAATAATTGTTCGACAATTCGGACATCTGGGGCACGTGCACCCACTCCCCCAACCATGCTCTCCGTGACGGCGCCACTAAGGTTTATATTTCTATTTATTTATTGGCTTTGTTTAAAAATATACCATTGTCAATTACATTTACCAGTTACTACAGCATCAGAAACATTAAGCACTACTAGGCCTAAGCCCGTAACAAAAGTTTCTGTATTACTTTGTTTCAGGAGGAGTACAAATCTGTTCCGATAAAAAATGTTTCAGGATCAACATTAAGGTACTCAACTGGAAGTGGGGCTTTGTGTTATTTGTAACAAAGAGTTAAACAATGAAAAAGACATTGTCAGAATAAGAGAAAGGGGAAAGGAAGGAATAATAAAAGCTAGTCACGCACGTGGAAATAACATTCATGTAGCAGCTGGTCAAGTGGTTCATCATAAGTGTCGAAACCGTTTTTGCAACCCAATATTAATCAAACAACAAAAATGTTTAAATGAATCAGAACAAAGTCAACCCATTAACATACAAGCTAACAATTTGCGATCTTTTAAGCAAAATTTTGATTTCAGAGAACATTGCTTTTTCTGCGGCAAAAGTGCTTCTATTTACGGCGAATAAAAGAGGTTTCGATGTTTATCCTGTCAGGTCCACAGATTTGCATCAAAAGATTGTGGATACGTGTTCACAAGACCTATTGGTGATGAATGGGTGAGACAAATTTATTTCAGACTCGCACTTGTAAATGGTCTTCATGCAGCTGGTGCCATTTATTATCAAACTTGTAATGTCAATTTTAGAAGTGGGCGTAATATTCCATTAACAATACAACCAGGAAATAACGAGCGACAGGCGCGCGGAAGACCAGACGACGTACGCAAATCAAAAGCGGTTGAGAAAGTGGTTAAGTATCTGAAGGAAAATGAAAACGAACACAAATCTTCATCCGAACTCGTTGTAAAAATGAGCGAATATTGCAGCATACCATATATAGTACAAAATATATGAAAATCAAACTTCAAGAGTTCTTTGGAAGTTTACTTCTGATATCTGAAGATGAAGGGAATGCAAGTGTACTCACATTTAGCAGAACAGCTTACCCAGTATTGAAAGAATTTTATAATCGCCCAAACAATCAAAATGCTGATACAGAAACAGAATGGGTGATCAAAACAGCTGCAAAGCCTATACTGAATGATATCAAGAACGCCAATTCGTCACCTCAATATGTATCGCAGTCAGACAGAGCGTCAATTGATAAAAACCTCAGATATATTCCACAAAGCCTGCAAATACTTCTGAAATCATTATTTACGGAGAATCATGTCAACTTAAAGATTTAATTAATTGGCCAGGCAATTATTCAATCTTCTCGTCCGAGACACCAAATAGCCCCTTTATAGATTAGGCTTGCAGTTCAAATGCATTATCATTTTGGTTTTAGATTCCTTATCGAAACATTGAATAAACTTGGATTTTGTGCTTCCTATTCGGAATTTCAAAAATTTGAAGCTAGTGCAGCAGCATCGCAAGGTATTGATATACCAACAACAACAAGAGAGCATTTCTTGCAATTTATTGCAAATAAGGTTGATCACAATGTTCGCACCATTGATGGCCATGGTACATTTCACGGAATGGGGATAATAGCCGCGATGACGACGGGATCCACTAGTCTCAAGAAAATCCCAAGGAAAACTATGAAAGTTTCTGAAGTCACATCTTTGGCAAAAATCAATATTCATTTTCGTAAACTACTGAAAGATGACTTCAAATCTACAATGTAATTTTTAAAAACTTCAACTACAAACAGAAAAGGACTTAACATCAAGGATAGATCTCTTATGGAAAATGATAATGCCATTGAGACCTAAACTACCAGGTTGGTCTGGACTAATGCAGGCAGTTCAAAAAGGTAGTTACCTTGGAAAATCATCAGTCACATTTCTTCCAATGAAAGATATGAACCCAAGCGATGATGCTTGCATCTACTCTACTCGATGTTTGGCACTGAACAAGCTCGTAAACACGCAACTGAGACTATCCTCACCTTCGACAAACCTTTGTACTGGAAGGCTCTCTTGATCATATGGAGTTAACCCACTGAAAGCGACCTTTACTGAATAATTCTACGTCTGGGCGGTTTTTACCTTCAAATGAGTTTCCTTGGACGTATTGGACACCTCATGGCTGTGCCTAAACTTCATGAACTGCTGGAAACTGTCTACAGTAAGTCATGTGATGAATGGCAAAGCGGTGGCAAGAGCAGTTGCAAATGTAAATTATCAACTGCAATGAGACGTTGGAATAATAGCTGTGGGTCGACTTCAATTAATCTCCTATCAATTTTCACAGATGTTGTCGAAATGAGTGTGACTGCTTGGAGACAGTCTTACGCATTTTCAGCACTCCTCTTCCTCTGGAAAAGGTTGACATTGTTTTGAAAACAAATGGAATACCCGCAATGGAGAATGATTGTGACGTGCATGATCATATCCAGCCGATTGAAACAATGAAATCATCATCGCACCAACTGCTGGACATGGCTTCAAAAAGGGTTTCTACGTCCAACTTAGAAACAGCGCTGATAACAGTTTCGTCCGAAATTCCCCAACTTTCATATGGGCTCACAGAATATGAACTATTGACCTCACTAGGTGGACTGTATGACTCCCTTATTAGTGGTGATGCGTCAGTAAGTGAGGTTTGTAGAAATGAGATCTTCACCAATGTAGAAGAAGCATTTGGGAAAGGAATGCGCAACGTCAACACTTCCCGCACCGCGAGGCTTTGGCTATTATATGTGGATATGGTAGACCTCTTGTGTAAATTCATCAAAGCTGAGTGCACAGGAAATTGGAAACTTCACTTGACATGCGTTAAAGAGATGCTACCATTTTTTGCTGCAACAGGTCACAATCATTATTTGAAGTCGGCGTATATATACCTTCAACTAATGCAAAATCTTGAAAAGGATCACTTGGATGTTTTCTGCCTATTTATGTCAGGTAATCATGTCGCCCGCCGTAGTAACCGATTTTGGGCTGGTCTATCCACGGACATTGTAATAGAGCAAGTTTTGATGAGAAGCTTAAAGACAACTGGGGGTTTAATTCGTGGACGTGGAATGACTGAAAACCAGCGAGCTCAGTGGGTTTTATCAAAGCCAGCCTGCGCCGAAATAAACAAGGCCATGCAAGATGTGTGTATGGTCAACTACACCACAAGCGAGCAACACAAGGAATGTACAGAGGCAATGATTCAAAGAGATCACAAAGACATGATGATTATTACCTCATTTCTTGATAGTAGAAATCCTTTTGAAGAAGATGCATTATTGCGCAACATTGAAACAGGATTAGTTACTGATGCAAGTGTGAATATTAGCAATGCGAAGAAAATAGGAGAACAAATTGTACATAACATGATTGGCTGTTATGTTCAAGATTACTCGTTCAAACGATGTCTCCAAGCAGTCACACTCAGTTCGACAACATCTGTGAAAATTAATGGGAGCTTAATTGAAGTCGACCTACATCTATTGTTCCAACGTCTCATCGCAGTTGATAATATACATTTTAACATGAAAGAAGAGCTTTTCTCATAGAAATTGTGCGGTTATCCTGCATCTTTATTTGATTTGTTAAGTCTGATGAGAGAAGCTAAAAAAAACAGCTCTTGCTGATGCAATCTGGGCCATAGGGGAACATAACAAACAACAACCACCAGTCAGCGACTCCTTTTACGTGATAGACGGGGGTTCATTTCCACAACGTTTGCCCTGGACACAAGAAGCATCATTTGTGTCGTTATGTAATATGTATATTAACTGCATTTGTCAGAAGTATACGAATGCAATCGTTGTATTTGATGGTTATTCTTGTGGTCCATCAACAAACGACACCGCTTATGTTCGACGAACGAAAGGATTGTGTGGTACAAGGGTCAAATTTAGTTAAGACATGCCATTTTGATCAAAAAAGAACATTTTATAACTAATGAAAGCAACAAACAGGACTTCATTCATATACTTAGTAGGAAAATGCAGGAGAGGGGTTTCAGTACCCGCCATGCCGAGGAAGATGCAGACCTCCTGATCGTGCAAACCGCTGTGACATGGGAAACGTCAAAGCCAACGGTGGTAATTGGGGAAGATACTGATCTTCTAATATTACTCTGTTTTCATGCTGATATGAATTCAAATGACATTTTTTCCGAAGTGACAAAGCAAAACATGTGAAACTATGGAACATCAAGCATACGAAATGCCTGCTCGGAGAGCAGCTCTGTAAGCTCTTGCCTTTTTTGCATGCAATAACGGGATGTGACACGACATTACGCCTGCATGGCATTGGGAAGGGAAATGTTCTTAAAAAGGCAATGTCTGATGCAAGCCTGAAGGTTAATGCAAAGGTGTTCCTGGAGGATTCTTCAAAAGAGGACATAATCCGCGCTGGTTAATATGTGATAAGTTCACTGTACAATGGTGATGTCGGAGAAGATTTGAACCACCTTAGATTTAAGAGGTTTACAATAAAAGCCATGACCAATCGATCAGCGGTCCAACCACAAAACTTGCCACCCATTTCAGCAGCCGCTGCGCATCACAGTCTTCGTACATACGTTCAGACCCAAAAGTGGATAAATAGTACAAGGTTATTAAACCCAGAAGTATATGGCTGGTTGATCAAAGAATGACGTTTTGTACTAATAAAAATACTTCTCCCAGCAGCGCCGGAAGACATACTAAAGATCATAAAGTGTGCCTGCAAAGCAAACTGTGAATCCAAAAGATGCAACTGCAGACACCATGGCTTAAGATGTTCAATTAGATATGGGGAATGTCGTGGAGTAAGTTGTTTCAATTCAGCAAAGGTTGAGGAAGAAAACTTAGATCTATGAGGGCATGAAAGACAAGCAAGGTAAGCAGATCAATATGATGTATAGGCCTACAAAAAAGGGCGGAGACAGGTCAAAATTACCAAAAAGGGACCAAGACTATTTGGAAGCGTAATAGAATGTGAAATAACTGGAAAAGCTTATCCCCAAGAGGGCGAGAAGCAAAAAAGAAAAAGTCACAACAGGGAAAGAAGTAAGTAGGCTTTTCCAATTTATTTTTAATTTCCGCATGTACATCACCTAGTAGTACAGTTTTTTTGTACTTGTACTCAGTAAATTAAGAGAACAAGTATAGTACGTATTTGTAACAATGACCTCTTTAGGCCTACTCGTACTTATGAAAAGTAGTCCACTATATGTCTGACAGACCTATGGTTTGTTTTAAAGTTAAACTGCATTCTTCGTATATATTTTGTGATATATGTTCGTTTAATTTCAGCATAATTCCGTACACTGATTGGCGCATTTCTTGTGTAAGCTAATGCTGGTTGTTTAAACAATCTGTGACGTCACGATGTTATAAATAAGAAAAATCAAAGCTAACATTAAAAAAATTAATGCATATGTAAATTTTTTATTAATACGTCAAAGTCAAATTTTCACCTAAATCAAGGTGTTTATCAGTTTTAAAATGAAAACGGACACAGTTATCTTGAGAAAAGTATATAAAAAGGCGTTTCTACTGTTTCTTTTGTGACGTCATTAAAACATATTTCACATATTTGAAAAATTTAAGTTTGTTGATAAGCTGAACTACACACTTTTTACTACTAATGTGGTTTGAAAAGGCGAAATATCGGCGCGTGGTAGAGTAAGGGTTAAAAGACAAAGAATACATGAATTGCAATAGTTACAAAATCCCATACGGTCAATCATACGAGTCAACCTAAATCTATTCAGCAACCCAATACTGATATTTATGATTGCATTGACTAAAGCTATCGATGTTTCTAATCATCATATTACCAGGCATAGAAAGACTTGCAATGACAAAGGAAATTGAAACCTTTCATTCGATAACTTTTACAAGTTTCTGGGCATTTACCAATGCATGTTTCCCATTGATCCTGTAAAAGTCACCCAACGCATACCTTTATATGTATCTTTTAATGCCAATACTAAATCCGAGCGATAAGTCAGATCGATAAATTAAACGCGTCTTCAACTTTTGTTCAGCAACGTTTTATGTGTTTTAGTACTTCCTTAGTACATTTCTTATTAACGTTATTACTTGTGCCATTGTATTGACCACATTTTTCGATACTCACATATAGTGATAACAACTCCCTTGACCAGTTTTTCCACAGCTATGCAGACAGATACGCCGATCATCAAAGCGGAAGTACGTCGTTTGTAGCTCCTGCTTCTCATTCAGCTGTTCAGAAAAGTGGCAATGGTTAAATGGTGCTCGCCGTCCTTCGGAGGGAACGTTAAGCTGTTGGTCCCGATGGTAGGACAGGCACACCCTATCTGGTTCGCTGAACACTTCTCGAAAAGAGTAGGGTGAAAATCCGGTGTTCATCCACTTCCGTCCTGGTCGCACGAGACTGGCATCTGCTATGCAGGCTATAGCTTGGCATCTATGCTCCATATAGGAGTCTTGCCGAGTTCTCGTAAGGGAGGATCATGTACAAACAAACAAACAAACAACGTCCTTTCGTCGATTACCTCCTTTTTGATTGTAAATATAGCGTTGTGAATCAAGAAATATGTTATTACAAGCCATGTTTATTAAAATGTCTTCATTAATGTTTAACACCATTAATAAAAGCAAGTTGGATATGATCTTGGCCTTCTTGGGTACACATTTCGATATTTCCAACGAACCAGAAACGGACTTCTAAACGGGGTTTGTTCACAAAGTGCAGTGGAAGAAGCTATCATAAAATTCACTTTGTTAATTCTAGTTCTTCGATCCTTGTTTGCGAAAGTTGGCTGAACAGGTTTCCTCGACAAAAAAACAATCATGTATACTTCCTTATATGACATGACAACGACCTCGCTGCACATGACAATACGAAACTAAAAAGCAGTCTTTCGCGCCTGCAAAAATCAAGAGCAAAGTGTAAGAATATTTTTCACCTTTCTATCCCAGGAAATACGTGAGAGCGGTAGGTCAGTATCACATATCGGCAGTTTTGCTTATAACATTCTGTATGTGAAACTCAAAGCAGGGAGTTGCCAAAATTGGTAGCTCCCAGCCCAAAGGACCAATACCAAATGTTTGTGATAAAGTATCTCATTCTACCTCCTTATTTGCATAAATACTCGGTACTTCCGTGAGATAGTGTTAATGTTGAGGACTAGTTACTCATTGTGCTGTTGGACAGCAAGACGACTGGACGTAATCGCCCAGCGTCTCTTCTGCATATTAACGTTGTGTATTTTACACAACTGTTAATGCAGAACCAGGCTTGCTCGTTCTTGTGTGATCTTAGAAAATAATTTGGTATATGTCACATATTAGTGCCTTTATTAATATTCAGTACATCTTTTTAGGTTGATCATACTCTTGTCTTAAAGGCCCTTTATGTGAAGTTACTGTGAGTAGTGTAGCCTCAATGTAGGTCTATGCTCACCATATGCCGTAATCAGCTTCACACCTAACTGACAGGAAAATTAGGAGCGAGTCTATACTGTTATGAGGCATTAAATGTTAACATAAAGTAAAATCATTACCCTAATTCAGCGATTTTTAATCCAATCTGGCTCGCGAACAATAGTCATCATTAATGCAATACAATGCATTGCATGTAAGATCAATCCGAATGAGATAGGTAAAAATCGCTAAATACTCGTATTTTTTGTTTTTTTCTAGGCAATTCAGCTCACTAAAACATCGTTGCTTATTAGATAAAATGCTATCTTTAATTCCGCTATAAAATGGGCTCACGGTTTGTCAAATTAAGGTGAATAAAAGAACCGCTGACATCCTTCTAATCGCGCACGCTCTCAACTGTTTGTAATCAGGGCTGCTTTGACGGGTTTTGTTTGTCACATGACGCTGGTTTTGCCACGAGATTGGCCCATGGCCTAAAGCTGCTGTGAAATGATGGCCCTTAATTTAATTTAATTAAGAATCGGTCTTGCCCTAATGCCCTAATTGATGCTGTAATTCAGCTCAATTTGTGATAACGCCTTTTTTCTTGTGCTGTAATCAGCTAATATTGCATACGATTTGACGTAAATTCTTCTTTTGAAGGATAATAAGTTATCCGCTGTCATGCAGTTGGTATCTTTTGCCAGAGGTTTATTCTGGTAATAATTTAGTAGTATTGTCCCTACCTACAAGGGTATTTATTCGGGTGTATTTGACTATCTTGATACTTGTTCGAGTCATACTAACATTTTGGGCTTTATGGACCAAACATTTTGAAATTTCGGCCTCTGCTGCTTTTAAAAGAAAGGTAGAGAAAAAAGAACAGCCATTAAATCAAATCAATACAAAATAGACATTTTGTAGAAAAAATTACTTATGCATCTTAGAATAAGTCAAAGTATTTACTTCGGAGGGTATATGGAGTGAACACTCTACTAGTACCCAGAAGATCGGATGATCGTAGATGATTGTCGGACACTAATGCTGTATCCCACAATAATAATGCACACCTGCCTGAAGATAATGGTATGGTTTGAATTAGAAGACATTAATTTCACATATACAGATTCTGTCAATTTAAACTTTTTACAACCTAAGAGAAAAAGAATAGGCAAAAGGTATATCATGATAGCTAATGCTCAAATATATCCTAAATAATCCACAAACCACTGAGAGGCAGAGGAACAAAATCATATCCTCTATATGATATGTATCATATATATTTCAGGAGTTAAATTGGACATGTTGGACTCACAAATGTTTGCAAAGCCTACAAATGGCTGCTCTTTATCTTCGATATTTTGCTGGATAAAAGAAAGTGAATGAAAATAAACTAAAGTAGTAATGGAAAGACATAAATATTGTATGAGCCAGTCGACAATCTGAAACCTCATGGCAGGCTACAAGATATTTCAGTTCAGCATATTTTATTGATATACAAGACATTGTAAACCTTTACACTGAATTTATGTCCGACCTTGTACAGCCGACATTTAAGTGCTTAACAGTTTACTCTCTTAAATAGGTAGCTTGAAAATTCAATCTAATAGATTGAATTTTCAGTATTTCAAGGTCTGGAATTAGGAACCAACCGAATAGATTGAAAATCACTCTTAGAAAAGACTGATAAATCAATCTTGTTAATATTGGAATTTTAAATCTCAAGACAATTCTTAATCCAAAGAAAGAGTAAAAAATTGTAATCTAATAGACTGATAAATCAATCTTGTAAAGACTGCAATTTAAAATCTCAAGAAAGGCTAAAAGATTCAGTACTTGAGACTGCAAATCCCATATTAATCTCAATCTAAAGAATTATTACCCAAGTTTGAAATCTTAGATACACCAATACTTTTGCTATACAAAAAATAGATGACAAAGAAATGCAAATTCCATTTTAATCCTTCAACTCCCAAACTTGCTACAAAGAGGGTGTTTTTACAATTTTCTCTTTACTCTCTATTGTTACAAGTTTACACTAAATGAAAGTAAGACTTGAAACTTACATTGGTGTACATGATAATTTTCCAGTCAAACATGCAAATGTTTTTTAAATAATTTTTAACTTCAGCATTTTTCAAATAATGCACTCTGTGATCTACATACTGTAACGTTACTTATACGAAGGCGCATGCAATATGCAGCACTACTAGGTCTGCCGCCTACATGTTTACACATAAACAACGACATGGCAACATGGTACACAAATTTGCAGATTGAAGTAGGACGCTGCATGTCAATCATCACTTGTTCTATCACCCCAGCCTCATCCGTGTACCTTTACCCCGCTTGACTATTAGTGTCCTTACCTTCACATGGTTCCTACAGCTTGTCATCTTCAAGAAATATTCAAATTTCCTCTGGAAAACATCCCGTTTTGCATGTCTGCTGTCACAGGTGTTTCTAACGTTATTGAAGTGTTGCTCCTTCATGACGTCATCGCAACATTTCTTTGGTTTGCAGCAAGTTATCGGGCATTTAAACTGGCATGAGTGTAATGGGGCAGAAAATTCATCGTTTGTACATCTTATCGGAAAAATAAACAAATTATGTGGCGTATAAACTAAGAACGGAGTATCCGGCAAATGTGAGTTGAGTAAAAAAAAATGTAATTAAGATTCGTGAGTGGGCAAAAAAAGGAATTTTCATATACGGTTTGGAAATCGCGGTAGGAGGTGACCTACCTTGTTATATATATGTAATAAGTATATATGTTGCCATAACGCTAGAAACACCTGTGTCTGCTGTAGCGTAGGTCGCCATTTTTCTTATTCATTATATTTTCCATTGTCAGATTACGTAGTACTTTAGTGGTTAATCAAGTCCATCTTATATGAAAGAGGACTTTAATAGAAACAAAATGGTGAAAAAAGCATTCAAAAATCCTATTCCATTAAGGAGATATTTAACTTTAAAGTTTAGTATCATTTATGTAGAAACGACTGAAATCAGACTAGTATATATATTTTGTCCTGCATCTTTGTGGCTTAAAAACCATGGGATATGTTAAAATAGCAGAAAAACTGAATCTAGGAAGGGTATTTTTAATATACTACCTGAAGAAAGTTTGAAGAAAAATAATCTAAATAGTGAAAACATTAGATAAACTCTTTGAAATACATAAAGATTTTGAAGAATCTGAGGTTGTGACATCATAGCTAGTCTGATTTCAGTCGTTTCCACAGAAATTATACCAAACTTTAAATTTGAATATCTTCTTGAGGGAATTAGATTTTGCAATGCTTTTTTCACCCTTTTCTTTTGAAGTCCTCTTTCATATAAGATAAACATGCTTAACCACTGAACGTATCCTTTAAGGTAACATGGCGTGACGTGCTGATTGGACCCAGAAAGTTTGAGAAACATACATATTCGGCTCTGATTGGACAATTATAAAGTGCTTTCCAATCTTTGTACCTGTGTACCGACTGAAAAACGAAATCGAAACTTTGGACTTTTGTTCTCCCAATGCCATTTTGAATCATAAGATTTGAAAAAATAATCTAATAGATTTTACAAAAATTATGTCGGTGGAAAGATTAAAATTTTCAATTGAATGAATTTAGAGAATAAGTTACGCTAAGGATTAACATCCTTGGTTCCGCCTACAAGGTATTTACAAAAAACGAATTTCGTGTTTTTAAGTCATAATCAACAGTCCAATGTTTCTGTTACTTCATGGTATATCTTTTTTTGCATCAATGCAAAGCATGATTCGCATGCAAATATACAGATAGAAGAGTTTCTTTATGCAAGAAATCACTGAGTTAAAATCTGTTACCAAAATATTGTAGAATGACATAGGTCAATAACAGGATCACAAGTGTGTCACTACCCAGATCCCACAGAGGACGCAGTTGGGGTATTTTCTGTTGAAATACTTTTTTCCCAAAGGGAAATTTACGTCGAAGTTGGGTCAGGTAATAAAGACGGCTGTCGAATGCGCCTTAGTTGGTATATACATGAAAAGGTATAACTTAGCTCATGATAGGTGAGTTAATTTTCAGAACAGATTAACAATGCAATAATAGTTTGCATGAATCTTGCTATTGACGAATTATGATTGAACTTCAAGCAGGTTACCATAAAATTGAACCTCAATAAAGTTTCCGGGAGAAATGCTCCCTCGAAACTCAGCCTACTCAGGTAAATAATACTGAGATTGTTAGATTTTGCTTATAAAAGGCGTATCAGAAACACCTTCCCGTGTGTTATGTGGCATAAATTTCGATAAAACATAACTTTCATCCTTGCACATAGTTCTGGAAAATGATTACATAAGTAGCGCAGGTAATTTGAATTGTTAAATGGAGGGTGCACTGTATTAAAAATACCCTTGGTCATGTCTAAGGACATTAAAAATGATCTTCAATCTACAAGATTTTGATGAGATCTGTATTGGTGTATCATTTCAAACGAAACAATATTTCAATATTACATTTGGTCAAGCCAATTGCAAGTTAGTTAGTGACTGCAAAAGGCGCAAAAGCTCTTGTTCGCGAAGAAGATACTTATTCCAATTCCTGCTTACTAAATGGTATAGCACAAAAAACAATTTTGTTTTCAACTGAATGCTAAACTATAAAGAAATTGGTACGGGTTAACGTACAGCGTACGGAAAACCGGGAGTACCACGGCTTTACGACTCCACTGAAATGAATGGCCCTGTACGGGTCCGTACGGCTACATTACATGGGTTCACGGGTCCGTGCCACGGTTTTATATGTCCACTGAACGGACCCGTACTAATCCGTACGGCTCTATAGCTAAACTTTACCGGCCCATACGGCTCCGTTGTACGGTCCCGTACGAGTTTAGACGGTATCTTAGCTAAACTTTACACGGCTTCTGTGAACGGGCCCACGGGATAACGTACAGCGTACGATAAAACTCGGGAAGTGTACCCACCAGCAGCACAGCTACGTGGTAAAACAGCCAGTAGCCATGTGCTACAGAGTTTCGCGGCCGTTGTTCTTAGCGGGACGCCTACTGAGTGCGGCTTATTCCCCCCGCACACATAGCCACCAGCTCCGCAGCTTCGTGGTGAATAGATACAAACGGACAGCTGCATGGATATTAACGGAGTTAACGGCTCGTAGTATACACAGGACGTGAACACTTTCGTGATTTCAACCCCAGTGATTGGGTTAACGGCTCATACAGTTGGCGTAGTACATTAAACCCCCTTTTAAAATTAACTCCACGTAAGTTAGTTTTTTGACATAGGTGGCCGTTTGATAGACAGTCCCACCAGAAAGTGTGACGTCGTTCGCCCTATATTTCATATAGGCCGAAGGCCGAGAGTCGAAACTCCTATACCTCAGTGCGTGATACTTAGGCCTAAGTATATTTCAAGAAAAATACTACGCGAACAACTTTTCTGATAAGGGATAAATGATCAAAACTAGTAGTTGTCTTGAACAATTTCAGTCGACCTTAAATAATGTGCTATCTTAAATGTGTCACTTGTTGTTGAACAGTCTGAAGCGAACGCCGTACGTACGCCATTAGTTTAACCTTAAGTGACCGATGTAAACGCTGACAAATCATCATGATTTGTCAGCGTTCAAACAGTCAGACCCGACCTGATAAATAACCAGGTCGGGTCTGATTTTTCCTTTTTGTTTTCTTTATTCTGCAAACCTTAGTTGTTGTGGAAGTTGGTGTTGAGTATCATAATAGCAATGGATGAAGTCCTTATTGTGTGGTTATTTTAATTAAAGTGGTCTCAAGGAGAAGGACAAGTCATGGGTAATATTTTCAGTTTTATTTAGGAAAAGAATAAGTTGCTTTTCAAATTTTATTTTATTCAGACATGTATGTAGCGATTGATTGCTTTCAAAAGGCATCGCCGGGGTAATCATAGGTCATTGTGTTGCCTAGCCAGGCTACAGAAACGTTAGTGTAACTTAAGCTTGCATTGTGTTTTTCTGTTTACCATCATTTACCGACAATTGCAGGTCCTAAATTCATAAACTCTTCTCATTGATAGGAAATCTTTAGTTTTGCTCTCATTTGTTTTTGCTTTGGCATCCAATGAACAAATTATTACAATGCAATAGTATTCCAACTTTTATGTTGAATGATTGCTAAAAATTATTGACTGTACTACAGAGCATCAGAGTAAGAATATTTTTTGCTATGCAAATTAATTTTGTACCAGAAATTAGTGAGCTGAATACCTGTATATTATTTTGTAGTACACACTACCCTGCCCAAATGTGTTGTGACTCCAGGCATATGTATAATGATTTCTCTGGGTAGTGGAATGTACTGTTATCAGGTTATGAGGAAATAAAATGGTAATTTTAGTGTACCTTTTTATACATAAATATTTGTATGCCTAACCAAAAAAAGACACAAACCCCAATCCTGAAAATTCAACATTAAAAACAGCAGACCAGGCTTTTATTTGTATTAAACAGACATGACAAATCACACTTCAACATGTCTTTTACTAGGCTTAGCTCATTTGACTATAGGCCACACTTTACAACCATGGGGATCTATAGTTGTTAGGCTGCATAGGAAGAACCTCAAATTTGGTTGATTTCTGTTTCTTTCTTAAAAACTCATATTGTGAAACGATAACATACTGTGGTATATCTATATCTACATCAACATCACTTCACAAAGTTTGCTGATTTCAATTAAAGCTGTAGTGATAATAGGAGGACTTAGGTCAGTATGGTCATCCACAGAATATGTCTCATAAGGAAACTGTCGGGAATATTTATCAAGTTGTTTACCAGTTGTTAAATTTAAATATATACAGGTGATCATTGCATAAAATCAAAATTGTGATGTAAAAGCTTGTTACTTATTCTTTTGTAAATTGGTTACCTCCACAATGAATTCCTAATTCCTCTATCTCTTATGTATACATGAAAAGTTATAGGAATTTTTTTTAGAAGTTAATGGCAGAATAATATGTGTTGATCTGTTTTAAACACCTGAATTTACACACTATTTCATGTAAGCTGTACCAGTTGTGTATGTCAATTGATGTATATGCCCTGTATTATTTACAAATGATACGTTCTTTACCCTACACACAATTGAATTATATAACTGTCTAATATTTTCCCTTTCAATATCAAAAAGTTTATAGGTTTGAGATGGGCATGGCAGACTACCAAATTTCATTTGCAGTATCCATTAATTATTTGCCAACTTTTGTTTAAATTCAAGCAGTATACACAACAAATCATCAGGCGAATTAACTTAGGTTAGGGCAGTTGATTTGAAGCAAGTCATAGCCTAAATTCTTGTTAATGTTAGTCAAGTTCTAACTTGCATGTAGTCTTGCAAGAATGTAGCTATTAGTCATATCCCACAATACACTTCTTGACATACCTGGTGGCGTTCGTGAGGCCGTAGACCAGTAAACAATAGCAATCCTACAATGTCAGCATACAGAAACGGGTTAAAGTGAAAGAAATTACGGCCTAACGATGGTAAATGATTCCATAACTAGAAAAAATGTAGCCTTTTTGTAGGCCTAACGGCTAGGTCTGAATTTGAATAGGGGTAGTTGGTAACTTGGATTCTTCATCCTTTTCCATTCTAACCGATAATTGCGAGCCTTAACTTGTTTTCAATAACTAGGCCTGGATCTACCTTAGTTAATATTACATTGTAACTTTCTCGTAGTAGGACGGTCACCACAGATTTCTGATGTACGCATTTGGCTAGCCTTTATTAAATTAAAAAAAGGCCGACAGCAATTACCACGGAACGTGGTTGTACAGGTGACTAGGCCGGCCCATCGCTAACGTTAAAATGTGCGTTTCGCTGACGTTTGGTATTTCGCTCACTTTTCTCGCCGGTCCTATCCACAACGGAGCAGGTCTCAGCGTAAGGTTCGAAAAAGAAGCAGGAAGCACTAATAGAGAGGACAGTTTTCGTCCTTTTCTTACTTCTCACTTCCTTCTTTCCCACCTGAGCCCATGCGTGGACATACGAAGGAAAATAGTGTTGATCCATGAAAGGATGTTTCCTTCCTTTATGACTCCTTAATATTTAGGCTTCCGTCTTGCATCACACAGGCCGTGGAGGAGAGGCTGCTGCCTCCCACGCACCACCGGCCATCATCGACCAATGCGTACTTTTGACACTCCAAGACTTTGCGAGTCATGGGGAAGACGTCGTTGAAATCTACCCTTGGGCTGAAGATGGTCTCACGGAGACCTCGACCATCCGACTCACTGGTGAGTTACATTTTCTGCCTTTCGTGTTAGTACCGAGAGTACTAAGAAGGTACGACTGATAGTGCCCATTTGGCCCGGCCAACTGCGGTTCCCTCAGCGGCTCAAAACTTTTTGCAGGCTTCCTGTACGACCCGCTGGTGAGAGCTGACTTTTGTCTTTTTCTTGGGCTCCGGCAAACTGCACCACATTCCCAGAGCACATCGTTTGACTGTGTGACCTTTTCTGATGAGTCGTTGATTCCTCCGTATTGGTGGGGGAGGGGGGTCTTCTTCCAGACTCGGTTCAGTCACGGACTCTAGGATAGCCGATGCAGCCATCCACTGAGGATTTACAGTTTGTCAATGGTCACTGACTCGCGACCACTGGGGGGATAAACAAACAAACCTTCTTGCGTTCCTGTGGCTCACGCAAGTTATCTTAGGCACACGAGGAAAGCTCGGTTCAAGTCATGGCCCCTTTCACGGGATAATTCAAGTAACCGTTTGGAAAACGCATGCCGCATTTATTCCCTTGTATTTGCTTGACTTACTTCACGAAGTTCGTATTACCCCGCCAACTTTTGCTCTTGCGAAGTTGAGCGCTGACGAATTTTTTCTTCGGTTCGGGAATTCTTCAATTCGCTTCAGCTAACACACGTTTTGTTCCCAATTGTGTTTTTACTAGCCGGTTCCGTCTCGTGGACGAACTCGGTGAGTTTTGTTGCGTTATTTTAGACACTATTATGATGTTTCCTTCCGTTCCTCTGTTGGAATCTGATTCCATATTTATAGCATGGAAGGTAAGGTATAACTTGAAGTAAATTTACCCCGCTAAGCGTAGCGGGGATATTAACGAGAGTTATACTAAACTTCCATGCGTTCCGGCCCGCCTCCCATCTCGTTCAGGCCTCGGTGGAATGTTAAGTGAGGGTAATTAGAGGTATTATGAAGGTCAGGGCTGTGCTGGTAACTGTTTTTAAGGTCGGTTAGAAGTGCGTTAAAATCAGGTCATATGACCAGACTGCATATTTATAGCATAGAAGGTAAGTATAACTCTCGCAAATATCCCCGATACGCTTAGAAGAGTAAATAGCTGGCCTGACCTGGTCAGATCAAACTTTATTATCCCGGATATATAATCCAGATCTGGTATTTTTTCTGCAAGGATCAATACAGACCAGCGTTTCAAAAAGTAAGACCTGTACCAACAGATACCTATAATATCACCCGGTGTTCACACTAAAGTTCAAAAAAAAATCCCCCTTGTGTAATTTTTAGGGGGTGTTTTTTTCTTTTTCGGCCAACTTTTTATAATGTTTTTGTTTTTGCTTCAATTATTTTTGAGGGGAAATTTGATAATATGTGCGGGAATCCTGCAATTGCGCACCTAAATGTGAACATTAAGGTGCGTGAATATTACAGTATAACCAGGAACAGTGGAAGATGCTTGAAAAGATGATCACTGAATTTGATCTAGGAGAATATTCAACGTCTCTTTGGAAAGTAATGAGAGTAGCATAGCTGAAATGGCATTTTGCCGCCCCATGACAAAAATTAGTTTGATTCAAAATTTGCCGTTTTTTGAATTGATATATAATATTTAATAATAATCATTAATATATAGATTGTTTTTTGTTTACAATCATACTCAAAAACGCTTTGCAATGAACACAATAAATAAAACTACCCCTAAAACCATAAAATGTCGATTAAAAGAATAATAATAAGTATTGAAATAAGCTTTGAAAATATGAGTTTTAAGAAGCTTTAGAAACGAGGATTGATTTTCGGTTTGTCTGATTTACCTGGAAGTCCATTCCACTAAAGTTTATATACGAAGATTATATTTGGAGCTTTACAAAATATGAATTCCACAGATGAGTTCCTACAGATAATTTGGTACTTCATGGTGAATACATTTAAATACTAATACTAACATCTTAATCTAATTTTTATAGTAATTGGGAACGATGAAGCTTCTACAACATAGGAAACTTTTAGATCAAGACCATTAAAATCTAAACATTTATGTCAACATTTGGGAGGGGGGGGGAGAGAAAGTTTCGATCAAGTTAATTGTTGTAAAATTGGACAATTTAGGGGAAAATTTAGGATAATCATTACAAATCGATAAAACCCTACTATTCTCTGGCATTGTATAGCTACTGCAGTGCAGCACAGTGTCACGGAAAAGCTATGGAATTCCCAATTGGGCGAACGCTATAGAGGGCCTATTGAAGGAAGTGTTCATTAAACTTTAGTAATTTTCTTGCTTAATATCAATGAAATTCGGTTTGATAGTAGATGAGAAGAATCAAATTCTCCATCAGATTAACAAAGTTGGTCCCGTGATCATTGTATAGCTCGCCCGAGACTTCAGGTCAAAGGTAACCCACTATGGGATGTCTGGTATTTTAAATCAAAACACTTAAGATATGTGAAAGAGCAGTATGTAAAAGGCAGTCTTTCATTTTGGGTATCAAAAACATGCTTTGCAGTCATGAAGCCCAAAATGTTTTCAATAACGATTTGATGCAACATTTTTTGTTGCTGAATATTAATTTAGCATTATAGAGACAAATGTAACCATTGTATTTCAGGACGCTAAGGGCACCCTAACCAGGGAGCTGTTACTTTGACAAAGTAACAGCTCCCTGCCTTGATCGACGGATAGTTGCTTCCAGTCCGATATCTCTACTGATTGCACTTTATTCACCTCATATATAGAGGTTATGTTGTTTTGCCATGCGCATTACTATAGAAAGCTGGCTTGGTACAAAAAAGGCTCCAACCCTTTTGACTGCCCTTTCAATTACGCTGTGAATGGAAACGCCTGCATTTTGGCCGTGGTTGTTCTCGAAGGAATGCAGTGCGCCCTTTCCATTGATGGGAAATTGGTACTAGTGGGAGTTTGTTTTGGTCCTAATGGGCATTTTTTGTTCTTTTTGGATTATGTGGGAACAAAGTGTAAGACGTAGGTATTACTGTGGACTGGTATTAAAGGGAATTTGGTATTATTGCATTTCTGCACCATGATGCTCCGAAAATGGTTATCATATTAGCAGCAATGTAACAAGTGATTTCAAATGTTGAGAGAAGATAGCAAAACAAATTCGTGAAAGGGGTATGGAATTTTGATAAATACAAATAAATAACAAATTGTTGATGGATCATGAAAACAAATAAAAAAAGTAGGGCTCTACATACATTTTTGAATGTTAAACTTTTAATCTAATGTTAGGCCTTCATCTGGCATCGTTGTGCATGAAGTGGAGTCAGGAAGCCTAAGTTGAGACAGTCAGAGACAGTATTATTATTGCGGGCATAAGAATTGATCTTACTAGGCCTACTTTGAAAAATCATTTTGAGGTTCGTAGATTTATTAATATTTCATATCACATAACAACAGCTATGATGTTAACGGATGACCTGAGGAAGTGCTTGATCATTGTCGGTAGGATTGAGCTTGTGTGGAAGTGCTTTGGATTTTGTTTTGTCCTCCGCACCCATCAGCAAACAGTATAAGTTCCATGATACCTTTCTTGTCTGCGTCACACAGATATTGGTGCAAATGGAAGGCAAGCTCTTTTAATCTACGCTTTGCCACACACTCGTGCCACAGAGAGCAAGTACCCTGCATCGTCTGAAGCTCGCAGATCGTAAAATTATAGCGTGCCAGCTTTTTCTTGTTCAACATTTCTCATCGTCTGGATTGTGGGAGATACATTACCTGTTGGAGGTCAAAGATATAGCCACTGAAAGTTTGAGGTCGTCTTTTGTTCTCTTTTTCAGGGCTTCTCTGCATTCCCTTACCGCTTTCTTTTCTGCAATGTGTCTTTGGTACATTGACTCAATTGCTTTCCAATCATCATCATTTCCTCGGTTGTATGTTTCACATATGCCACAGAGATCTTTCTTGGGCACATGAACCTTCAGCCTCTTTGATTGAAAGACGGATCTATCATGTCTATAGAGCAAAAAAGAAAGCAATCGTTATTCCTTCTCCGATGCAACTCTCTGAATAGAGTCGATACATAGTGGACAGGTTTAACTCTGGCAAAAGATAATGGAAGGACGTTTTTTTTTAATTTTACCCGCAGTAGTGTGACTCCAATTTCGGGAATCTGTCGATATAATTAGCAACTTCTGCTCTTTGTCTTCTATCATTCTCAGCTACAATAGGAAATCTGCCACCTCTTTTCTCCCCTTCAGGATGACCGTGAAGCTGGATTTTTCTCATTGTTGTTCTAATTTGCCGTGCAGTTCTTCCCATCGTACCAAGAAATATTATTCTGCATACCGGAAGCATCTCTGAACTCTCACCTGATAAGGAATACGAATATCGACGCTTCTTCCGATTCTCCTTTACAATTGCGCTTTCTCTCCTGCGAGTGGAGCACCAGCAACAACGTGTTGCTTAATCCAATATCTTTGATCACTCAAATTTCCCAGATTATAAAAAGATTTAAGAATACCTTCCCGTTCTGCTTCAGTGAATTGCTTACAGCAAAGTACCCTCTTTTCACAAATGTGACCGTTGCATCAAGGTCCTTAACGTTTTCTCGCGGGTATCAGTGTCCCCGATCCTGTGCGATAATTCTTTTCATTATTGCCATTTTCTTTCGCAACAATTTTCTTGTTTACTTTCTTCGACGAAGGAGCTACGTTTTCCTTTTCTACTAATACTATAAACCATCAATTAGGACGGATTCGGGCTGTTTCTCCACATCATCTACGATACTAGATATTGTTTCTTTAACCTCTATAATGTTTTCCGATAGGATTGATTCCTCAATGGGATTCATCACATTAAAATTGACTAGAATTGATTATGTGGCGTCTGGTGTCGAATAAATGGGAACAACATTCTCAGCAATGCAGTGTGTGTAGCATGGAGAGGCTCGTCACATTGTGCTCAAAGCAGAGAAATGCTAGACATTTTGTACATGCAGAGAAAACTTCCCCCGTTGCAATCAGTGTTTTCACATTTTTCAGCAATTACATCACCCTCAAAAGTTGCAAAGATGCCTCATTGAACTTTAGTTGGGTTCTTGACATTTTGGACTTTTTCGATGGTGGCGATATCTTTTGTACACTTGTTTGCATGCTTGCTTTTATTCTCAACGAAGGTGGAGAGGGGCTCATTAACTTTGTCCTCGACGATAGTGGAGAGGGGTTCATTATCTTCATCGTCTGAGTCATCGTTTTCGCAAATGGTATTGGGTATAATTATTAAAGTCTACAGCCAAGTTCTTTTTTCGACCCACCCTTCCCCAACCATTCCTTAAAAAGCGATTAAATTTAAAAAGCTGTACTTTTACCTGAGATTCAAACCTGCACGGGCGTAACTTTTTACATTAAAAAAGAATACCAAACGTGTTCTTATGCACTAAGCTGCGCGCGCCAATTCTAAATTACTACCTACTTTAAAAGATTTTAGTCGCAACTCCGTTCTGAACTTTACTGAGTATTCTAAAATGTATTAAATTATATAGCATAGCATAGCAAGGTTTAACGTCCCGAAAGCATCCAGTGCTGGACAAAATATCAAGACGGCCACGGCCTTTGATAATCAGTTGTGAACTCACTGGTTGTAGACCCATCAGTATACGAACCCGGGACGTGCGGGTGAGAGGACAAAGCACTGACCACTACACCACAGAGATCTGTTATATCATAATCTGGGCCTAAATAAGCTATCTCCCACTCTGTATCTGCGCGGAAATTTTTTTTAGCTGCACTGAACAGCTGAATACGCGCGGCTGGCTTTTCCGTACAGCTATAGACCTTTTCATATTGGAATCGTTCATTTCCGGAAATCTAATTTAGATAATGTCACATGGCAGAAATCTACGTGATCATAATGGACCAATCAATTTCCGGGGAATCCTTATCGTCTGCACAATTTACCAGCATATGGGGTCAAGCTCATTCAAAATACAACTTCACACAATAATCGACAGTATATTGGGGCCTACATACACAAATAAGTACTTCACTGAGACTTAAATTGTAGCGTAATTTGGTTAGAAAATTCCATACCAAACAGAAAACCTCGTATAAACTGTATCCTCTCCATTCACACAATTTTTCCGATATGCAAAACTAGTTGTCTCATTCACAGATAAGAATGGATTTGCTACCGAAAGTTCTCGATACTATTTTCACAATTTGTGCAGTGAAGTCAACAGCACAATTTTATATTAGGCTCTCCGCACTGAACATCAACGTTTTCAAATTTAAACAATTCTTGCCAATTTCTGTCCTATTTTTGTGTTTCAATTGTGCACAAATAGTTTTAATGTTTCGTAAATGTTAAAAGAATGTGAACCCTAACTAACATACAGTGTTGCGTTCATAAAAACAACATTTTAACGTGCACACCAGGCCTAGGGCCTACAACTACATTGAACGTAACGTTAGTGTTATAAACGTACCTGAGGCCAAGTTTTAACTTGAAATCTTACCTGGTTATCGCGTATTTCTGAATTGAGACTAAATGGAAGACAGAACGAATCTTGGAATATGACACACACAAAAAAAACATCCCCATAAGAAAAGAATTATCCAGGCAGAGCAGTTGAAACTTTAACGCAAATTTAGATAGTTTTTGTGTGCATACAAAAAGTGCACAAAGCTTATACATTTCACATAACGTTTACGTACGTACGTACCTCGTACATGTAATGTTGTACTATTATGTACGTGCGTACAAGTTTATGAAGGTAATACGCGCGCGTTGTGTTGTTGTTTACAATTTTCCCTGCAGCTGATTGGTTGGTTAGTAGAAAAGAAAATTCTCCTGCATTTTATTGGTTAAAGTACCTTGACGTTTCACGTTCGACTAAACTCGGTTTGAAAAAGTCTATACGCCTACAAGAATGGTGAATGATTGTATTAATTATATTAAAATAAGAAAGATTACTGCTCGGCTGTTAGGCCTGGGGTTTAGATCATTGTACCACTACGTTACCTAATTGGGTAGGCTACTGACAGTATAATATTAAGCATATGCAATTCTTAAAAATCAAAGAAAATAATTGACTGCAGATGCATGCATCTACTCTTTGGGTTTACTGTTCCAAACCGTGGGGCAGTGCAACTGTCACTTTTCAGTACATGATTTTACATGTCAAAGCGTTGAATTCCTTCATTCTAGTTTTACGATTGTCTTTATATTTAATACTTTGCATCAAAAACATAAAGTTTTTAAGTTGAAACGACATAGTGACAAATGTCACATTCGTCACTTTGTCAAAACAGAAAATGCGTTTTCCTACATTCGTCACAGGGACGCTAAAAATAACTCTAAAAGTATACATTTTTCAATAACGGGACCCACCCCATTCGATTCTACGACCTCAAAATATGCAAAATCGATAATAATCTCAAAATGTTGCACATTCGCCACTATGTCAAAACAGGGACGACATGTATCCACATGTACCGCCCCCTCCCCTACCCCACCCCCCTACTTTGCCACCTCTCGTTCCAGTAACGTGTTAAATGCCTACAAGAATCTCGTTATAGCCTTGTTTATATTCTTTATTTTGAAATTATTGAGGGGGATATTCCTTTGCATCCTCGCAAAGGTGGCATACCCCCATGCTACATGCTGGCTACGGGAATATATATATATAGCAAATTTATATTTTGAACATTCCTTCCTTAACAATTTTACTTTCGAAGCATATGCATGGTCATGGGATCTTGGGTATTTTGTAAACCTATCGGCATATCAGAAACTTACAGAATCATGTTAAAAGGAATAAATGGGCTTCACAAGGAATTTGGGTAAACAAGTACAGGTATATTTCAAAACAACTATAACCAAATTAATCACATAAAATTCATTGCTACTCTTGACTTACGCAAAGGTTACTTTACCCTAATATATATATATATATATATATATATATATATATATATATATATATATATATATATATATATATATATATATATATATATATATATATATATATATATATATATATATATATATATATATATATATATATATATATATATATATATATATATATATATATATATATATATATATATATATATATATATATATATATATATATATATATATATATATATATATATATATATATATATATATATATATATATATATATATATATATATATATATATATATATATATATATATATATATATATATATATATATATATATATATATATATATATATATATATATATATATATATATATATATATATATATATATATATATATATATATATATATATATATATATATATATATATATATATATATATATATATATATATATATATATATATATATATATATATATATATATATATATATATGCAGCGATGTCGGAACCACTGGGGCAAAGGGGCCATAGGCTGACCCCTTGCCCTTCAGTAAGCCGAGGAGAAGACGGGGAATAATAATCCCTTTTAAAAGTAAGCGATTGTCCGCCACTCTAACATGGTACAAAATCTTTTCCCCATGGTTCTGATCCTCGTCAGAAATCTGAAATGAAGAACGTGCCCTTACTGGATCGTATGCGCCCCCTTCTCGCCTCGAGAGGCTACCGACGCCTGTGTCTATATGTATGCTGCATATCTTATTATGAAATTAGTTTCCCGTCTTATTTCTTCTAATTCTCAATTCTAATTAAAAATTTACCTTTTTTAAATTTGCAGATTGTATTATAAGACTTTCAATGAGGCTTATGAAGAAAAGGGTGGAGAGAAGCTTACCACTGATTTAGATTCGTTTACAGTCAAGCAGAATGCAAGCAAAGGACATTGCGAAATAAAAATGAAGGTGGCACAGGATAATGAGCCTCTTTTCACCCCTTTAACTGTTTAATGCGTCGAGTTTCTAAAGCATTTATTCAAAGTAAAGAGATGATGTTTGTTGATTCCTCAGGAAATATGGACAGGCACAATAGCAGGGATTTCTTGTCGATGACACACACTTGTGCTTACCTGTTGGCTGTCTTATTACCACAAATGAGTTACAGGACACCCTCAGGGAAGCACTAGAGCTTTACCAGTCCATGCTATATGAAGCGTCATTTAAAGGCAAGTAATTATGACCGATGATTGTGATGCTGAGCGAAATGCCCTGCTTGGCCCTATCATAATTGACATCGCTCCACTCACAGTGAGGGGCCTCTGGCCCTCAAATTGCCTGGGGCCTCTGTTCAGGAAACTTGTGTTATAACTTCTTTTAAACTGGAGAATTTGACAGAAAAGTTATGCCATATTTTTAGGATGTCTTTCCTCCCCCCCCCCCCCACCCTCCACCCTCTCTCCCCAACCTTCCCCCAAAAAAGAATTATAATATAACACGCAATGGTATAGTAATGTTCTGGTAAATATGAATATTTAAGTGACATTTACCCCAGTGTCGTAGCAAGGGCCTTACGGGCAGGGGTGAGTTGTACATAAGTTTAATAATGATATTGATCTTTCATGGTCATCTTAACGGGTCCAGGCTGGGGGCCACTACCCCTGCCTCCCTCATAGTTACGCTTCTGCTTTACCCCCACGTCGTCTGTGGGCTATGAAGACATCTGTTGTGGATAGTATATATCTGTGAAATTCGTAAAAAAGGAGAATTGTTTCTGAATCCAGAAAGATGATAACTTGACAATTTAAGATGTAATTTATTGCAAATCATTTAAGGTTGGTACTCAATTTATCATCAATATGCGTCAATATTCAGGTTGATGAAGGGAAGTCTTATCAAAATATCTTTAATAAGCGTGAGTCACGTTTATTGTCTTTAAAATGACACTTAAGTTTTCTGGATGCCCCTTTCTGGATCTATCTACTGGGTTCGTGTAATGACAACCATTTCCAAAAAACAGGCTGGGGAATTCTGTTTTAGTTTTGAAAGAAACTGAAGTCACGGGAACTGAATATAGAACCATAGTCAATTTCCATCTGAATTCACAATTGGGTGAAAAGATAATTTTTTCGTCTGAGGTTCCCTCACACAGTGGCGCTGGGGAATTCAGTTTTAGTTATGAAAGAAACTGGAGTCACGGGAATTGAATGAATCATAGTCAATTTTCATCTGGACTCACAACTGGGTGGAAGGATGATGTTTTCGTCTGAGGTTCCCTTACACACTGACGTATCTAAAAGGGAGCTATTGGGGAATTATAGCCCCGAAAAAAATTGCTGTACCCATGGATATAGCTGAGAGAGGTCGACAGGGTCATACAACCTACCCCTCCCCCTCTACTTCCTAAAAGGTAGATAGTATCAACTTTAAGAAAATATGCTTAAAGGTCCAAATATTTATCTCCGCGACCGCCCCCTCTCCCTGCCAATCCGAAAGGCTGGCTACACTCCTGGTACCCCCAAAATTGTTCAAATCAAAGGCCTAAATATACCTAAGTGGACTATATCAAATTAATAATAGAAAGTAGAGATGTTGACATTTTTATTTGTATCGACTGATTTATCATTGAGAAATAACTTCTTTCTTCCAATTTGCACCAAACATCCTGATTTTAGACCAAGTATATCTTAAAGTTTGAACTACAAACATAGGCATAGCAACATATTCTTTATTGTGGGAGGGGCACAAAGATATGCTACAATACAAGTTCAATGGTGAAAATTGACTTAGTTTGGGTACACCATGGAGTCACTGCAGCTCCCCCACCCCCGTTTCTACGCCTATGGCAACAAATCTCCATTTGGGGTAAAAATTTGTTAAACAACCTCTCAATTGCCCCTTTTAGTTTCATAACCCCTTATACAATAAATAAAGACGATCTGCAACTTGGTTTTCCTGAAATAAAATCTACAGCGTGGACGCCGAATTTGCAGGTTGCAAGATTATAGTGTGTACGTGATGGACGCCAACAATTTCTAAACCTGTTAACTTAGCTCTTAAAGTTTCAGAACTGCATCCGGTGTAGTTAATATTCTGACCATATACGCTATTGCTGCTACACAAGTACACGAGTTAGGCGTTTATTTCGCTGCATCCGGTGAGACTAGCCTCGTTCATTTTAAATTATTTTCCTTCACTATCTCTTTGTGACTCTTCAAAAAATATTTTGGTGTAGGAAATATTTTCTATTATGTTTCTGAAACTAAAAAAACTGTATAAATATTACCAATCTTCATATCACTTTTTAGACCTGGCTATTAGAATATTGGATTGGCACCGGAAGTTTTCGTCTACGTCCTCAATTTTGCCAATTTACATGACTTTTGCGAATAAAAACAACGTCATAAATCTATATAATTAGCGTTGCTGAAATTGATTGTAGCATAGTCAGATAGTAACCATTAGAATACAACCTTCAATAAATAGCACTTAGTTTGAAGTCAATATTCTCTTCATTTAATAAAATTTAAAATATTCTTCTCAATTAAAAGATGACGGTTTTAAGCATGGAGTTTTCAATACTAGACCTGTCGCATACGACAGAAAACTGCATTGCGAGAGAATATAACCAGGGACTTGGCATATAACTACTTTCCAGCCATTACTCAGATCTGATCCAATACGAGGACCGTCAGATCGGTACAGAGCATACGCAGTCTAGTTGTTACCAAGCGCTAAAACTTAATGAATATTCATACCACCATCATATCAACAAAGTCGAGTAATACTAGAATATGATTGGCCAATAAATTTGTCATTACTTATCTAGCCTAGGCCTAGCCTAGGAAAAAGCAAATCGCCGGCGGGGAGCGCTTTTTTTTTCTGCAGCCCAGAATTGCCATTACATATTTTTTCAACCAATCATATACAAGAATAACGATGACCTAATTAAATATGAATATTTATATACAACTTATGACATATCGTCTGACAAAATAATTTGGGACTTAGTAATTCCATGACCGCGAGTGAATAACATTACTTTGCCGAAAAACAATGGAAAAAACCTGACACTACAGATATGGCACAATTTAAAATGTGCTACGAAGCGAATCCTCTTTGAATATCGAGGAAGTAGTTAACAATATATCGGTAAGTGGTGTTCTGAGTGAAGTTCTAACACTAGCTCCTTGTATGAAAATTAAGACATAATTTATCAAGTAGTAGTTGGGCGACTTTTCCTTGCATTACCACTTTTCCTTCACACGTGCTGCAGGTACGGAGTTTTTGGTCAGTGTGTAAAAATCAAGGTGGGGCTTATTCGCAGGGCAGTGATAACAAAAACCCTAACCTAAAACCTAACCCCAACCCTAACCTTATTCGCAGTGCTGGCTTGAGATACTGTGTGGATATTCGCAGGGTTGCTCTGCCAATAATCACTTCAAAAAATCAAAGTTGTATAGCGATAGTTCTCACGTTGTATACGTAGATCTTCAAGCTGCTGTATATGCGTGAGATAATTCGCACTAGTTGGTATGCCTAGGCCTAGTACGAGTTCATGCCCAAATAGACTTTTGTTTAAGTTGTTGGTGAGTTTTATCCTTTTTGAACATTTTTCTTTAAGTCCCGATTTTCCTTTTTGAACGGAGTGCGTAATCGTAGTGAATTAAATTTCTTCTTTGATTCAATTTTTTTTTTTTAATTTAATATTTATTTTCAAAAGTTGTAGAGCCTATATAGTTTCAAGAATATATGAAACAACATATGCGTGATGAACTTGTAAATATACTTAATTATACATGTATGAAGACACATTATTAAAATATCCAAAAAGTCCTGATTTTCCTTTTTGGACGGAGTGCGTAGTCGTAGTGAGTTTCAAATAAGGTGCTTAGAATTTTTACTACGACTCTACCGCACTTTATGCCACACTATGATTTTATTTAAACTAAGCATCAATTTAGAATAAGAAGTTCCATAAAACCAACAAGTAACAAGTAAAATAAGTTAACTTACGCATAATAGCATTAGCCTAGGCCTAATAATGCCATAACATCTCACCCGCTATCACCACTATGTACTCCATGCATACATTACATACTATACAGGTTATAGTATACAGTCCTATGCTATAGGACTAATCTTGTATATGAATATTCATATTTAATTACGTCATTGTCATTCTTGTATATGATTGGCTGAAAAAATCTGTAATGGCATTCTGGTCTGCGGAAAAAGAAAGCGCAGGCTGGGAATGGTTAAACGGCGAGTTAAAGAAAAGGCGAGTTAAGGGCGATATCAAACAGTCAAAGGAGAGTTACGGGTATGCAAAGGAGAGTTACGACAGTGTCAAATGACAACTCCCTGGTGACGGATATCGAAGAACAGTAACGGGTATGCAATGGGAAGTTACGGGTGTGCAAAGGAGAGTTACGGGTATGCAAAGGAGTTACGGTATGCAAAGAAGAGTTACAGTTATCCAAAGGCTAAGGTACGGATATGAATTATGGTTACGCAAATTTTCATAATTTGATCAAGATAACGAATGATGTATGCTATGATGTTATAATGTGATGTAATTGCTTCCGAGGATTCATACCCTGGACCCCATGATATGTTATTTGCCATTCGCGCTCTGGCAACTTGTTCTAGGAGAGCATGATTCCATGGTATAGCTGTATAGAGGTGTGCCAATCATAAATAAAAAAAATCCGAATCCAAGCTACCCCCACGTCTTGATCGTTATCGGATATTTTAAGGGAAAAGTCGGTCATTTTGAGGGAAAAGACGGATATTTTGAGCAAAGCCTTCGAAGATATTAAGAAAGTCAGATATTTCGAGGAGAACTGTGTCTGTGTATATTTCGCAAAAAAATCACGATTTAAGTGGACACATGGCCGATCACGATATTCGTATGTAGCAAAAGAAGCATAACATGTGTAGTTGTATGGTGGGTCACAGCAGGGACGCAGATCTGTCCGAGTTGGAGGAGGCGAAAACTTGACCAATGGCGAAGGTGGAATTTTTTCGGGAGGGCAAAAAAAAATTAAGTATGCAAACCTAAAAGAAGTTGTTTTTACGATAGTTCTGGCAAAGATTTTAATTATTTTCTCCATATCATTTTCATTTTCTTTTGTAGCTATGCAATATTTTCAATCAATATTCATCAAAGCTTCCCGAAAATAGTAAAGGGAAATTACACGATATTGGAGCAAATTTCACAAAGTGAAGCAAATTTCACTAACATGAAATATATATTTTCAAAATATATTTTAAGAAAATTGGAAGGAATTTCCAGAAAATCAATAGAAACTTCTCAAACATTTAAGAAAATTTCACAAAAGTAAAGGAAAATTGCGCCAAATTTGAGGCAAATTTCACAAAAATTAGGGAAATGCCACGAAAATTGAAGTAAATTGCACAAAAATGAAGGCTGGAAGGGAATTGCGCGAAAATTGAAGCAAATTACGAAAATGAAGAAAGTTTTACCAAAAACACATGAATGGTTTCTTTCAATTATATTTTCATTAATTTAATTTTCATATAGGAGGCCTACTCATATTTTTGGGTGGGGAAAGGGGGACGAAACGGTACTTTCGCCACCATTATTTCATATGACAGTATGAGGGGCATGCCCCGTGATCTGCGCCCCTGGGTCACAGGGCCGGGTAGCAGTTCTATTTTTTATATTTCATTTGCAATGACGAACGGCGAAAATACGGCATCAATTTTCATTAAAGGCATTGTTGGGATGAAGCCCCAACCCCCACCCCCTCTATCCCCAACCCCCTCTTCCGACGGCACTGGTATCTTATAATGTGCCTTGCATATATCTTATTATATGAGCTTTCATTTGCATGCACGCGGTCCAGGTGAGAAGAGAGAAAAGTGCATGCATAAAATTGTTTGAGGGGAGCCATACACCCTTTAGTTAGCAACAATACCGGGAAAAAACCTCCAGAAATTTGAAAAATACATGCTCAATTTGAGTAAGATTTCAATGAGTAAGTTTATAATACTAAAGGGTTTCTGTGAGTGCCAGTCTTAGCCCTAAATATACGGCACGGGGTCCAAGACATGCAGGGCTATATACCGTGTTTCCTATCTGCCTATGGTCTTTTTTTTAAGTCGACAATACTTCTCGAGATTCCTAAACGATGTCCTGAAATTCTAAATGGCTATCCAATGGGCAAGTGTTTAGAATAAGAATAATGATCTTTTGCACAGGCGTTGATCCAGGGGTGGGGATATCCAGAAAAAAATATTATCCATGTAATAATCAATGGCACCCCAAAATTATGGTGTTCCGTACTACATGCTCTTCCGTATATAACAGTCTGCGGAATACGGAAAAGTGGTTCATCAGTCAGTATCCATTATCCACGAACCCGAATTGCAGCGAGTTGGCGTTTTTATGGGTGCAAAATCTGTTGTTGCGACTTATTCTAAATACTGGCGAAAGCTCTTAAACAATCTTTAAGTTTACTTAAATTGATGTGACCAATAATTGTAAAAAGCAAAACAGAAATGTGAAACCATCAGGGATATGAATATATAAAGCATAGGCGGCGCAAACGGGGGAGAGGGCAGGGGCCCCGAGCCCCCCATAATTTCAGGGGACAGGATCCCCAATAATCATTTGTAATTTTCATATTTTGGGCATATTTTTAATCACCCACGAGATTTAATTCATATTCTTTTTAAATGATGGCCTATATCATGCAGTCCACAATTACAATATATTTCAATAATACAAAACAAAAACTTTGAAGTTTTTGTAACATGTTTTCTGTAATGCTCCCCGTGACTAAAATGCACTTGCATCATAAAACATGGGTAAAATCATAATTGTCTTAAGACCTCCAATTGTTCTTTATAAATCAATTTTGTTTTCAATTAAACTATATTTTAAGTCCAAATAGATTTTTCTTTTAATGCAGGCCCGTATCCAGGACTTTGGGAGGGGATTCGTTTTTAGGGCACTTCATTCCTGCACCTCGGAAATTTTTTAATGGGAACCAGACGTTCTACATTAGTCTTTTCTTCTTTTTTTTCCCAAGAGAAGGTTATAAATTTGTCTAAGGATTAGAACCGTTCCGGTATTACAACAAGCTTTGAAATTCCAAGTGCTTATCATATATTTAGATTTCAAAAGAGCACTTTCTCTGAACAAGTGCGTTCTTCAGAGAAAAGTTTGAAAATGTAAAATAATCTCTTAGTAATATATTAACACTTTGTACGATATTGTATTTAGTACATGAACTAAGACATGGAGAGATATAGGGGGAGAGGCGAGATATAGAACAGGTTCGTTTTAAGAAGTTTGACAAAATTTACACATGTTCATAGTAAATTAGTGGATTCCGAAGCTTATCAAACATCCCAGAAAACACGAAACATTTTCATAACATGTTGTGTTATAATGTTTTAATGATATCAGAATGTGTTGTCATAAAAACATCATTATAACATTTTTCATATAATTTTAAGCAAAAAATGTTTTTATTATATCATTTTTATGTTTTAAAAACGTTTTTTTATAAATATGTTATAAAACCATTTTTATGACACCAAAAATGATATCATATAAGAACATTTTCACAATTTTGAAAAAAATATTTTCATGTTTTTAAATATTATTGTGTTTACTGGGATTTTTCTTTTTAACTATATATATTTTTCAAAGAGTGACCACAGACCTATATCCATGAACAGAAACCTGAACAATAATACATATTTTTACATTATGCGTTTTCATGATTTTGTTTTTTGTATATTGTATATTATATCTCTCTTTGACATGAATTTTGACTTGCATTATATACTTTGTTCCTATGCGTTCTAACGTACCTTTTTCCCTTCAAATGTCAATTTTACAAGAGCTTCCGGGGCTTTGCCCCCTGGGTCCTAGCGGGGCTTCGCTCCTGGACCCCACCATTGGCTTATAAGCGGCCCATGGACTCCACGCCGAAAAGTCACACAGGGGTCACACGGGTAGAGTATATACGGAACACTATAATTTTGGGGTGTCATTAGTTCAAAAGTGGAAGATGATTACACGGATAATTTTTCTCTCTAAAAATTGCGAGATAGTGGGGATATCCCCACCCCGGGATCTACGCCTGTGCTAAAGATCAATCTTATTCTAGACACTTGCACATTGAACAGTTACACAGGGGTCCAGTCAAAACTTCGGTGTCACCTTAACGGACACATTTTTTAATGGATTTACGCCTGTTCAGTGAGCCCCCAAAATTGGTGTTTCATTCCGCCGCCGTTGTAGAGTCACCTCCCAGGGGGAGGTGACTTTTTTGGCCGACACTAGGGAAGTTGGCCTATCACGAGTGACGTTGCTAAGGAGTCGTATTGGAGGGGGGACATCAATGAGGTGTGCCGGAACTGTTGGTCGCCCCTGAAGATTTCTTGTTTTTGGTGCCTCAAAATGCATGGCATAAATTTAATACAAATTTAGTTCAAAATCTAAATTGAACAAATTTAATTAATGAAATTTTTTAATTCTAACGGTGAAATCAAGATGAGTATTCATGTTACCATTTATTCATGTTACCATTTCCAAACAGCTAAACAGATAGACTTAAAAAATTCCTGGAAATTGAGAACTTATAGTTCTGGGAAAATATTATCTGATTATTGAATACATTCGGGTCAAAAGCTGTGGAAGACTCACAAAAGCATGGAAAGATTCAAAAATTATAAGTTTAGTCAAATTTTCGAATGACTGAACCCCAACAATTTTTAATAAGCCAAGCTATTAAATTCTCAGTCACAAATATCTGTGATATGAGAATAGATAGCTCAGTTGGCAGAGCGCACAGCGAAGATGCTGGAGGTCAGGTCTAACTCGATTTTTCCACAGCTATGCAGACAGATACGCCGAACATCAAAGCGGAAGTATTTTGTCTGCAGCACCTACTCCTCATTCATGTTGAGAAAAGTGACAATGGTTAAATGGCGCACACCGTCCTTTGGAGAGGACGTTACGTTGTCGGTCCCGACGGCAGTAGTCACCACTGCCTGGTTCCCTGAACAGTATTTGACTCGAGAAGCGTCAAAACGCGGTGTTCATTCACTTTCTCTTTCAATCCTACCAGAGAGCGTGACGTCATTCGCCCTATACTACTTATAGGCCGAAGGCCGAGAGACGAAACTTCTGTACAAAAAATCGTGATGCGTTTATGGACGACAAGATACGATAGAGAGCGACTTTTTAAATATTTTTCATTCCACTGAAAATTGCTGTTTTAACATTTTCGTTTAGAGTAAATGGCGTTGTGCAGACATAAAAACCAGCCAAGTTTCTTTTTAATGATTTTTTAATTTTGGGGAGGAAGGGAACCATTATCATTAAGAACAAGTCATAAATTACAGAAATAACGTTGAATCATGCATTTTGTCAATAACGAGAGGCCTACCACTTGCGTTGTTCCAGTTCTGCGAGATAATTTAAGATTAGATTGACACAATTTCCACACGTTGGCATGATTTCACAATAGAATAAGTCTGTTTATACTCAGAATACATGTTCTGGCGTACGTATGAAGACTTTGAATCGATTTTTGCCAAATCTCGAACATACCACATCACTGGTCCCAACAAATTTCGAGGTAGGCCAGGACTAACGTTAAACGTACTGGGGATATTTTCACCACGGGTGTCGGGCGTAGGCCTAGATTAAATGTCAATTTATACAAAAATTACAACTTTTTGGTCTAAGTGGAATAATTTATTTTAAAGAATTAATTGTTACTGTTAGGATTATTTTAAAATTCCAAAACAAAATTATTGAAAGGTATTCCAATTGAATTATGAAGGGAGACTGAGCAGTCATAAACATTGTTCAACTTAGCTTAGGCCTACACTGACTATAAATTTTGTCCTGAAATTAACCAGATTTACCCTACAACTTTAACTGCCTAGTGCCACCCTGTCCCTATCTAAAACGTAAATTATTTGTATGTTTTAACAAGGAATTTCAAAGTAACTTGAAAAATAATAAAATAAGAAAAAGAAACATTAGCATTAAGACCCACTGCAGTTACTATACTTTCATGAGCTTCACTTCACAAAGTTTGCTGATTTTAGGTAAAGGAAACACCACAATTTAGTTCACTTCATAAATCATTTGTGAAGTAAGTACTAAAAGAAAGTGCATAGTTCTTAATAAATTTGCTATTAAGAATTAATTATCTCAGCATGTAATGACAAGTTATTACAATTTAAGTTTTTTAATGTCATGGTTATATGCAAGTTACTGCCAGGCACCCTGTAAATACAACTCACAGCAATGTTTTCTTTTTCATAGTGGAAAAATATTATTAATGCATATTTCACTTGTTTAAGTTTTTGTTAAACTATCATTATGATATAGCCAATGACTTTTATTAAGCCTAGCTGTCTTAGCAAAGAATAAATACATTGCTTTAAAGCTAAAGCTGTTCATGGGTTGCCATTAAGCTAACTCTTAAAATAATACTGTTTTTCAGTGTTTTACATTAAACATTAAGAGCTATTTTATAGTTCTTTTCAAAAAAGAGCTATTTTATAATTCTTTTTAAAAAGTTGTTCAAGAACAAATATTAAAAGTATCTGACACATTGAAAGATGAACAGCACTTAAATCAGGAACCTTTAATTAATAATGCACATTTCATCAGGCTAACAATAGGTTAATTCAGTAAATACAATCATTTCAGTACTTAAGTTTAACTTGTTAATACAAAACAAAAACTAAGGTAGGCCTACAAGTATTGAAACAAATATGTTGTAAGTGAATAATTTACACTTCCTATAGAACAATAGTTCATTTATACAGGAAGTTGCCAGTAGAAATGGCAACTCCTTGATTTATATCATTATGATATATTCAAGATTATGAAAAAATAAGTGTAACTTTGTTTCCATATGGCTCCAAACTTTACCCGGTGAAGATGCCAAATGAGTGTCAATGGTGACAGAAAGATTTTTGATAGCAAGCATATGATATAGGCTTTGATACTGATACTTTTTTGCTTCTATATTATTATGACATCAACCTCAGCATAGATGTTTCTCAATTAATTCAATTTTCAACGGTAGGCCTATCAAATCTGCTTGATATTGTACTTCAACTTCAAAACAATTGATTCAATAAAACAATCCCAATGAAAATCAGCTGTTAAGCTTAGCTTAAACACAATGCTACGCATATTTTAATTTTTATTTCATTTACAATTTCACAAATATTTGTATACCTTTAAATATATCAGCCCGTTATTTTTCAAAATTTCTGCATTTAAACAACCTTAAAATCTTAAGGTTAATCTTTACATTAATCCATATTGGATGATAAGTTGTAATGTTGTGTACAACATTCAAACTCAATCCAATGGGTTATATATAAGCATACAATATGTGATATAGAAACTGCCAATATGTGTGTGTTTTCAAAGGCCTTTTCATTTGGAATAAAGCAAGTTTCATCAAGTATATACTGTATAATAATAACAAGTTTTCAAAGTTGTTGCCTGCATTAAAAATTACAACAAATTTAAAAAAAAAAAAAAAGGTTGATGGCCACTATTATCAAAACAAACGTTGAGTATTACTTGGTGTGAAATGAATTAGGGTAACATGTAAAACCACAACATAGTGCATTTGTTGTGCATGATTTTTTTTAATGAATGTATTTTAGTTTAAATCAGTATGTATTTTGGCAATCATGTTTTTTACAGAAAAAGGCCAGGGTTGAAAACTTGTTTGTGTGGAGTAACCTTGTTTTAACATCTTGTTTTAACAATGTGCATTGGTAGGTAGGCAACACATTTTTTTGTAAAGGATGTCCTAATCTCTACAAGAAATATATTATGAGATCTTCACATATATTTCGTATTTGACTGCATATAATTGCTGAAGGGTAAAATTATAATGCCTATGTAATGAACATGTATGTTATGTATGTATTTACATGCTTAATTAAAAACAGGGTTTTGCATGTAGACTTGAGTTTTGATAATATTCTATGAAGATCATTCCAGGTACTGAAACTAGTATAAAAACAAATTAATTTTTACAGACATGATAAAATGTTTCTGCAGATGTTCACCATGTTTGAAGAAATTTTATTCTATCTTCATTTGGTAATTGTTTGTGAAGGCAAATTAACTTATTGAAGGTATATGTACTTTTAATTTACTCACATGCATTATTATAAATTTCTTACAGCTATTATTGAACACAAACAAACATAGGCTTTTGATATGGAGCTCTACGTCCACACTTTACATATTACTAGCCTATACTATTTTTTCTATATTACAGTTGTATAATAGCCTAACAGGTAACTACAGTGTAAAGCAATACCTCATACTTGTGGTTAACTGTGATGGATAATATCTATTAGACAGCTAAAGATATTAATTAGACATCTAAAGAAAACATCCAGTAGACATCTGAAGTAGATGAGAGTGACAACTTTTTCAGGTTTAAAAAGGTTTCAGGTAGACTTCTGAGGTAGATGCACATAAGAGTAGCAAATATTTGTCAGGTTTAACAATATAATGTGAGGTATACATCTAAAGTAGTAGATGTATATATAAATATATAATAGTGACAAATAGTTGTCAGGTTTGACCACAATATTTTAGTATGTCAGTGTGTGAAAACGAATATACTGGGCATAATTCAAATTGTATCTCTTTATCTCATTAGCAGCTTAAAGGAATATGGTTGTGTATAGGCAAAAATAAGTAAATTATTGAAAATATAAACCATTATAGTAGCAAAACATTTCATCCAATTCGGTTAAACATTGCTTAAATCTCAGGCCTCAATTTGCATACTTTATGCAAATTTTGTGATGAAGACCTACTACAGGCCAGGACGACCTTGACGTTTTATTTAATAAATCCTTTGTTACTTAAATGTCTTTCATAATTCATTGAAGTGGTGCTTAAAGTTTTGACCTCTTGAATATTTGAGTATAATATTTTAGTGCTAAGAACTAAGAGTACTAGCTTAGGACATGCAGTGCAGTGATTATCAAGAGATAAACCTTTTTTTTGCGAAAGAAAATGGGATAAATAATACTGACTATGTCGAATATATTTGTTCCCTGCTCTGGTGAAATGTGAACGGCATTAAGATTTAGCGAACAGTCGTAGGATACGATATAAAAAAAAATCATAAAGCAAAATAAAATTCATAAAGAAAAAGAAAATGTCTCAGGCCTAGCTGCATTAACTTCGGGGGACCACTATCCGACTATGCTACCCATACAGGCATAGGCCTAACGTTAATATTAACGTTAGTACCGTTAAGCATAGACCTATGGCCTTGTTGCATAAGTTAATTTCCTGGACAGACGTATCCAGGTAGGTCTACAGCTAAGGTTAAAAACCTTCATTTAACCATTTAATCAATAATTATAGAAAAATAACCGACTTCAATGAAGTTTCACTGCGACTGATGACTTAATTATGTTAGAGCTGTAACACTAACGTCCGTGCCAAAAAAAAAATATTTAAAAAAATTCACAATCACCCAATTGTATAAATTATTGGTCAGTACTATTTTGCGCACTAATTTCTAATCAAATTGAAGTGTTGCATTGGAATTTATTCATTAAATACGCCAAAATAAAGCATTTTACGTGTATTTCGTGATCAATCCAAGTTTTTTTTCGAGTAGAACCTGTTACATACGCATTGTATCTTCCCGCAATATGCGTACTAGTCTCGAACAAGTACACCTTCAATTGAGTTAAAACCTAAAGGGCATTAAATGATAATTTGTATTTAGAAAAATAATGCAAATTAAAATCAAAAAGTATACAATTTTAGACTCATATACTAATTTTTACGAAATCAATCATTAACTTAAATGTATACCGTGCTTTTCAAAGCTTGTACGAAAAATCACGCTGGAACAAGTATGGCGTCCATAAACGCATCACGTTTTCTCCACACTGTATGTATAGGAAGTTTCGTCTCTCGGCCTTTGGCCTATACGTAGTATAAGGCAAATGACGCCACGCTCACTGGAACTACTAACTTCATGTGCGCCCATAGGCAGCCGGAGAACTATTCTGTTGTGGAGCGCATTGGAATACTTCTTTAAAACTAGAAAATGCGCCGTATAATTTCCATATATCATATCATATCATATGTTTTTGACCACCAATTTTCCAACTTGAAATTTTACATTTTAAAGCAGTTATAGAAACAAGATTTCGGTTGATCGGAAGTTAGAATTTCAGTCAAATTTAGAAATTACTTTAAGCTAATCCTCATGTGACCAGGATCGTAACTTAAGGGCTGTGGGTGTTAAACCCCGATAAGATATTTTTCGTGGGGTAATTTAAATTTCGACTATTTCGTCGGGAAAAATGTGACTTAGTAAAAAAAAAAAATTATGTAATTTTTTTTTATTTAAGACAAAATACTTTTGAATATGTTCTAGATAATATCATATGTGTTTTAGTAGTGTAGTAAAGGTCATTCGACTCCCTTTGAGGAAGAGGCAGGTGGCGGTGCACTGGTGGCTTTGAGGCAGGAAGCCTCCATCGTAAGGCTTCTGGGGTACACCCACCCCATCCCACCCTGGAACCTATCGAACCCCCACCCAGGGCATGTGGTACTCCATGAAACAGCACTCCAGGAAAATATCTTACTGAGGCCTTTGACCTATAGGAAAGATTTTGGACGGTTGTGTAATTTTGAAGATAGGAGAATCAGGAATGTTTTACGGAACAGACCTAGAGTGGGTGACTATAAGAAAACACGGTAATGCGACAGAACGGTGGGGAGAAAGACAACAACAAGAACAAAAATCTTCATTTGTCTTTCGTATCTATTTATTCTCTATCAACAACAAGGTGTTTAAGCTACTACTTCGGGTGTGCATTAGCATATTAGGAGTGCACATCATTGTTTTGTCCATATATACAATTAAATCAATACGTAGATCGCTCATCTGTCATATCTTTTAAACGAATCAACTGTTCAAGTAATTCTTGTTTTCTCTCTTGGGTATCCTCTTGTTTACGCTTGACAATACGCGGAAGTAAATCAGCCAACTCTTGATTAATATTGAACAGGCTTTTCCAAATATCCTCTTCCTCGTCTATTGTACTATCTGATTCGTCTCCACTGATATATGTCTCCTCTTCATCAGTAGCCTCACTGGCCAAAACATCTGACTCCACTTCAGTGGTGGTAGTATCATAATCATTGACGCTACTTTCCTCACTGTTTGTGATGAACTATCGCCACTTTCATGTCCATGTATTGGCTCTGATATGACGGTCCATACTATAACGACAAGTAATCGTTTTTTCACATAGAACGCAGGAGTAAATCATTTTGGTAGCTGTAAATGAGTCCATGCCGCTATCTTACTCACTTAAATACTCATTACTTTATGCTGTCGACTCGAATATGTGTCATGTGTGGTGCAATATGTGTCATGTGTGGTGCAATGTGTCGTGTGTGGTACAATATGTTGTCGTATGTGGTGCAGTGTGTGTTGTGTGTGGTACAGTATGTGTCGTGTGTGGTGCAATATGTGTCGTGTGTGGTGCAATGTGTTTCGTGTGTGGTGCAATATGTGTCGTGTGTGGTAAAATATAACATAACAAGATGACGGGCTAAAAAGGGTGAGTCACCCCATAAAAAACCCAAACTTACACCAACACTACCACCACCACACACACACAAAATCAAAGACGCCCAGAGTTAGTAAAGAACTTATCAATGTTGACTTTAAATTGTGAACAGAATTGGAGCTAACTACCCACTCAGGCAAACCAGTCCACTCATTAACAGCTCTTTGCGAAAAGCTAAAACACCGAATATCTATCCGTGACAACTCTTTAATCAACTTCAAACTGTTGCCAAGTGTCACATGAGGATTAGCTGAAACAGGCAAGAAATTACAGGAAGTCAAAGCATCACTACCAGATTGGAATTTAAAAACCTGAATTATATCGGCACGTACTCTTCTCAATTTAAGAGTAGTCAAACCAAGAATTCGCAACTTTGATTCATAAGAGAGATTCCCTACTTTGGGAGTAAGTCTAGTGGCTCTTCGGTGAACCTGCTCCAAAATGAACTTATCCTTCTCATAAAAGGGACTCCAAGCCTGAATAGCCTACTCAAGTTGATGTCTGACTAAGTGCTTATACAAATTAAGAATAACTTCTCTAGCAAGAAATTTGTTTTCTTCTAATCAATCCAAGCATCCTATTTGCCCTTGCAGCTGCTAAAGCACACTGTTTAGAAGGATTCAAATTGCTAGTAACGACAACACCTAGATCCCTTTCTTGATCAACACAACCAAGATTTGAACCATTCATGCAGTAATCAAAAGCCCAATTGCTATGACCCAAAATGAATAACTTTGCATTTATCAACATTGAATGACATCTGCCACGTTTGGGACCAAGAAACTAACTTATCAGATCAGTTTGCAACCGTGAAGAATCCCTAGCATCATCAACAATCCTGTACAGCTTAGTGTCATCAGCAAATTTACAAATCCTGGAGCCAAGGGAAACATCAATATCATTAATAAATATTAAGAAAAGTAGTGGACTCAATACAGAAACCCGAGGAACAGCACTTGTAACATTCTTCCATGGAGATACTTCACCATTAACAACAACTCTTTGTAACCTGTCAATTAAGCAAAAATGTATTCAACTGGCACACTTTCCCTCCGCACCAAGTGCTCTTGTGTTCAACATGAGCTTGCCTAACGGAACCTTATCAAATGCTTTATGGAAATCTAAATAGATAACATCCACATTATGACCAGAATCAACTAGTTTAACAACATCATCAAGAAATACATTAGAAACACAAGACCTCTTAGGCAGGCCCGTAGCACCGTTTCTTTTGGTGGTGCGGCAAAGTTGATACTATCTAAGCGGAGCGCCACCATCGGTTGGCGCGTAGCGTGGAAAATTTTTTGAAAAAAAAGGTACCTCTAGATTGCCAGAAATGACACTTACCAGGTCTTGCAAGCTGTATTTGTACATCCTCTATTATGGACGAATATGTGAATAGGTCTATCTGTTTTGTCATAAAATAAATCGTTCCGACTTTACACAAAATTATGCCAACCACGTTTCTTCAAAATGTCAAAGTTATTTCCATGCAGAACATGTTTATCATAATCATATCGGAACATCACCAGATAACAGTAATTTCTATTCTCTCAAAAAGCACAATTTAACGAGTAAACTGACCCCAGTTCTGAAGGCAAAATTATAAAGAAATACAACTTCACACTTCTGACTTTAATTTTCTTAACCCCGAAAACGTATACATATGTATTATTTGTTCACTTATGGCGGGGTGTAGAGACCATATCCTTGCCGACACTCACATCTAAACCACCATTTTTTGTGGCGAGTGGAGGAGGGAGGGGGAGGGGGGCTCGTAAAGTTGAGCTCCATTTCCCTTTTTTCATGCTATACTTTGCCCTGTCATTTTTCAAATTATTGGGAGGGAGAGGTTATTCTCTTGATATATCATAAATAAATCAACTTGAACTGTTGAAGCTTGTTTGTTGTCACATCAACTTCAGTCTGATTTGCTGATCTCAGTAATTTATTTAAAGTATCGATGGCAACAACAAAACAGAAAGTCCAACGAAATGTTAAGATAATTTTTCAGATAAATTATGGAATGAAGTAAGTTTGTTTTTAACAAAAAAACTAAAATGATAAACTGATAGCCTTATACGATAATTTTTCGTAATTTATATAAAAGTTCCACTGAATTCAAGGACACGAGAGTGACGAGACTATAGGCCTATTCCTGTATTTGACTATTTTCCGGCTTAGAGAAATGATTCAAAGACTGCACGACGGTGAGCAGTGTCGGCAAACTCACTTGCTATTTTCGTCAGATCCAAGCTATCTGTCGTGTCTTTGTGGACATGGAGAACAAGTAGATGGTTCAGTCGTTTCTGTTTTATGGTAGCTCGCATGTACGTCTTGATGCGTTTCAGAGCGCTGAAAGAACGTTCGCTTACCGTGTTTGTAGTTGGCATGACAAGTACAAGTTTAAGCAAAATGCACACTTCAGATAGAAGCAATTTCGTACCGAAATCTAAAGACTTCATATACTTCACTATATCAGAAAGCGAATACACACTGACACTGGTACATTCAGGCGGTTTACATGTGTGACCCAGCGTTTCCAGCTGGACTCTGACTTAACTGGAATCAATGTCGTCTTTGTAGAAATCAAAAACGAAGTGAAAATCCTCCCCAATTCCTTTGCCATTACATGCATCTAGGAGGAGGTTCTGTGGCTTGACATACCGTAGGTTTGGTACCCCGTCTGCTTAAAACGATCTCGTATGCAGTAAACGATGTTGTCGATAGCCTCTGTGTAGATTCGCTTAAAATACTCCTTCGCACTTGCAGATTGATCATCAACAGAAGGACCATCAAGCCGGATTGGGACTTTTCTTCTTCGTGGTGTCTCTGGTTGGTTTACATTGAGTGTAGAAGCAATATATAAAGTCATACATCAGACACTTCTCTGGGACCCAAAACATGGAAAAAGAAGTCGTGGTAGGCCAGCACTAACCTACATTGATGTCCTTGAGAAGGACACTGGAATTGAAAGAGATGTCCTGCCAGGTGCCATGGATGATCGCAAGCAGTGGAGAATCTTTGTCGGCAGTGCCCGAGTTCGCTCGATATGATGATGATGATGATGACGCGTGCCAACGGATTGGAGAGTTCGGATGGGGATAGTGTTGCGCATTCTTACGATTACCAATATAACCGCGTAATACTTGGAGGGGAAGGGAGGGGGGGTGGTATTCCCTCAGAAAATACTAATAGTGTTGTAATGTTATTATTTTTTTATTTTTATATTATCATTATTAATATGTCATTTATTGCAAAAAAGTGGTGCGGTGATCGCCGCACCAGCCCGGCTGCTACGGGCCTGCTCTTAGGTAAGAACCCATGCCGGGTCAAATTCAACAGCCCTTTGACCAGTACATGATCTAGTACAACATCATTAACAATGGACTCCATGACCCTGCACACAACACTAGTAAGACCCACTGGCCTATAGTTACAGGGCAAACTGTGATCACCCTACTTAAAAATAGGAGTGACATTAGCAATTCAGTAGTATACAAAGGAGGGGAGAAGGGGGTTCTGTGCCACTTTTTATGTTGTTTTTGTTTTCCCTAATTGGGCTGAGTTCTGGCGCACTTTTACGGTTTTTTTATATTTTAAATTTCACTAAGCGGACTGGGATTCTGGCGCACTTTTTATGTCGTTTTTGTTCTATAATTGAGCTACGGTTCTGGGCCACCCTCCTTCTATCTTTATGGCAGAAAAATGTTTTTTTTATATCATTTATATTTTTTATTTATATAATTTTAAATACTTTATTTTGTTAGTTTTTGTATATAACCCCCAGAATAAAGCACCGATGATAACAAACGATAATGCTATTTTTCAAATTTTAGTTCCTTCTGAATTAGTTTCAACATCTACCCCTTCAACACCTACCCCTTCAACACCCGTTCCTGTATGTGGTTGGCTGCCGTATTCTACCCCCGAATCAAGAACTGGAAGTTATGCCGTTCCTGTATCCGGTAGGCTGCCGTATTCTACCCCCGAAGCAAGAACTGGAGGTTCTGGGGCTGTGATAAAATTTTATTATAATTTTTTTTTATTATAATGCTTACTTATAGCAACCATACTATTATTGTTGTAACCAATTTGGGTATCTATACGCAAAAGCATATTGCTAAGAATCATGTACAAATCTTGACCCAGACTGAAATCTAAAGGAGTTGAGGCATAGGTCAGGGTATCTTGATACTATTGAATGGAAGATGGGAGATCTATAGGAGCAGCCACTGTTCGCCAGTTGAACATAAATACACTACAAAATATTTAAAGATCCATTGAAGTTTATTTTCTCCTCAACAAACTTACTTCCTTTTTTAATACATGTTCATTAAGTTGTGGTGTTTTTCTTTACACCCTAATATTTCTCCTTCAAACCATAGTAGTTCCCTGTGCTAACTCAAAAAGCATTCTGACTACATACAAAAATATAACTCTCTCAGCACAGTAGAACAATACAAAGAATTTTGAGCAATTCAGAATGTGAAGACAAGTTACATAATACATGCAGATAAACAAGATTCCTTAACCAGATCATGCATTTACATGTAAATAAGTCATGGGCTAAATATAAACAAAAATAGCAAGTTCAATGACCCTTCAGAACAGCCACCGCATCCTCAACATTACGAATAAATTGTTGCTGAGCATCCAGACTAGTACCACCACCAAGAATTTGACTGCGACTTTGTGCTTGAGCACCTTAAACAGCCCACACAAGAACACGAATGTTGTCGTTGATATAGTTGATACCAAGGTCTGTGAAACCATCACGAGTTGGTTTGATTATTTTTAAGTAACCAGTTTCCATATTCGATGGTTGACTGATGTAATCGACGTTCAGCATCACTGCCCGGTCACCAAATGACATGATTGTCTTATTATAGTAATTGCTGCTGAGGTAGAAGTTTGAGCGGAGCGGATGATACCCTTCCTCGCCATGTCGTTAGCCACATACTGGTTATGGTGATAAGTGGTTGGGTACCACTTCCATGGTATTTCTAGTTCCTGGTTTGGATCCCCTAGTGGGGTCCACTGGGTAACTTCCGGCGAAATCCAAAACTTCACACAGTTGTTTTAACACCCCTCACTGTACGGGTTATTGTAAGGATCAAAGTTATCCTCATCTGGTAGACGAACTTCAAGTCTTTTCAATATTCTCTGTATGGTGTAGTACACATGAAAGCGATAAACCATGCAAACCGTCCAGTCTTTGTAGTTAGTCATCTAGTCGGGAGAAACACCACATCCATCTGCGGCAATCCACAGGGCAAAGTTTAACTGCGTTTGCCAACACATCATAAGGTCGGCACGCCACCTTTCCACAGTGGTATCATCATGTACGTTGTGTATTCGGTAGTTTTTAAAGATGTTTTTAAACTTTACCAAGAAGTACTGAACTGATCCGCCTGGGTATATCCGCTGTTCTGTTATATTACCCACACCCACAGTCTCAGCAGGCTATGCCAAACAGGAGACCCTGGCATATGTCCGGGGATGTGTTTAAATGCTGCTATGTTTTATATGTATATCATGACGCCTTCAATATAGAGGCGGATCTCGCTTAAAGCTTAACTTCAAGCTCCATCTAGTACTTTGGCATAGCCTGCTGAGCCTCCTACCGCTGCTTATTTCATCCTCACTCAAATTAATCTTTTTAGCAGCTCGGGCCTTCTCTTTTGAGACTTTATGACATTCAAATTCTTCAACGACCGTCTGAAATTCGGAAGCAGAAACGTTCCCATCTTCGATGGCTTTACTGACAAGGTCTACGATGCTGTTAAGCTTAGAGGAAGCAATTCTTGCAATCTGACGATGTTTCGCAACTTTCTTATTCATCCGTGTTCTTAAATAATTACAGAGTACACTACCAAGACCACATACAGCAGCAGTACTTTCCATATCAATCGCTACTGGTACAGCACCAATCGTAGCCAAAACACCTATTCCAGCTGCATCAAGTCCCATGGTTGTTAGTATAAGCACTTTGTCTATTGCTTCAAACCCATGGGAGACCCATGTGTATTTGTGGCTTAGGTATTCTCGAGTAGAAATCTTAGCTTCAATGTAACTTTTTAGATGTGGCATATGTTGTAAGCGGAAATTGCTAGCTCCCCCAGCCCTATCCTCAAGAGTAGCTGATGGTGGTAATGTTGGATACATGCTGTCAACAACCTTCATAGCTATTTTGATAGTAACGTCACTTTAATTGATAAATTATTAGTATGTATGAGTTGGCCATGGCCATCACGCACCTCTAAGGTGATGGTGTTTAACACATCCCCAGCAAGAGGATGCATCATTAGGTGTGAATATGTAACGTGAGTAGTTTCCCCTACTTCTTCATTAACAGTCATTTTTGCCAGTCTATTGCCAGGACGCCCCTCAACAAAGTTTCAAGTGACATCTAATTCCAGAAGGTGAATACATATAAAAAGATCCCTTAAAAGGGGAGGCATGTGATCACTCCTATATACATCTGCACCCATCCATTCATCTGTGAGATTCATTTCCAAGAAATATAGAAAGTTACTGCTGAATTTGACCTGCAAGTAGCCGGTATGACTAATTTTATTTGTAAAGTATTTTGTTTTTAAGAACATACCTCCTCTCTCCTCTTTCTATCTCCCTATCAACTCTTTTCTTGAGTGTATTGAAAGTATAGAAGCCTGGTTCAATGGTTACTCTTTTAATTCGCTTACCCTCTAAAGGTGAACATCTAATGTCTAAAAATCCAAGCTCCTGCAGGTTGTACCAACCATTGGTGAAAAACACATCTGTGATACCTACCTCTTTTACTTGAAGAGGGATTTCTAGGTTTCTTGGTTTTCCGGTTACTAGATATGTGCTGTAATTCATCGATTAGTTTAATAGCAATGTAACTTCAATGGAGAGATTGTAGTTATTGAAAGGTTTACCATTGTTTCGTACCTTTAAGGTGATGGTATTTAGCACATCATTTGCAAGTCGATGCATTCTTGGATGACTATATCGTATATTAGTCATTCGGCCTATATCAGTCTTATTCACAAGAAATTTACCAAGTTTATCCGTGGGGTGTCCATCAACAAGGTTATGCGAAGCATCTAACTCCCGGAGGTGAATGCTTAAGGAAAGATCCGCCATAAGAGAAGGTACACGATCGCTCCTATACACACCTGGGTTCATTCACCTATTTTCATCAGTAAGTTCAAATCCCATTAGCTCTAAGAGATTTTCACTTAAAAGAAGCGCAACCTAATCTGGCACAGTTACACGGATCAGTGGCGTGACCGGCTCGAAATCAATACCTCCCGCAGCATTATGGATTATCCCTTTATCTAATCTTCTTTTAATCATATTCAAATTATACAGGCCTGCCTCAACCTTAGTTGTCCTGGTCTTTCTACTATCAATTATCAGAGCATTCATCTTCCCATCCTTATCAAGGTTATACCAGGGGTATGCAAATAACATATCCCTGGTTATACCAACCACTGGTAAAGCACACATCACTGATTCCTACTTCGTTTACCTGGAACGGGAATCGTAGGCTGGTGGGTTCTCCAGTGACGATATGCGTACTGTAATACATGGTAATATTAAATATCATATGATATCTTCAATTTGATTGCCTGAATACCCATGCGATAAGTGCACCGCCCACTGCAAGCACAAGTGCCCACAAGTGACTCCCCACCTTTGTGAATATGTCACCAATTAGATTGAAAGGCAAAGAAAGGGCACCACCAATGATGCCCGGTAGAGCTGCACTGAGTCATTTACCAGAACGTTTTATCACCCGACCCAGTGCTTTGACAATATTATCTTTCACTGGCGGCGGCGGCTGTGGTGTTGGCGCGGTAACTCCTCTCAGCCCAAGTGTTAGTATGATAGTGGATATTATAAACCCTAATGCGGTCAGAATGGAAGCAATCGTCACACCCTGCTGTCCAAACAACTTAACCAATTTTTCTCGCAGAGAAAGGTTACTATATACAAGCTCACGCGCAATGTTACGTATTTGCTGTACCAGAGACTTCAGCTCATCACGAAGTATGTCTATGTTAGTGTGTAGAGCGTCTTGCCTACCTTCCAGCTGTTCAATGTCTCTGCGTACACTTGTCTTTTCGTCTTCATCGCTGGTTGCTTCTAGGCAGTCTCTTGCCTCTTCGAGTTGTTGGAGAGTTTCCACAAGTTTGCTTTCTTGAGCTGATAATGTACCTCGTATAGCTGCTTGTCGAGTCCCATGAACTCCCGTAGGGGTATTGGGGGAGCATCAGTCTGAACAGCTACATATGTTTTCCCTATTAATTCTTCGATATCATCCAACAGCGCATTTATATTGGGATCTGTGCCATCAACGATGTTAGACGCGGTATTCTCTATTTCAGCAGTAGCATTTCGTCAAGAACTATTACCAAATACTTTCCCTGATTTCCCCCTTCCCTCCTCTTTGTGACTTGATTGTTGATACAGTGATCCATCTACCAGTCCGAATGTTATTGAGACGGATCTCACTACCCTTGTGTGTAAGATACAAATTATGCTCTGAATCCAACTTAAATAGGTCATACTTTGGAGCGCCAGCAATTTTCATTTTGTCGTAAAATTTGTCTACGATCGGAATTTTGTCAACTTCACGTTGTTGTTCTGCTATAGACAGATCAAACCCATCAACGCTAGTTTCAGCCGCAGTGGGTACATCGGGAAGGAAATCATCGGTTACGTCAAAACTATACAAGTACGGGTCATCAACCGGGTCATCGCTAGGTCATTCCTTCGACCAAAATCATCCATTTGCATATCATCCATTGTTATTATATCATGGATTTTAACTTCAATTTAACAAGAAATAAGCAGACCCCATTCCAATTGTAGCAATTGTAATAAAAGCCAACTCTCGCTTGTGTTGTTGGGGATGGTGAATAGAAGTCTTCTACGCGAGGCTTTGAATCTATTCGAATAGAGTCTGCACCATAAACCTGGATGTAAAATCTCATTGCGTCATCTACATTTCTGAAGGTCTGTACAGCATGTCTTTCTGCCATAAGTTTTTGATTCATCCTGTCCAGCTTCTCTTGCCTATCTCGAGCCCATTCAATTTGAGCTGCCTGCAGTTTTTCCACGGCTTTATCATGATACGTACGTTCTTTATGTGCAGCACAGTCCTTGGCAAGCTAACTAAATACAAAGTTTGAACGTGAAAATGCTAGGGTGTTTACTAAAGCCCCACCAACAAGCAAGGTAATCGTAGCCATCATCTATCAGACACATATATTCAATTCGGTGGTGTAGTAATGATTTTATCAGGAATAATACCTTGGGAAACTAACCACTCACGAGTCATAGTAGCTGCTGTAAAATTCGATGTAAGGAGTGCTACATCGCGAGGTTTCAAGCTTAATGATGGTGGTGGCTTCAAGCTTTTCATAACAGCACTTCCTAGGACTGCATACCCCGTGGTTAATACGGCTTTTATTCCGCCCTGGTACAGGGAATTAATAACTTGGTTAGCTTGCGTCATTTTCTAGTATATATATAACCATCTACAGTTATGTTCAATTGGTTTTCAGGCGTAGGGGGACTGGGTGTGTAGGGGAGGGAGGACTAGGTGTATGACAATTTTGAGCTAAAACGACAGCAGCAGAAGCAACAACGACAGCGGCAGCAGCTAGTAAAACCCACCAAATATCCCAAGAAGTTCTAGGTGGATCTGTCTCTGCAGCGGCAACCCACTGGGGTTTCTTCATCTTCCGAAGTTCCCTTTAAAGCGCTCAACTTCTTCAAATGCGGGACATCCATTGTTATCTGGCGTTTTGCCTTGCGTGTTTTTGCAGCACGTTTCCCGGCATCCACCCTCTTGAGAATTTTCAACATCTGTATTTCCATTGTTTATATCATTTGTTTTTGTATATTCAATATGGCGCCCAGTTGTAAGAACCATACTTAATGGTGCAATCCAGAACCCCCAATTATGAAATAGTCTGCAACTAACACCTCTTAATGCAGTTTTTATAAAGAGATTTTCTCCAAGGTCTGTAGCAAGAGCCTGCTCACTGTCAATGTTAAATATACTGGCTGCTGCACGTGCATATAAATTTATTGCTGTTTTCCCCAAACTTTTAGTCATTTTATCACCAAGACGGGCCTCATATACAGCATGCAATCGTTCCACATCTGCACCCGACATCTCTTGAAGCTATTGAGATGAAATATACTTCCCTAAATAGTCCATGGACATGCTTCCATGGATAATGACAGCTAGCTGCTTGCGGTGGTCATCTTGTGATGGCTCTTGCGATGGCTCACCTAGTGATTCTATAAGACTATCGATATTCATTATCACTCTACGAACATGCAATACAATAGGATAAATATACCACAGGTGTAGTGCAAGTATGATTATTAATAATGCTGTGTCCAACATGGTGTTATCGCTGGACATTACTTAACTATTACTAAGCAATGATTAACTATTACTAAGCATTACTTAACTATTACTAAGCTTTACTTAACTATTACTAAGCATTACTTCAAGTTAGCTATTACTAAGCATAACTGAACTATTAGCCAGCATTACTAAACTATTACTAAGCATTACTGAACTATTACTAAGCATTACTGAACCATTACTATGTATTACTGAACTGTTACTAAGCATTATTTAGCATTACTGAACTATTACTATGCATTACTTAACTATTATTAGCATTACTGAAGTATTACTTAGCATTACTGAATTATTACTACGCATTACTGAACTATTTCTAAGCATTACTGAACTATTACTAAGTATTACCGAACTATTACTAAGTATTACCGAACTATTACTAAGCATAACTGAGCATTACTGTACTATTACTAAGCATTACTGAACTATTACTTAGCATTACTGAACTATCATTAAGCATTACTGAGCATTACTGAACTATTACTAAACATTCCTGAACTATTACTGAGCATTTCTGAGCATTACTGAACTATTACTAAGCATTACTGAACTATTACTAAGCATTACTGAGCTATTGCTAAGCATTACTGAACTATTATTAAGCATTACTTAACTATTACTAAGCATTACTTAACTATCACTGAGCATTACTGTACTATTACTAAGCATTACTTACTCAATTGTGTACTCAAAAAGTGGTCCACTTCTTAACACAAGTTTAGCATACTTTGTACTTTATAGCTTCTCACGGATTTCTTGCCACTTTTCTTGTGGAATGCCACTGTTTTCTCTCATAACTAGATCAAAGCAATGAGCTGACTTGCAGTGGAATAAAGCAACCCACTCAGTCTGTTCACGTACATCAGTAACAACCGAGTTCCATTTTTGAGTTAACACCCACAGCGAGTGCTGATTATGTCTACCTGAAAAAGCTAAATTTGATAATGCTCTCCTCTTTTTCACAAGGTCACTTTCTGCAGAACAATCATTGACTATGCAGAGGGTAGGTATACCTTGGTAGAGCTTGCGTATGATTTTAAGATGATTTTGCAATTTATTACTAGAGGGATCAAGAAAGAAGACATTGCAGTCGTCAGAAAGGGACTCGCATTGTAAGTATGTTTGATTGTAAGACCAGGTGGGGCATAATATACAAATTCTTGCAAATACGCCTGAATAGCTGGTTTCTAGAGGTTCAACACTTGCTGTGTCTTTCCAGAGCCTGTTTTACCGCATATAATCACAGTGTGGGGATCTCTTGGTAAGTCCATTTTTTATATAGTTTTTACATCTAACTCCACACCCTGGCTATGCGACCGTTCTTGATAACCAGTTGTTTATCCGAGAGGACGAAGTAGTACATAATTACTGTACCTTCAGCTGCAGGAGTGCGGTTGATCTCCATAGTCATGCCTACACTGCCATTACCCAGCTTGCGGCCGTTACCATGTAGAGCGTCATCATCGGTGCTGCGCAGATCAAGAACAAGTGCGTAGTGTTTTTGAGATATTATGATAACTCGATGTCATGTAGACCGATCTCATTAACAACTAAGCCTACCCCGGGATTGAGGCCCTCGCCCATGGACAATCTACCTGAGCCGAATACCTTCTTAGCCTCGTCCCAGTGCTGGTATGGGAGAATGCCTTGGGCATATAGCTGGTTAGGAACACCTTCAATTGTTACACTGACCTTAGTGATATCGGAGTTCATCAACGTCGCAGATTTTCGTCCAAATCCACCATCATCAACTGGTTTGACGAACAACAGGACAACGCCGCTGGTACTGTGTCGAGGTAAATTCAAAGGGATAGTCCACACAGAGCTAGTGAGATCTAGCATTTTTCTCCGGTGCCTCTGTTTATTTGTATAGTTTACCGGGTACTCATTCACCATTTTATTAGGGATCTCTGCTGCAAGGCTCGCTTGATTCACAACATCAAATTTCAAAATCAAGTTCTTCAGAGTGTAGGAAGCGTTGGTGTCATCGTTTGCAATAATAACCTTCTCGTTAGGTGCAAAGTATATGATGTATTCAAACCAATCGTGCAGACCGAATGGGTGAAATGGACTCAAGAGACTACAATATAATGTTATAGCTAATCTATTGCCAAAGCTTTAGAATCGCGTTATCACCCTTGTTATTAGTAGCTTTATCACTAGCACCTACACGTATTTTCAGACAATTTTCTTTGCTTATGCCCTGGTAGTCGGCGTTAACTCTCGCGTTATAGGAGAGCCATAGGTCTGCATAGTTGTAGAACACATCTGCGCTGTCCAAACTCATGACAACATCACCCCAAAGTTTTAGCTCTAGTTTTCCCACAATATTGCGGCCTATGTTGTTGACAATAGTGCAATTTTTATCTGTGCTATCCAGAGTGATGTTGAAGGCCAATCTGACCGTGCCTGCGACAATGACATCATGCTGCTGCAGCTTCGGGAATTTGACAATCACATGATTACCTGCTGTGGTCGTTGGGGGTATCAAGAGTAACTTGATGAGTTGTGCGTACCACTTCCAGAGGCAGACCTGTGCGGATCCTTCGTGTAGGCGCTAGTTTCTTTCCGTAATTCATCACCATATTGAATACATATGTCATATGTCTAATATGAGATGAAACTAGCAGAGATATACTATAGTCCTCAGGGGTATTGGAGAGGAACTCCAGCTATAAAGAAACTAGCAAAAGCTGCAAAGGTGTCTGAAGGTGAATCCTGGGCTTGGCTAAAGAAGCAGGCTATGTGGCAGATCTACCTGCCTCCTCCCCACTATATACCACGACCTAAGTTTGACATTTCTACACCAAATCAAGTCCATCAAGCTGACCTCTTGTTTCGACCGCATGAAAAAGTTGGACGCAAGACTAATAAATATGCATTAGTTGTGGTCGATGTTGCCAGTCGGTATATAGAGGCTAAGCTATTTAGTCCGAAGTACTTAACAGAGCTTGCTTCTGCATTTACCCGCATCTATAACCGTAGTCCACTCGATTGGCCGAAACTACTTCAGGTGGTTCCAGGGCGTGAGTTCATGGGTTCTGTAACTGATACATTGAAGAAGCATGGTGTTGAGATGAGACGTGAAATCCCAGACGTTCACCGTGATCAAGCTTTTGCAGAGCGGTTTAATCCTACACTAGAAGAACGGTTGTTCGGACATCAGTATGCTCAGGAAATGAAATTGCCTAAGGGAGAGAGATCGACAGAATGGGTAGAGAGACTACCTGCCGTTGTTTCAGCTTTAAACAACGAAGTCACACGATTGATCGGAAAGAAGCCTGTCAATGCTATCAAAGCTAAAATGGTGAAATAGAAACCAGCATCTACAGCTGATCGCCCTGTTGGCTTGGAGGAGCAAAAAGTACCTACCGATGTTGTAATGCGTTATCTATACCAACCAGGTGAGCTGGAAGGAGGTCGACGTCGTGCTACAGACCCTGTGTGGTATGTCAATGTTTATCGGATAGACGGTCTGTTACAAAGCCTGGAGAGCCTGTCCTATACTATCTTCAAGACGGTCCGGGCCGTGGATTTGTTCGTGAAGAGTTGTTGATTGTTCCTCACAACACCGAGCTGCCGCCAAATAGGAAATTATGCAGCATGCACTTAGAGATAGGGTATTATAACGTTATAACGATATAAGATGTCAGTACGTGCAAAGAACTAGTGTAATTAGCTACCGCTAGGTAAGAAAGACACATGTGGAAGACTTGCTATGTATGATCAATGCTGACATCATAGAGTAATGATTAGAAATGGTAAACGTCCAACAGAACCATGCCGCAAGTGTGGGGTTGGTGTTTATTTTCAGACACAACTTTGTCGTGGTTGTGGTGGTGAAAAGGTTGTTACAAAGATGCTGCGCATTGAAAAACAAGCTCGTATAGACTTTCAAGAAGTGAGATATAAGCTGTCAGTACGTGCAGAGAACAAGTGTAATTGGCTACCGCTAGGTAAGAAAGAAACAAGTAGAAGACTTGCTATGTATGATCAATGCTGGCAGCATCGAGTAGTGATTAGAAATGGTAAACGTCCAACAGCACCATGCCGCAAGTGTGGGGTTGGTATTTATTTTCAGACACAACTTTGTCGTGGTTGTGGTGGTAAAAAGGTTGTTACAAAGATGCTGCGCATTGAAAAACAAGCTCGTATAGACTTTCAAGAAGTGCTCACCGAAATGATGCAATGTCCTTATTAGAGTCATGGTGTATCATGGTATACCATCTGGTGTGACAACCTATTAGAGAAATAACATACTATAGTATAGCAGCGTATGACGAATAACTTAAATAGAACTGCAATTTGAAGAGAGAGATTATAGGCGTTGAGAAACTATGTGATTCAAAACAATATTCTCCTTAATGACCCATCAGGCCAAAGAAAAAATCATATTAAAAAGGGCTACATAAATGCCATCATCGCTCATAGGTATATGCCAGCCCACAGACCGTAACCTACTCTGAGAGCACAAAGGCCTGCTCCTAGACCTGTTCCTGCACCGAGACCTGTGCCTGCACCGAGACCTGTGCCTGTTTTAAGGATCAGAGGAAGCCCTTCGTGAGTTAAAATTCCAGTTAGCACTCAGAGTGGGGCTGAAGAAGGATAATGGCGATGGAGAAACAGAATTCACAAATCCAGTATTTTGCAGCCATCAGATGGATGTCCTGCAAGTGGATGAGATTGATGCAGCGCTCAACAACACTCTCCCACGCATGATAGAATCTTTTGAAAAATGGACTCAGAGAGGGTCAGGATGGATGGTGGATAAAGTGGAGGACCTCTAGCTGAATATTTCCCGGTATCAAACACTACGAGGCGGATCCTACATCGGCTTGCCAAAAGAACTAAAATCCAAAAAGACTATCATCAATGTGAACAACCATGATGATAACTGCCTTCGCTGGGCTCTCCAATCTGCTCTGTTTCCAGCCAAGAAACACCCAGAAAGATGCAGCAAGTATTCCTCAAAAAAATGCTTAAACTTTAAAGGGATAGAGGCTCCAGCTGCACTCTCCCAGATCGGGAAGGTTGAAAAACAAAACAATCTGGCTATTAACGTCTTCGGTTGGGATAAAGGGGTGATTTTTCACAGACTCAGCAAACAAGACAAGAACATCCCCAGGATCAACCTTCTATTGATTGAGAAGGCATGTAACTTCCACTACACATGGGTAAAAATCCCCAGTCGCCTGCTCTATGATAAAAGCACCCATCGAGAGCGTAAGCACTTCTGTGAGAGGTGTTTACATGACTTTTCTAGGGAAGATCTGCTCGAGGCCCATAAACCTGATTGCATGGGAAATGGTCAAACAGCTGTATGTATTGAGATGCCAAAAGAAAGTGAAATCAAGCTGTCCTTCCAGAATTATCACAAGCAGCTTCCAACGCCCTACGTAATCTACGCAGATTTTGAGGCCCTCACCTGTAAGATAGATGGTCCTGGATCCAACCCCGCACAATCCAATACCCAAAGGACTCAACAGCACGAAGCGTGTGGCTATGTGTATGTTGTGGTAAGGTGTGATGGTCGTACAGAGCCTCCCGTAGTATATCGAGGACAAAATGTGGCAGAGACGTTCCTTGAGGATTTGCAGCAGGAAGAAACGAAGATCAAAGCAGTTCTGGCAAACCCTCGACCTATGATAATCACCAGAGAGGATTGTCGCGCAAACTGGACAGCACAGGATTGTTATATATATATATATTTGTTAAACCTCTACATGGCGACTCTGTCCGCGACCACTGCCATATCACAGGTAAGTACAGAGGTGCTGCGCACAATGCCTGTAACCTGAAGTTGCGCCTGAACTCTAAAACAACCACAATCCCAGTTGTGTTCCACAACCTGCGGGGCTATGACTCCCATTTGATCATGCAAGCCATCAGCAAAGTAGAAGGAAAGATAACCTGAATCCCCAACAACATGGAGAAATATATATCCCTCTCCCTAGGTCAATTGAGGTTCATCAATAGCGCACAATTCCTGCTTGCGTCATTGGATAAGCTGGTTGCGGCTAACGACTCTGTTGACTTCGGTATCAAAACTGAATATGAACCAAATGATAAAAAGAGACAATTGTTATTGCGTAAGGAAATTTATCTCTTTGAGTATATGGATTCCTGGGAGTGGCTTGGGGTAACTACCTCCGCAAGATGCCTTCTATAGCAAGCTTACGGAGGAACGTATTTCCAATGAGGATTATCAACATGCACAGGAGGTTTGGGGGGCATGCGAATGTGATACTATTGGAGATTATCACGACCTATACCTGCGAACTGATGTGCTTCTATTAGCTGATGTCTTTGAGATATATTGGAAGACTTGCTTGCGGCAGTATGATCTGGATCCAGCACATTATTATACAAGCCCTGGATTATCTTGGGATGCACTCTTGAAAAATACAGGTGTAGAATTGGAACTGGTAACCAACTATGATAGGCATCTGTTCTTCGAGAAAGGTATGAGAGGTGGTACTTCCATGGTATCCAAGCGTTATGCTAAAGCCAACAACCCCTACGTTTCAGGCTATAACGATTCCAAACCTAACAACCATATTCTCTACCTAGACGCAAATAACCTGTGTGGTTGAGCGATGAGTCAAGCACTACCCACGGGTGGGTTCGAATGGGTGAATGAAGTGCCCCCGCTGGATACGCTTTCACCCGATGCAGAAAAGGGCTACATACTCGAGGTGGACCTTGAGTATTCTCAAGAGCTACACGACGTCCACAATGCATACCCACTTGCTCCGGAACGTATGAAGGTTCCGAAGGAGTGGCTGTCAGATTATTAGAAAGGACTCCTAAACTTGTCAACTGATGTTGAAAACTTTGTTACCAATTTCTTTGATAAAAAGCGCTATGTTGTGCACAACCAAAATTTACAACTCTACCTCTCTTTAGGTATGAAGCTGACAAAAATACATCGTGCAATTCGTTTCAACCAAAGCAAATGGATGGAGCCCTACATCCGAATGAATACAGAACTCCGTAAGAAGGCCAAGACCAGCTTTGAGAAGGACCTCTACAAGCTGAAGAACAATAACGTCTTTGGTAAGACTATGAAAAATCTGCGTAAGCGTGTAGACTTCAAGCTCGTGAGATCCTCTGAAGATGACAAGCTTCTCCGGTGGATAGCTAGCCCCGCGTTTGCAAGGCATGTGGTATTTGATAATGATCTAGCCGCCCTACACATACACAAACGTCGGCTGATGCTTAACCGACCAGTCTACATTGGGATGTGTGTCCTGGACCTGAGTATACATCTGATGTACGACTTTTATTACAACAAGCTGAAGGAGCAATATGGGGAGCGGTGCAATCTTCTCTATACGGATACGGATGATCTTCTGCTTAAAATCCAAACCGAGGATGTGTATGCTGATATGACACGATTGATTATCTGACAGACCACCAGCTCCACAGCACCACGAACAAAAAGGTGCTTGGCAAAATGAAAGACGAATGTGCTGGAGTACCCATTAGCGAGTATATAGGACTTCGACTGAAAATGTATTCTATCCTGAAGGGAGATGGAGGCGAGATCCGAAAAGCAAAAGGCCTTCAAAATCATGTTGTGAAAAAAATATATATACGACATCAGCAGTACAAAGAAGCACTATATAAAAGCAAGACATTTCGACATGGAGAATCTATTGAGAAGTGAACACCATATTATATATAGCATGCGAATGAATACAATTTTCTTGTGACCTCTCAATACCAGGCGCTGGGTTGTGAGTGGATCACCCACTACTATGGCCTTTGGCTACAGGGATTAAACACACACAAAAAGGAAAACGAAAAAATAATATTTTTTTTTTTTTTAAATCTTTCTTTGTCATACATTTTCAAGATAAGGGCCAGCCTAAATAACAAAATACATAAAAATGACATAAAAAGTGCCTCTGAAAAAACGACATAAAAAGTGCGCCAGAAAAATGACATAAAAAGTGCCCCAGAACCCCCGACTCGTAAGGTGAAAAACACAAATAAACGCGTTATAAAAAGTGCGCCAGTCCGCTTACTGAAAACGGCATAAAAAGTGGCCCAGAACCCCCTCCCTTCCTCCCCTTTTGTATACTGCTAATTCTCTAATCACTAGGAACAACACCAACATCAAAGCATTTTCAAAAGATAATACTCAGGGGAACAGAAATAACATCAAAACTCTCACGTAAGACAGCAGGATGTATACCATCTGGACCGAGTGCTTTATTTGAATTCAAACCCTTCAACTTCTTAGACACAACATCAACTGAAAAAGTAACATCCTTAATGAAAACTGGAGAGTGCACACTAAGATAATCCACAACATAAACAGCAAGGGACTCCTTAGTAAAAGCAGAAACAAAGTAGTCATTCAAAACCTCAGCCATATCCCTACCACTATTGATAGTAACACCATCATTACCCTGCAGGGGACTAACAACCTCCTTCGTTTTTTGTTTTGAGCGAACATAAGAATGAAATGAATTAGGATTAATCTTAACCACTTTGGACAAACGTTTTTCAAAAAGCACTTTAGTATATCTTATCAAACCCTTTGTGAAATTTTCATGATCCTTATAACTAGCAAACTTCGCAGGACACCCACTGTTTTTATAACAACGCCACAACTTTTTCTTTTGCCGAACAGCCTGCAAAACCTCCCAAGATATCTACACTGGCCGATTACTCCGACATACTTTCTTTAATGGGACAAAGCTATTCACACCCTCCAAAACTTCAGTTCGGAAAGCATCCCATGATTTAGAAGATTATAAGGCACAGAGCAAAGAAGTCCAATCGAATGCCAAATTATCCTGAAATGCAGCAAAGTCAGCAATCTTAAAATCTAAAACCAGTTTATAAGCTGGGGAAACCTTTGTGAAACAATACAGATAAAAACTAATGAGGTCGTTATCACTAACACCCTACCTTACCGCTACTTGCACATTTCTAACTATACTTTCTTTACTACTGAAAATCAAATCAAGACAATTACTACCACGCGTGGGAAACAACACATGCTGGGTGAAAAAAACAGTCAGATACAACTTCCAGAAAATCTTTACCATGTGGACCACTAGTACAAAGATTCCAATCAATGTCTGGAAAATTAAAATCCCCAAACACATTAACGCTCCTAAAAGCAACTTTCCTAAAGCAGTCAAGTAATTTCTGATTGATCTCAGGACTAGAATTTCGTGATCTATATACAACACCAAAAAACCACAACAACCAACACCAACAACGAAATATGTGTCGTGTGTAGTGTAATATGTGTCGTGTGTGGAGCAATATGCTTCATGTGTGGTGTAACAGGTGTCATGCATGGCGTAATATGTGTAATGTGTGAAGCAATGTGTCATGTGTGGAGTAAAAAGAGTCATGCAGGAAGGTACTCGCATGACACATGTTACACCACACATGACACATATTGCATCACACACGACACATATTGCATCACACACAATACATATTGCACCACACACGACACATATTGCACCACAACACATATTGCTGTTCCTAATTGTTCTATATTGTATGATTGTCACATGTATATCGTTTATAGATAAGTCAGTTAAGTGCAACTTTTCGTCGGGCAAATTTGTCTTACACTCTCTGCCTCCCTGCGCTCAAAGTCTAGTTACGCCTCTACATATGACACGTGGTAACAGTTTGAAATTGACCAAAGAGTTATTACGGAAAATAAAGCTGCTAAGCTTATCTTCAGGAAACGTCGTCGTGATCATGCCTCACCCTTGCTCAACAAATTGCATTGGCTCCCTGTGTCACAGCGAATTTTATACAAAACATGTCTTATTGGCTACAAATCCCTGATACATCAATCACCTGAATACATATCCAACAGTCTAAAACTTTATACACCAGCACGATCCCTTCGATCCTCTTCTGAAAACTTCCTGACTGAAACCAAAACTAACACCAAAGCTGGTTCTAGGGCTTTTTCAGCTGCAGCACCCCATGTTTGGAACTCTTTGCCTTCACACATTCGCCATGCCAGTTCACTTGGACAGTTCAAAACACGTCTCAAGACTTTTCTTTTTTAATCATGTATTACTTACTGAACTTTGGGGCAGCATTCTGGGCGCTTTGTATCCTATGGAAAAGGCGCCTACTACAAATGAACATGGATGGATGGATGGATGGATTGATATTCGGCGTTTTAGCTTTTCGCAAAGAGTTGTTAACGGTATGCCTTAGTGGGTGGTTAGCTACAATTCTGTTCACAATTTCAGAGTCAACATTTATACATTCTTTACTGAGCGCAGGCCTATATGATATTGTGTATTTTTCTTTGTGCTGGCGGTAGCGACGACGAGTGAACACACAATTACAATGACATGGTCGTCGTCTGCGTATTCGCTTATGATAGTAACAATGCTATCACGAAACGCTTAATACGACCCAGACGAGAACACAGGTACGACGTACGAACATACCTAACATCGACAACCAAGTCAATGTCCACGGCCTTTGATAACCAGTTGTGGTGCACTGGCGTGTCTACCCAACGCAGGCTTGAACCCAGGACCTCGTGGTCTGTAGACATGTATGATAACTGCCACACCACAGTAGGTAGACAAGAGTGGCGGTAGTGTTTGCTTAGGCTTTTTGTTGGGTGACTTATCCTTCTTAGCCTGTTATTGTTAAGTTATGTTATGTGTCTCTTCCCCTATATGCAGAAATTGGAATATATCATATAGGCTACATTATATGGGATATATAGGCGGGATTTGGATGGGGGGGGGGGGAGCGAGGCCCAGTGGCGTATTACACACTTCTTCTTTTTTCAGAGGGGGGGGAACCACCAAAAAACCTAATCCAAGCTACCCTCCCTCCCCCTCTCCCTCACCCCAAGAAAGTCTGAAGTTTTGAGGAAAAACTTTGGGATATAGTGAAGAAAAGTCGGATATTTTGAGGAAAAGCTTTGGATAATTTGAGGACAACCTTCAAAACTTTTGAAGAAAAAGTCAGATATTTGAAGAAAAACTTGGATATTTTGAGGAAAATGTCAAATATTTTGAGAGGAAAAATGTTGGCAATTTTGAGGAAATCCTTCGGACATTTTGAGTACTATGTTGGATATTTTGAGGAAAGTTTTCGGGAATTTTGAGGAAATACTTAGAATAATTTGAAGAAAAAGTCGAACCAGAGAGCTTCCACACTTTGGTCGAACATTGTGAGGAATAAATAGGGCTATTTTGAAGATTTGAGAAACAAAAGTCGGAAATTTGCTAACTTTAAAAAGGCCTAACTTAAAAATTCGGTTTTGGGAATTTTTGTGATCCATTTTCCCAAGATGGCTGGTATACACAACTGAACTATTAAGACCAATCGCTTCATTAACTTTATTACTTAGGTTTACCAAAGAGTGTGGAAGCTCTTTGGGTTTACTTGTGTTCCTCCAAATCAGGTTCACGCCTCTGCCACGTTATTTAACTCCAACTTTGGTCAGCTATCTGGTGGGGCAGCCCTGTAATCGTAGATAACGGGTTCCTGACTGCACTCCTTATCAAGATTATTATCAAAACTATAAATGCTACGTGATGAGATCACGTTGTCAGGCAGGCTGCTGTTCCAAGCGTTAACAATCCTGTGGTTAAAGGCATTTGATCCCAATGCTTTATTGGCTCTTGGTTTAAATAACTTTTTGCTATGGCCTCCAATGCTTTTGCTATTGATGCTGGAGGCTAATTGAAGATTGACTGTGACTTCCTTATCATAAACATTCATAAACATTAAAAAGTTTGTAAACTTCAATCATATCACCTCTCAGACGTATATTCCAAGGTTGGTTGAGGGATTTAAGCCTGCCGCGTCTTCATAACTAAAAGCGTTCAAACTGGGGAATAACCTAGTTGCTCTCCTTTGAACGTTCTCCAATTGCGCAATGTCCATTAATTTATAAGGGCGCCATATCTGTGTGGTCTTACTATTGTGTAAAAGCTCTTTGCTTATATCAACGCTTCAACATGTTCTCATCAACGTAACTAAAAGTTCTTCTAACCAGAGCCATATAATACTGTTGGCTTTATTGATCTTTACCTGCATGTGGCACTCAAAATTTAGCTCAGAATCAATTGTAACGCCCAAGTCCTTCTCTTTGCTAATATGTGCTAAGTCATGATTATTAATTAAGTAATTATTGCTAATTTTCTTGCCCATTTCCACGCTTTACATTTATCTGGATGAAACTTCAACAGCCAGGTGTTGGACCGTGACCGTTCAAGAGAGTCTAAATCATCCTGGAGTTTCATTTTATCCTTATCCGTGACATTTTTCTTATATAACTTGGTATCATCGGCGAATATATAAATGCTACTGTGTTTAACAACTTCTGGTAAGCCATTAATATAGACAAAAAGAATAGGTCCCATTACGCTTTTCTGAGGGATGAGAGAGAGAGAGAGAGAGAGTTGAACACACAATTACAATGACGGGGTCGTCGCCTGCGTATTCGGTTATGATAGTACAAATGCTATCACGAAACGCTTAATACGACCTGGACGAGAACACAGGTACGACGTACGGACAGACATAACATCGACAACCAAGTCAATGTCCACGGCCTTTGAAAACCAGTTGTGGTGCACTGGCGTGTCTACCCACCCCAGGATTGAACCCGGGGCCTCGTGGTCTGTAGACAGGTATGATAACCGCTACACCACAGTAGGTAGATGAGGGATGAAACTGGTAACATCCTTAAAACTGAACTGATTGTTAACACATACTCTTTGCTTCCTATTTGTTAAGAAAGACTCAAGCCAACCGATAACGTTGCCTGTAATACCATAACTGCATACTTTGTTCAGTAGTCTCTTTTGCGTGGAACCTTGTCGAAGGCTTTCATGTAGTCCAAATACAGGGCACCTATGCTTCCACCACTATCTACAATTTCCCACCAACTTCTATTACATGTAAAAGTTGCAGTACTGTAGATCTACCATTAAAGAATCCAGATTGCTGTGGTCAACAACATTACGCTTGAAATGGGAGATTACAGTCTCTCACTAAAGATTATAATTCATGTTAAACTCACGTTAATAGTTATAGACAACTTATAGTTGGAAGGATCTTTCCTGCTTCCCTTTTTGAGTTTGGACCCCTTCCATTGATCAGGAAGTTTCCTAGATTTCAATGAACAGTTAAAAATTAACTGCAAAGGCCTCAACAACTGCAAACGTAGCTCCTTCAGAACTCTCGACTGAAAAGAGTTAGGCCAGGAGATTTGCTAATATTAAGCTGGTCACCGTAGTCAACTTTAGTTTTAATCATTTCCTCTGTAATATCAAAGTCATTTAGTTCATAATTATAACTTTTTTCTTCAATTAATGGAGGTTCCCCTATTTCATTGGTAAAAACTGACTTGAAAAAGTCAGAAAGCACCTCGGCTTTCTCTCCATCTGATGTGGTTAACAGTGGCGTAGCCAGAGGGGTGGGGATCGAGGTGGGCAATCACCCTTCCCTAATATTTAATATCTTAATCCGTCGGTTCAGATTTTAATCCGTCGGTTCAGATTTTAATCCGTCGGTTCAGATTGGTGCCGTCGGTTCATACTTTGACATTCCAGGTACTTATTATGTTTTTAGATTTCAAAAAGGCACTTTCTCAGAAAAAGGTTCTTTGGTAATAATATATTAAACACTTGTGCGATTTTGTATTTAAATACATGAACTAAGATACAGTGAGAGGGGAGAAAGAGGGGAGAGAAAGAGGGGAGAGAAAGAGGGGAGAGAAAGAGGGGAGAGAGGGGAGAGAAAGAGGGGAGAGAAAGAGGGGAGAGAAAGAGGGGAGAGAAAGAGGGGAGAGAAAGAGGGGAGAGAAAGAGGGGAGAGAAAGAGGGGGAGAGAAAGAGGGGGAGAGAAAGAGGGGAGAGAAAGAGGGGAGAGAAAGAGGGGAGAGAAAGAAGAGAAAGAGGGGAGAGAAAGAGGGGGAGAGAGAAAGAGGGGGAGAGAAAGAGGGGAGAGAAAGAGGGGGGAGAGAAAGAGGGGGAGAGAAAGAGGGGGGGAGAAAGAGGGGGGAGAGAAAGAGGGGGGGGGGGGGAGAGAAAGAGGGGGAGAGAAAGAGGGAGAGAGAAAGAGGGGGAGAGAGAGGGGGAGGTGGGTGTCGCAGTGCACGTGATAAATAGCAGGCTCATTTTAATAGTTTGACAACATTTACACAAGTTTGTAGTAAATTATTGAAAACATCTCTTTCAGACAACCCATATTTTTTCAAAGAGTGACGATAAACCTAACCATGTGCAAAGGTAAACAGTAAAACATTATATTTCCTCATGCGTTTTCATGATTTTGAGTTTTGTATACGATGTATTATAGCTCTCTTTGACATGAATTTTACATGATTATACATCTTCAATATGCGTTGTGACACACGTTTTTGCCCTTGAAATGTCAATTTTGCGATAGCTTCCGGGGGCTTCGCCCTCTGGACTCCTACCGGGGCTTCGCCCCTAAACCACACTAGGGGCCCTTAAGCGTGCCCATGACAAGTCGAGCGCTTTTCGCTTTGATTTTGTGTTTTTGTTTTATGTATGGTGTATGATAGCTCTCTCTGACATGAATTTTGACTTGTATAATACACCTTCTTACTATGCGTTGTGACATACTTTTGTGCCCTTAAAATAGCAATTTTGCGAGAAAGGAGCCCCCTGAACCCCTACCGGGGCTTTGTTCCTGTGCCCCACCAGGAGCCATTAAGCGGGCCCCTGGATCCCACGCCGACAAGTCGAGCGCATTGTGCTGGAAGTGGCACCGAAGGTGTCACTTAAACTACACCAATAAATATCGTGTCGGTTTAATTCAATTCCCCCCCCCCCCACCCCACACCCTACCCCCTCCCCCACCCCGCCCCATATGAAAATCCTGGCTACGTCACTGGTGGTTAACGTTGTCCTAACAGTTCCATCAATATCCCTGTACTGTAACTCATACCATGCTAGTAGTTTTATATCTAACATATTGCCAGATTCTCTTGGGATTGCTGTCGGCGTCCTTGGCAATATCCATTTCATTAACCTTCCATATTTTCGTAGTCAGCTTTCTAACTTTGTTTCTTTTGCTGTTAATATTAATTTTCCTACTCACATAATTTTGTGCTGCTTGCTAAAACACCGTAAATCCAACGTACTGCATTTCTATTGTGCGACTTATTTTCCGACGTTTTGGAAATTTCCCGGCGGGAGGGGCAAGGGGAGCGGGAAGGGGGGGGGGGTCCGGTGTGATAGTAAATTTTGTCCCCCGTAGATTTGGGCCCCCGGCATTTATTTCCTAAGTAATGTCTGGTGAATTTGGTCCTCGCCGGACTGATTTTACTTGGTGATTTACTGATGTGTCTGTAGTACTGTTGTGTACTGGAGTGATAAGCTAAAATCGAAGTTACTTATATCTATGTACGGAATACAGCGCCGTTGTACTCGTAGAATTTGCTCACGAACAGAGAATGGCTTCCAGTAAGCTCTTCGGTGAAAAACAAATATAATTTTTTTTTTTCGATCTGGGCAGTACCCATCGGAATATACTATAGAGAGAAGAAAAAAAAAAAGAAGCGTGCTTTACGCCAAATAGCAGTCAGATTTTCTGTGAAGGGAGAAGAAGGGCTTTTTCTTGCAAAAGGGGGACAATTTGTTGTCTCCAAATTTTCTAGTAAAGAAGTGCCGGGGCCCCAATTTCCCAGTGGACCGTTTTTACTATAAGGGGAACCAAATTTACTGGATGGTTACGGCTTAATTGTCTGGTGGGAATTTCCTAGGACATAAGGGCCAGGGGGCCAAAATTAACTTTTACACCGGCCCCCTTTAGACTACCCACTGGATTGCCATTTTTTCCGAATCATTGTATCTTTTGCATGGTGATTTCTTGTATCTTAGCATGAGATTTCTTTTTTTTAAACTTACACGAATAATTTTCCGCTTGTTGTGAGAGGTGGAGAGCCTTGAGGTGGGGGAGGTGGAATCAGTCTAACGTTAGTTGTAGCTGTTATTGTTAAAAATATTGATAATTATGTACTTACAGTCTGACAGTACAGTAACACCGTACTGTCGGCTATATACATCCCATACGCAAAACGACAACAAAAAAGAAAAAACAAATAAATGAACAAGAGGTACTTAATGATAATGATTAACCGAGGCGTTTCCCTTTCATACAAAAATTAGTTCGGAACGTTGATTTCATTTGCAATATTTTAATTTTGCTACAAGAGTATGTTCTTTTAATGATAATATTTCTTACAAAACCCTCCATTAACATGGAACGTTAACTTTTAGGCAATTTATATTATTTTGAGGTATGGGATATACCTCTATCAATGCAATGCATATGCAGCATGTATATTTAAGTCATACTGCAGATCTGTCATATCCACACCGATTGACCGAGGAACTGAAAATGTCTGCATCAGTATCTTAAGAATTGTTCAAGATTTAACTTTTAATTGTTTATTTAAAAATGACAACAACAACGGTTCAGTATGACCTAGATACTTCGGGTGGTTTGATGTCAGTAAGTAATTATTTTGAAGTTTGATGGAAAACTTAACTGATTTTGTGTGTCTGAGTTCTGGTTACATTTGGCATTACTGTACTATGTTAGTGTGTGTAGGCTAGCCTAAGTTGCGACAGTGACGATGTTCAATTTTGTTTTCGGGAAGCAACAATCTCCTTCAGGTTTTTGAGTTATTTTCGTGTCATAATGCAAGAACGTAAAATTTAGTAGTGTATAATATCATGTTATTGTTATCTCTGTATTTTGTAGCAAATTCAAGCTCTGATAGCTCCACCACAGACAGATGAACCACCACGAAAATCTCGAAGAATAGAGCGGGAACCTCGTAGAACTGGGCGAGCCACGAACCATGACTCGTGTGATAGTTGTCGGGAGGGTGGAGATTTGATTTGCTGTGATCGTTGTCCAGCTTCATTTCATTTACAGTGTTGGTAAGTAGACCTATGGCCTAATCTGAAAATGTCTTGAATCAAATTGAGTGAGCAAGTCTGTCATGTATGATGTAGGCCTAATTAGGCCTACATTGAATTTAGGCCTAACCTAAAAACTTGAAAAAGGCTCTAACTTGTTACAGGCTAGCCTACAGGCTCAGTATGCTAAGGCCTATTCAGTATTCAGGCTAATTGAACTGTTCAACTTCAATACTTGGCTGCTTACTAATGTTAAGACTGTTCTTCCAAGTTCCAGAATTCAATCAAAGCCAACAGAACAGTAAAGGCCAAGGCTACTAATTGTAATTTGTGGTTTAACTATGAATAGGCCTACCCCACCACATTTTAAGTACATGTATCACGACATCTCCAGAAACACTGTCTCCGTGGTTTACCTACGTAAACTTCCTGAATAATTTAATCCCCCGATTCTTTGTCACTGTTGTGTGTAATGTTGCAATGCACTTCATTACCTCCACTTAAAATTACACCCCACAGCAATGGTGTCTCCAAGATGAAAACATGCAAACCCATCATACATACACCCTTAGGCCTACTCTCATGTCTCAAGGAAATCTAGTCACGGTGATGGCGTCTCCCAAATTGAAAGATAAACCCCCACCATACCTTATTTTAAGGAAAAATAATCAATATTATAAGTTGCATATTAATTAATTCATGTTTTCTTGAATCACTACAGACCAAATGCAAGAAACCACTTAAAATTACACCTCATGGCAACAGCGTCTCCAAGATAAAAATATTCACCCCCTATCAAACATACACCCCCTCATATCTCAAGGAAAATGAGTCACGGTGACGGCGTCTCCTAAATTAAAAGATAAACCCCAACCATACATACCTTATATACTCCTATTTCTAACTTGTATTTTACTCTATGCATAAACCCTCATCAAACAGAGAGTCGATGGCATCTTCAAAAAAGGTATACTTGCTGAGTGGTGGGGTAGTCTATAGTTACTCCCAATTTGTTAGCCTTTGCCTGTGTCGTACTTATAGCTTTCATTTTCATAACCATTTATTTCCAAATTATGCAAAATTATAGGCCTAATAACAAAAGTCGAAACAGTGCAGAGTCACAATACAAAACTTCAAAAGCACATTTTGTCTATGGCTTAACGTTTAATTATTTTCACAACTCAATTACATGTATATTATCTTCGGGGCATTTTTGTTGTGTAGTTTATTAGGTTGTTGCAGATACCGTTTTGTCAAGTAACATTAGCAACCCAAAACAATTAAGACCTAGGCTACATTTGATAACTTTTAAATGAAGAATTTTTTGGGTGCAAATTTAATCAAGCAAAAGACATGTAATTTGAAACAAGCTTTCACCTAAAAAATGGTGTGGGAGCAACCTCAGTTGGAAGCAAATTTAGGCCTACATGCAAATGATATGGGACTTGAATAACCTCTGACAGGCTGTAAATCAGTAAATGACAACAATCGGTGAGCGTCAACCAGCAAGAAAGAAAAAGATCAGTAATTTCGTAAAAAGGCCTGGAACGAATATATATTACGAATAGGCCTAGAATTGCATACATTAATTCAGAAACAACATAAAGTTATGGCCAAAGTTGGCTAAGTTATAGATAGTACAATAAAAAGTATCATTAGAAAAAGATTGAGAACAAAATTAGAAAAAAATATTTTATAACTCTTCCCCAGCAAAGCCTAAATTATATCGCAACCTGAACAACACTAGAAGAAAATCTCTTGTAAACTGAACATACAGTAACACTTTAACAACATCATGAATGATGGACAGAATGACTGATGGACAGAATGACTGATGGACAGAATGACTAGAATGAAGACATATTAAAATAGATCAAATTTGCATTTCTTATACAACTAAATTATTCCTTCCTAAATGATTTTTTTAATTCTCTTTCAGTTTTGCAATGCTTTAAATTGCGGTGAAAGCTTGCAAATTACAGCCCTTGACAATATATTGTGTTGCCTTGGCATGATCCATTTTAAAGCATTTAATTAATAATTGAATATTATGCTTTTCTGCCACAAACTATTTAATGCATGTAATTTTTGGACTATCCTAATTATGTATAAAATCATTCATGGCTGCAATCTGCAGAGATTTCAGTTTGTTTGTTTTCAAGTATTTAATCTGCATTGGCTTAGTGTAAAAAATCATATCATCTGAACATTAGGCTTAACCTCTTGGCAAGTTAAATAATGTATTCTACATCTTTGTACAGTTTCTGAAAGACTGCAGAGTTTGAAAGAAAAAAAGGGTCTGTGACACTAGCTCTGTTTTCCTAATTAATATAAACTTTCTTTTGGCTTTACTATACACTAATAGGCTATAAAATCTAGGCTTCCCTGATGGTTACATTTGAACCTTTCTTGGTTTTTTTTAAGTAATTGACATCCGAATTTTAACTTAGCCCGCCAGAGATTAAAAATTTGCCTAAATTCTTCTTTCGGACTACTGTAAGTTGCGCAGAAGATCTTTTGCAGACTTAATTGTATTATTTTATTAATGTTTGTGCAAAATGGGGAAAAAATTAATATTATCTGCTGTACTGTGTTGTACTGCCAACCTAGGATTTTTCCACTGCTATTCAGTTTATGAAAATTAGCCCTGGGCCAAATTAAACAATTTGATTTTGCCCTATCAAACATTTACAGTAGCACTTGAAACTAGCTAAAAGAGCCATTCATTTTTTACATTTAGAGGAACAAAACACTAATCAGACATTAAGTATAATCCTCCAACATTTGTGATTCCTCCTTGCCAGTGGAAATCAATAACAGTGAAATCAATAACAGTGGAAGTCAATAACAGTTACCATTCAAACCACCCACACAGTGTTGACAAAAAATCCAATTAAAGACTAAATTATCAGTTCAATCCTTCTAAATTTGGATGTAGAATTTCCCAACAATCACTGATGACTAAAAATATTTGTTACCTTGTTTGCTGAATTTAGTCCTTCTTGTTTTACACCATGAATGTGCAGTAATACAGTACGCATTGTTACATTAGACTTAGGATAAGGCTTCAACCTAGACATGGCCAAAGCCATTTTTACAAATTGTAAATACAAACTGTGAAACTGATCCTGGAATACATGGATAAAAAAGCTTGAATTATTATGCTCACTGAATAACGGTGAGTCAAATAAATGGTACAATAAATGTTCCAGAAATAAGCCAAAATGTTTCAGTGAAATGAAATGTATTTTTTTTTTTTTTGGTGGCGCAGTTTTGAAATATATATGACTAGGCATTCAGCCCAGCCATGCAGTATGTGTGCTTATATGTGTTAGAAATTCCAGGAAAGCAGTTCAAAACATGTCAAATTTACTAAGCTGGTAGAGTATCGCTACTTCACTTTACTAGCGCAATTAACATTCAGTACATTTCTGAGACTGATAGATAATACAAATACAAGTTCGTTTATGTACATTACAGAATGTAACTCATATCTTAGTCCAAAGAAAAGGTTTAGGAAATTCTACAGAAAGTCACAAAAAGTCCCTAATACATAGTACAACACATGTATGATATTTAAGAAAAGAAGGAAAATTAAGAGAAAGAAGCTAAATGTTAACTTGGAGCCTATGATGGTAAAATGGTACCCCTGTCCCCCTTACCCTGACTCACCCACTTATCCATCCCCCCAAAAAGAACCCCTGTCCCCCTTACCCTGACTCACCCACTTATCCATCCCCCCAAAAAGAACCCTTCACATCTGGTTTCATATGTTTCTGTCCTTCTGTTTAGAAAATTAAATGTTGCTTAATTATTAGGTGTTTGCTGTTATACTTTTTTGAAGCAAAACCTTTCCCTTATCACAAGCAGATGCAAATTGTCCTGAATCAACTACATATCCTTACCCCAGCCAGACTGCAGTGTTTGCAAAATACAAGCAGAAGTTAATATTTGTATCTGTATTTTTTGTAAGTGTCTGCCTTTTTAAGGGGATCTGGGACACTGCCCATCAATAAACATATTATTGGCTAGTCCATAATCACTTATTTAGAAGGCTCCAAAAGCAAGGTTTTGTTAATTGCAATGTTTGGTCTAAAATGAGTCAGAAACCTGAATATATAAATCTCAAAATTTTGTTAAGGTCTTCTGCATGAGATTTTGAAAGTACTTGCATTGACCAATGATGCCATCCATTTGTGTATCTAATATTGATATGGTGTTAGGTATAAAGGGAGAAATAATTTATGAAGGAAAATAGGGATATGACCATTTACCGATTATTGTGTACACGATCGAAAACATTGTTTACTGTTTACAAAATTAATGCATCATTTACATAGAAAAATCACCCAGAAAGTTCCCTTATCAGTTTCCCAACAATACTTTTGAGTTTGCATTCAAAATCAATGATCTTACAATTCAAACTTAACAAACGATCAACAAATGATTAAATCCTTTTTAATGCAGGAGTTAATTCGCACTAATCTTTCACTTTGATTCACTAAATTTTAAGCTACTTGGGGTATAGGCTTAGGCCCGATTAACAATACTACACTATTGTTAGACAAAAAAGCATTGATCGTTATTTTCACCACAAGTAATTGCAAAGATTACCTGATGAGTCGAATAAATTGCGCAAAAAAAAAAGATTGCAAAATAAATTAAGTATTTTTATTCCCCCATTTTTTGGAAATGCATGCAACATTTATTTAACTTATTTTACATGTAAATGACATCAACTTTACTTTCTGTTAATAATCTTTATTTTTATTTGAGTACTTCATAGTTTGATTACATTATTCACTTGTTGCATTTACTTATGATATTCATATTTTGTGAAATGCAAATAAAAAGCTTTTTTAAGGAAAGTACATAAAGAGTAGTTTCTGAGATAAAATTACTGTACGTAGGCTAAGTGTGTAGGGGCAGCGTTTCTCAATATTGCAGGTTGCTATTCTCTCTCTTTTTCCTTTTCTTTTTTTGCATTATATTCTAAAATAACTTTTCATTGTGTTGCAATTGCTTGTATAAGAGACCTGCGTTTTCAGTCAGATCAGTGCACTTATAGTATGAATACTGCAGTTATTATTTTTCCGCCGAAGTCTAGGCCCTACTGAAGTCATTTTGGTGTGTGTATTATTTGAAATTATGAGTATGCAATGAGACCAGCATTGTATTGCCATGGACATGCACAGTACAGAAAGTTACTGTTCTACCAGTAGGATATTCATGTGCACCAACTGAAGTGTTGTATTTATTCAATCTTCACTGGAGGCCATTCTTAAAACATTCCTGTTTAAACTAATAGTATGATTTAAAGACCAGTTTTCATCTCCAACGTGGAGGTAAATATATTTCAGTTTGTGTGTTTTGATTTGTCAAAACAATGGTACAATGGATATGCCGGTCAGAATCGTTTTGGAATAAGATGTACACCACTACATTTTAATCATGATAGATGGCCTTTAACTATTAAGAGGCTGGCACAATCTAAAGGGAAAATATATTACAATAGGGTCATGTTTTAATATTGTACTGTAAATCTATTTATGAGCTCGCAGAAAGACAAATTATATTGCTGAAAGTGGAAAAGGCTTTCAAAACACAATTTGTAAGGATAAGTTAGCTATACAAGAATATTTTAAGACCATGCGAGTGTTAAAGAAATGTGAGGAGACAAAAAACAAAAATTAATTCAGGAATTCATGGCAGTATTCAGCATGGTATACTTGTACTGTATGTGTGAATGTGAAGCTTTCATAGTGAAATATAGTGTGTAGTTCCATAATTTATCTAGATGTTAGTACAAAATAATTTGTCTGAAATCTTTAAGTGTACAAATGGCATTATATCTGAGAGAATCATTATCTCCCATGAAGCAGTGAGAAACAGGAAAGTTTCTCTGTGATAATATGTCAACTACTTCAGTGTTAAATTCCTCAATACCAATGCAGATACTTTTTTATCTCCATGTCAAGAAATAGAGGAAGCTCTTGTGCATATTGTATTCTATTCCCTAGGGTTCTATAAATGAAACCAGGCAGCTCTCTGATGAAATTTTTTGATAAATAGCCAACAAGAAAATGTTAATTCACATACCTGAAGATGATGTTGCCCATTATATCTGTTTTGATACTACATTGTTATTTTTTGTCCTGATGATATCTGTGCTCAGTTATGGGCATTATTATTTAAAAAAAAAGTCTTACAAGGGACTTAAAATGTAATAGGTATTTTTATGTGTAGCAATTGTTTTGTATTTTTTGTTAAACTGTAAGAGAGATGGGTTTTATTTATCAATAGAGTAAACCTCACAAGAAATATGTGATTCATTACCAAAGTCAAGCTCAGATATATGCAACACATCAGTCTAGTGGTTTTACATCACATGACTCATGCATGAATAATACATTGTTCAGGATGTACACTTGAAACTCTTTGTAAAGATTATTTTTGAAAAGGGGGTGTTTTAAATTGATTGGAGATTTGTCAATATGTTTATATATCTACCATCTATTCAGTTTAAAGAAATACAAGAAGTAAAATGTTTCCCACAAAAACTCCCTGTATACATGTTATGAACTGTATTTTAATTCATAAAGAATATATTACATGAAATCAAAACTGATAAAAAATAGGTTAATTATTTTCCTGTGAGACCATTTGTGTGATAATTTGATAAATTTGCCAACATTCTGTTCAATAAAAGCATGTTTTGATACTCAGATAAACATACAAAAATGTTTGGTAAGTGCATAAATCACTAATGCATTTCCTGCCCGTAAATTTTGCCTCTGTGACTTTTTGTTGTTATTGTCATGTTAAAATAGTCCTGAAAAATTTGTTTTACAGTGTAGTCCTTGCAAGTGATTTTGCTCAAATTGTGGGCGATAAACTGTGATAAGTGAAGATGAAGTTTTGATCATGCTTAAACACCCAAGAAACCTGCGAGAGTTACTCCATAGTGATATACATGATATACAGATTTTGAATTAATCCTAAAACTTCCCACGTTTCTGAATAAAGGTTTTAAAAATCTTCCCATGAAAAACAGTGTCAGAAATAATTAATGTAGTAAAAACGTATGCTTACACAATACCACACATGTTCCCTCTAGCTTGTGCAAATCATTGCACATTTACGTGGGGTATGTTCTAAGAGCAATGAAGCTGAAACGTGGTGAAACCTTAACTTACCATGTATAAATGATCTTTACTCAAGAATTTTTTTGAAATAAAATAAAATCTATTGTTTCCAGTAACTGAACAATATGTGGATGGGTAGACAGATGGTAAAGATTCATTCTATATCCTCATTTACCAAATTCATTGGCGAAAGGATAATAAAACTTGATTCAAAACAAATTTAAGAAGTGTACAGTATATGAATATGAATAATATTTCAGATTGAAGAACATCAACCATGTATGAATATACTGTACAGTACATCTGCTACAAGCCCTCCCTAATGCAACAATGCAGCTCATGGTTCAGATTATTCAATTTATTAATTTTTTTATGAAAAAATATTTCCTCCCGTGAATTCCTGTTCCTGTGTAGCTTTTTCCAGATCTGGTGATTTACTACTTTGAACTGTAGAAGCAAATACATATTTGTGTACAACCAAAATTATAGCTTATCCTGAATTAAACTTTTGAAAACATCATTTTGTTTGAATGCTTTAAAACTGGTTGAGCAACATTGTTTGCTTGGTGGCTACTTTTGTAATGGCCTTCCATCCTCTGTCCAGCAGCAGTTCTTGATATCCATACCCCTCTGTCCAGCATGCATTTCTTGATATCTTAGCCATTTCCTTGATTGCCCTCTAGGCTCTAGATCACTTTCCATGTTTACAGTAGGTGCCACATAAAAACATTGGAGGCTTTAGATTTTCTCTCCTGACCCAAATGTCCTGCCATGTTTAGTCTTGTTATCCTCAGCCTCTTAGATATTGGACAATAATAATGACTAGCAAAAACTAACAATAAGAAGTTCAGATGTTGTGCAGTAACCCCACCTGCAAAATATATCACTTTGCATCACTTTCAGCTGGATATAGTGTGTCTTGTTTTGTTCAGCTGCCTGTCAGATTGGATGCACAGCAGATACAGTAATTACATTACTTTGAATAATCACATGTACACTACTGTAGCCGCTTCAAGTCTTGAAGGGCTTAAATGACACTTTGTTTAGTTTAGTTGTGTTTGTATAATTACCTCAGCCAACAAAGTTGGACAGAGGTTATGTTTTTGCCTGTGTTTGTTTGTTTGTTTGTTTTTGTTTGTTTGTTTGTTTGTTTGTATGTAATCAAGATATATCAAGAACTGATGATTGGGTTTGGATTAAATTTGGTGTGGTTGGTTTTGTTACTGCTTAAGAAAGAAGTGATTTAAATTTGAGACATTCAAACAGAGGAAGGGTGCAAATGGAGGGTGGGGACATGTTTTGCCTCTGTTTGTTTGTCTTGTCATCAAGATATCTCCAGAACTGATGATTAAATTTGGATTAAATTTGGAGTGTGGTTTTGTTACTGCTTAAGGAAGAAGTGATACAAATTTGAGACATAGGAACAGGAGAAGGGTGCAAATGAAGGGGTAGGGACATTTTAAGGTGAGCTTGTCTGTCATCAAAATATCTCCAGAACTGATGATTGGATTTGGATTGAATATGGTGTGTGGTTTTGTTACTTCTTAAGGAAGAAGTGATTCAAATTTGAGACTTTGAAACAGGGGAAGGGTGCAAATGGGGGTGGGGGGGACATGTTTTGTCTCTGTTTGTTTGTCATCAAGATATCTCCAAAACTGATGATTGCATTTGAATTAAATATCATGTGTGGTTTTGTTACTGCTTAATGAAGAAGTGAATAACATTTAGAGACATTGGAACAGGGGAAGGGTGCAAGTGGAGGGGTGGGACATGTTTTTGCCTATGTTTGTTTGTCTTGTCATCAAGATATCTCCAAAACTGATGATTGAATTTGGATTAAATTTGGAGTGTGGTTTTGTTACTGCTTAAGGAAGAAGTGATTCAAATTTGAGACATTCAAACAGGGAAAGAGTGCAAATGGGGTGGGATGAAAATGGGGTGGGGACATGTTTTTGCCTCTGTTTGTTTGTCATCAATATATCTCCAGATCTGATGATTGCATTTGGATTAAATATCATGTGTGGTTTTGTTACTGCTTAAGGAAGACTTGATTTAAATTTGAGACATTGGAACAGGAGAAGGGTGCAAATGGAGGGGTGGGGACATTTATGGTATCTCCAGAACTGATGATTGGATTTGGATTAAATTTGGTGTGTGGTTTTCTTACGGTTTCATGAAGAAGTGGTTAAAATTTGTGACAACATTGGAACAGGGGAAGGGCAGAAATTGAGCGGTGGGACGTTTTAGGATGAGATCTGTCAAGACTTAAGTTGTCAAGATTAAGTTGTGCTGAACAATGACTTTGTGCTCTGAATGAAGATCCAAGCAATCAATTTTCTGGACTAAAAGAGACTCTTTCTCTGGAATCAATGAAAATTGAACAATTGGTTTCTCCCATGAATGGAAAATGATGGAATGTGAATCCTGACTGAATATAGCTCAAACAATGATGCTTTACTTGAATAAAACTGTAAAGAATAGTATGGTCTTGGAAGAAATCCAGTCAGAGATAATCTTCAAGTGTTCAGATTACAAATGTTTATTACAAATTAAAACTTGGGGATGAATCTTGGTGGGCCTAAATCTTGGTGGGCCTAGGATTTCTGAAGTAGATTGTATTGGGTATGGGGATCAAATGAAGTCTAAAATTATTCTGGGCATGTTGGAATTGCAACGGGGTGGAGGTATGCACTCTAGAGAGTCCTAATAAATAGTCTTGTTGTTACTGTGCTAGTTAAATGGAAGCATGGTTTTAATGTACAAACCTCTGTGGATCCATGGATGAAATATTCATAGGAGGAATCTGAACTATGAGCTGCATGCATGTTGCTGTTGCATCAGAGAGTGAGGGGCTTGCAGCAGATGTACTGGATCTTCATGATGGATCACTTCTTAGTTTGTTCTTCAGTCTGAAATATTATTCATATTTAAACACTTCTTAAAATGACAGTGACTCACATGTGCGTCATTGTTTCAAATTGTCAGTCACCAAAGTGACTGCGGTGAGTCAATTTACTTCAGATCCATTGACTTTGTACAGAGGTGAGTGATTTGGGGTAAGACATTTTACAAAAAATGTCAGTCACCTAAGTAACCAAGGGATGGGTCAATGTACATGTTTTGGTCACCCACCCTGGTGCAATGACTCACCTTGTCTGGGGGTGTAGGGGTGAGTCACACAATTGGCAAGTGCATCATTGGTTGTACATTCTCAGCCTCTTTTTCTTTCTTTTTTAAATTAGTAATCCACCCTTGGAAGAAGAGGATCTTCCCACTGGAGAATGGATTTGTCATCGCTGCACTGTTTGTCCTGAGGTAATTTTACATTTAAGAGAATCTTAGCTTCCAATACAAAATCAATTTCCTCATATTTTTTTCTTTTTAAAAATGCCTACAAATGGAAGACATCCATTTCCTGTGTTGCTGCTTAGTTGTTATCATTTGTTTTGTACTTCTTTTGTTAAGTTTGCTTGAATGCATCTAAGAGCACTATTATAGATAGTGTTTCACTTTAAGGACTGTGTGTATCTTGGTTAAAGTTCTGAAAACAGATACTACTTAGTAAGGCCGTGGAGAAAATAATCAATGTAAAGTATTATGAACCTAAGCAGCTGGGATACAGTAGAAAGTGGCTAAAAATTGTCTCTTGTTTGCCATTTTAATGGAACAATTTAAGTCACCTTTCATGGAGGTAATATTAAAATGTTAGTATCTTCCATAAATTCTGTTGGAAGATTTGGTTTTTTCTAAATTAGTTGGTAAGTTGCACTTTGTAATGTAATGTTAGTATGAAAGCCTTCCAAATTCTGACCTTCACATTTATCTCTTAACAAAAAGCCAGACCCCTAGCTTGATTTAAAAAGGAGCAAGGTGCTAGACTTGTTGAGAGGCACATTAATGCACGCGCAAATCGCTGCGTATTTCAGGCGTGGAGTCACGGGGCCCTCTTAAGGCTCAATCCCCTGGTGAAGAAGCTCTGCGATTTTAGCTACAATCATGCATTTCAGAATGAAGCTATTCTGAATGAAAAGGACCAGTCAGCCAAACAAGACAGTTGCTTACTATGTTATCATTCTGTGTTCTGTATCCATGTAAGGTATTTCATTTATGAGCTTAATTAAGATCATTAAGTTAAAAAAGATTAAATCTATAAAAAAATAATAAATAAATGAGGGGCAAGGCGGACCTTCAGAGGGCAGGGTGGGCCCACGGAGAGGATGGGTGGGCCGCTCCTGTGAAACAGCAAAGCTAGGGGTCTGGACCTTTTAGCTCATACATCCGATGTAACAACATGTAAGTACCACATGCAAGTTTCACAATACACACTTGATGCTAGAATGTGCTGGTCGTACTTTCTAGATTGAAATCTGAAGAGGACTCCGTAAGAGAGAATGCGTTGCCCTCTTGGCATCATTGTGCCTAATTCACAACAATGCTATTAACTTGCTATCAAGTTCACAGAGTCAAGAAGGATGATATGCATTTTATGAGGAAAAACGACACTTACAATAATTTCTCAGTGTTGAGAGTTACATTCTTTGAATGTTGCCTATATTTGAAGAATTATAGGGATGCACTGAAGGCATAGTATCTGGTTGTATATTGTTTTAGTGTACTTAAATCTGCATCGAATCAAATTTGATGGAGCGGAGCTCTGCACTGAGTTGTAATGTCCACACTCAAAATAACATAATGTGGATAGTAAATTGGACATTTTTTTATATTGTCACTGTTAGAACTGTGACCGTTTAGCGTGTACACGCTACACGCTCGCAAATCTTGTAAACGTTTACTAAATACTTCATTGCGAGTAATCGTTTTTCATACATCATAGTGTCTTGCCGTTGAAAATCAATATTCATGATTCAAATCACACACACATTCGGCTGAAAAAATTCCATTCAATGACTTTTTACAACTGTAAACCGATTAGCATAATCCTTTTTAAATGTGCGAATCACAAATGCGCAGTAATCACTAATGAATGGGGATATTATTCACTTTGATTTCGCCGAAATCTGAATAATCTAACTTGTAAAATGCACCGCGAATGTGCAGTAGTAAACAGTGAAACTAACAATAGGCCTAACGTTAGGCATAAGGCTTTAAATTCCACGTAATCAAGGCCCGTTTTATCGACCAAAAACACTTAAATCGTGACAATCAGTACATTTACATGTAAATATTACCTGATGAGTCAAATAATTTTTGCAAGAAAGAAAAGATATTGCATAATAAATAAACATAAAAAGGTTTTAACAGAGCTGAAATTCTGCATGCTTCGCAAAGATGGCGGCCATTTTTTTAAGAGGACTGATATTTCAGAACATATGCTGGTGGTGGCGTAGTTTTGAAATGTTTTACAGCAAGGTATATCATAGGCCTCGATATGCAAGATTTTGACAGAACTTTAAAATCTGTAGCGAATAGGACAAAAAAGTTACGCGATGTTGGTTTAAATGACATTGAAAGGAAGTTATCCGTTCTTTCTAAACTGAATCTCCATGCATGTTTTCCACAAAAATGATGATTTATGCTGTAGAAGTAAACTTTTTACGATTTAGAAGGCAAAACTCGGCGTCTATTTGGGCAATGCAGTCAGTACTTTTGCCATACTGGTTGTGCGATTTTTTTACTTCGCCTTGTAGTTTTGGAGCAATTTTGGTGTTTTTTCAAAAATTACGGCACTAAACTCATGTACATGATACACGCTCGCTTTTTTTGGCGTGTACACGTTTACTAAAATCCCTAAACGTTCACAGCTCTAGTCACTGTTCATGAAGCTATCAAAATTGGTGTAATAATTTCTTTGAAATCACCCAAATGCTGTTCATCATTTCTCTTTTTCTGAACTGAGGGAGTGAAATGAAGTAAAATGTAATTATATTCAGACAAGTGTGATTGTCTCCTATTAACCTCTTAGAGGTACTATATTGTACATGTAGTTTATACAGCAGGATTAGAAAAATACAAAAACAAGTCACCCACCAGCCTATTATACAGTTTGGCGAGTATATTCGATGAAACCAGTATTTTTCAGTATTTTCAACTACTTGCCAACACTTTTAACTGAAATTTGACTATTTAGGCGCAACTAGCATACTTCTGTATTGCCCTTTTCCTGGGCCTGACTTCCTGACCGTACGGACACAAAAAACATAGCAAGACTACACACCCGCACAATAAAATAAAATAGGTGGTTTAGAAAACAAATTAAATCAACATAAACAAACTTACTAGAATTTTTAAACTTTAATTTCAGCCCTACTGGCAGAAACAAGTAGGCCCATATGGCAGAAAGTTTACACTCAATGCCTGTCGCGGCTCCGGCCCGTATATATATACACACATACTGTGTGCATATCTGTACTGTATGTAGTACATACTGGTCCAATATAGTGAATTGTTTCTGGAATAGTTTGGAAAATACAGTATTCTTTGCATAAGGAGAATTCCAAAGCTCCGCCCATTTAAAGAAATAAGATAGTGATAGAGATAGCGAGTCTAAAACCTTCCATTTCCGTCAAGTAAAAACATTACTCAGAAAGATATAGCATTCCCATCCATATTGACACTAACACATTTCTTGCAAGCTACGTTAGCCAATCAGATTTATCTGGGTAGCTGGACCATGCGGTAACTTGCTGAAAACAGCGAGATATTGCACAATTTCCCCAGGTTTGTCCGTTGCCTTCATACCATGCCATTCACTGGATGTAAAGAGTGTATATGGCTACACACAATAGGTGGTGTTTGGGGCAAATAAAGTAGACGGCTATCAGCCAAATTTTGATTTATGTTTTGGATTTTAATGGAAATATCACTTGTGTGTGTGGAGGCATTTTTTAGTAGAGAAAAAACACAAGACAGTATTGTAAGTATGTTACTTGAAATCAAACAATTCATCAAAGCAAGATTTTCACTCTCCACTTCTTTATTAAGTGTGGTGAGTGACACAGTATATTACGATATTTTTACTCGCCACAATTTTGTTTTACTCGCCCATGGCAAGTAGGCGAGTGATTTTTCCAAGCCTGTTATACAGTAATATATAGCATTGATATTCTTTTAAGGTGTTATCTATCACTCAATATGACACTTAAGATTGGTTTTTATGCATTTCAGAAATAGTTGTGCACAAAAAGTGATGCACAGATTGGCTTGCTATTCACCCTGATCTTTGTCCTCTGATTGTGTTGCAAATGATACAGGAATATAGTTATACCTCTCACATTTATTTTGTTCCTTGGTAAATTATAATTTGCTTCTGAACAGTCATATTCAGGTTTCTTCTGATTTCTCTTATTCTAACCAAAAAACAAACAAACATTGAATTGTAGAATTAGAATAAGAAAATTGCATTCTCTTCTTGTTTGCACCTAATTACTCCTTCACCACACCTACTCTTTCTTCTCCAACCTGCTTGGTTTTTTCACCTTTTAGTTTATCTCCCCATAGATTCACTGTTTGCTATTTTTTGATGTGAATTTAGCTCTCTGGCTCTATTTAGTATCATCATCAATCTGTTTCTTTAACAACAGTTGTCCATGATATGTTTGGACTGACCAGTGAAAGTTATCTTTCCTACTTTGACAGGATAAGGATGACATTCCATTGGCTGCATTTGTGTCTAATCTTGCTGCGAAAGCAAACACTAAGAACAAAACAGAGGTGCCAGATTACCTGAAGCCAAGAAGGATGCCAGTAGTGAGACTGAATGACCGTCTGATGAGGCAAGGGGTACCTTGCATGAGATTAGCACAGTTGCAAGCATACAAGTATGTTTTTTTGTTATACTTCATCTTTCTGTGAGAAATATAATTTGAATGATATTTATATTCATGTTTATGTTCGTAGTCTACAAGTTTTTACCATTAACAGACGTGACTTACCATAGAGCACCTTTTCATTCTCCATTTACTAATCTTACACTTTTTCTTCTTACTTTTTTCGTGATTTATATTGGACCTGTGATTTTATCTTGTTTTTGTTGTTGGATTTACTGCCTTTTGGATTTGGGTAAGACCTTTCCATTTTCTCTTTCACCCATTGGGACCTACACCACCTGCTTAGCCTACACGCCCAGGACTTCACAGCGCATTGGAGCATACCGCTCAGCGCAGGTAGCTCCGGGGCCTCTACCAACCTTGCTCCATTCCTTACTTAACCTTTTTCAATCCTTTTCCCCACTCACTTCCTACTCTATACTTTTTAGCTCCACTATTCGAAGAATAGTAGGAGCTACTCTACTCACCTTGGCATCGGTGTCCACGTCCGCCTCAGCGTTGGTTAAAGTTTTTGTACATTAATTAAAAGTGGAATAAATATATAGAATGTGCATAATGTCTGAATTAAAATTTGCAATGTCATAGATTGTAACCAAAATAACAAATGATTAGGATTGAAAAGAACTGAAAAGTTATAAAATATCTGAAATACTTTTTTAGGGAAATTATTATACTCCACCTTAAATATTTAAGTTGACTGATAATTTGCATATCGTTGTTATACGAACTGAATTTTATTTATGTATGAGCACAAACAGTGTGCAATTTACATTTGAAAAGGGACATAGACCATTGATTACTCTTCATTCTTCCAAATACACAAATATCTTCTACCAATGTACTACAGGTGGCCAGTTTTTTAATCAGGAATTTTTGCATTCATTTAGCAATGAGATGTGCTTCTTTGACTAATTTGAGAAGTGTTCATTGCACTTTAAGAATTAGCACTTGGAATTTTAGAAATTGAATATAAGGATCTTAAAAACAACATGTAAGGTGGTAATTACATATGGAAGGGATGGCATTGGGGAGGGATGGATGGCAATGGGGGAGGATGGATGCAGAGCTTCGGGGAGGGGAGGGATGGATGGCTTCCGGAAGGAATAGATGGATGGCTTTCAAAAGGAAAGGATGGATGGCATTAGGGAGGAGGGGATAAATGGCATCAACAGGGGAGGATGATGGATTTATTGCATTAACTGGGGAGGAGGATGGATTGATGGCATCGGGGAGGGTGGGAAGGATAGCAGGAGGGATGGATGGCTTTGTGGAAGGATGGATGGCATTGGGGAGGGAGGGATGGATGGCATCGGGGAGGGATGGATGGATGATATTGGGGAGGGATGGATGTCATTGGGTAGGGATGGATGGCATCAGGGAGGGAGGGATGGATGGCAATAGCAAGGGGATGGTGGATGGCAACAGTGGGGAAGGATAGATAGTATAGGAAGGGAAGTATAATAGACAACAACAAATTCCAAGAAGCAATCATAAGTCAGTAATCAGTTTTCATGCACACACACCCTATCCAGTTTGCTTTACTCTACCAGGAGTGTTGAAATGTAACAATCAAGATCAAATAGGTATTTGTTGTTCCTTAATTTGAGGTGTCACTAAAAGGTAAAATAATAATGGTAAGTAGATTGCTTTGCTCCGCCCAGTTCCCTCCCCCCTCCCAGAAAATGTTGTAAAGTGACATATTTTGTCCAATTGATAGAATTTGTCTTAATCCAAATGTTTTACCAAACTTTTGACTCAGGTATACTCTCATTGGCATGAATTGGGGTGGGGACATAACCAGGGTTTTGAGTGCTGGGCTTCAGTGGCAATCCAGGGTGACCTCTAGATTCCCCCTTTCCCCCTCTCATAAAGAACTGTTCAAATTTAGTTCACTTCTATTGACAAATTGTCATTGTCATTCATTTTCGGAATGCTAGAAGCATTTACAAAATATTGTATGTACAATGAGACTAGAAATTACAATGGATATTCAACTGTCAAATACAAAAAAGTACAAACATATGCCAGAAACTCTTCTCACAATTCACCTCAATTCCCATTATTCATCTTGCCCAAACTTTTTACCGCTTTTATTTTCGTCCCAGTATCATTCGACAAAAGCCATACATTATAATTATCCCCGTCCACCTACCATGTTCCCCGTCCACCAACCAACTTTTGTCAATATTAAATCCCCCACATATCCCAAGAATATAGATCAGTCCATTATAGTGTTAAGTGCATATGGGGTTTATAACAAATGTGATTGGTAACTTACATTTGGACCAGGTCTATAAGTATGCCTTGGGCCGGCCCTTGGGGCTGTAATATTTACTATGTTAAAACTTATTTGTATAGTAAGTGACGGACTTGGCAAGTTGCCAGCAGTGATTCACAAAGGTTAAAACATGAACCTGAACTGTACGTGTGCATGTGAGTATTGTATGTTTATGTAGGTGACATGTATGGGTGATTTTATTATAATATTTACGTTCAATTGGGTTAAATTCGTATGTAGATAGTTCAGTTGTTTTGATCAGAATTTATTGTGTGTAATGTATTTTATGTTATGTGTGTAAATCAGCGGAAAATGTCATAAATAGAGCGAGATTAAAAGGAGATCTGTTTAAACACTTAATAAACCGAATTGAACTGTTCAGTGCTGGGCAGAAAAGTGAATCTTAGAGCCAAGTGCTGGCCGGGAATTGTGAGACCTGGGGAGGCCCACCTGGCACCACCCACCGTAGCTAGAGCCCTAGACATAACCCAAAAGGAAGAGGAAGAGCACCCTAGTGGGTCAAAGGTCACTTATTAAAATGAAATAATATTCTAAACTTTAAAAATGTCACCTGAAAGTTTGTGTTTTAGAGAAAAGGGGGAGGGGGTTACCATCCACTGTTCACCTACCATCCCCCATTCACCTACCATCCCCCTTCACCTACCATTCCCCGTTCACCTACCATCCCCCGTTCACCTACCATCCCTCCTTCACCTATCATCCCACACTCACCTACCATCCCACACTCACCTACCATCCCACACTCACCTACCATCCCACACTCACCTACCATCTCACACTCACCTACCATCCCACATTCACCTACCATCCCACATTCACCTACCATCCCACTTTCACCTACCACTCCCCATTCACCTACTAACTCCCCATTCACCTACCATCCCACATTCACCCACCATCACCCCCATCCCCATTCTCCTACCATCCCCATCACCTACCATCCCCCATCACCTACCACTCCCCATTCACCTACCATCCTTCAATTCACTTGTCATCCTTCATTCACCTGTCATCCTTCATTCACATCCATCCCCATTTACCTACCATCTCCCATTTACCTACCACCTCTCAATTTCACCTCCCACCCCCAATCATCTACACTTTTCTTTGCCACTTCATTCACGATTAGCTATAATCATGTCAGGAATGCATCGCTGTAAGTTCTTTTGAGGTAAAAGTCTTCATTGTATGACTTTTCTTTTTCATGACACAGTGGTGTCACAACCGGGAAGGGAAAGGGGGGGGGACAGAAATCATTGTTCCCTCTGTATGCCCCCTCCCAATGAAAAATGGACTTTTATATTTTCTTTATAATACATGTTGGCTATATAAGTCTTCTTCATTTTAAATGTTTTCCATCATTTTAAAGTCGTTTTAAGGCTCTAAAACTAGGAATCTTCAGAGCTTCCAGGGCTTTGTCCTAAGCTGGACCCCATGGCACGTACGCCATTAGTACGTGATGTTGGCTTTAATAGTCTTTCATCGGTTATCTTCATTATCATAATTTTAAAGCCATTTGGGTCCATCATTAAACAGGGAATCTTCAGAGCTTCCTTGGGCTTTGACCCTGGACCCCTACCAGGGCTTTGCCCCCTGGACCCAACATCTTTAAGTACATGCTACACACGTGAGCAATGCTGACAAGGCGACACATGTTACTTTTATTTTGGATTACTATTTTCAAATATTATTGTTGTTTCCCCATAAACTAAAACCTTTGGCAATGCCACTGCACAGACAAGCTGTACATGTCAAGGAGTTAAGGTTATTTTGCAGGAATTTCTTGAGTTGAATGTGTTGATTAAAGTAATGAAGTCAAAAATTATTGAAAATGCAACAAATATTTATTGCACTAGATAGGTATGGGTGGAGTCATGAAGTATAGTCAAGTTCTTCTTAAGATCATAATCAAATTAAATATAACATTTGGACAACATAAGCATGAACATACTACCTAATAACATTACTTTGCCCCATAAGAAGCAAAACAGGCATACACTTGTAAAGATTTGAACATTTCAAACTTTTTACATTAAGCCCTACCCACTGATTTATATGTACTATATGGACATTAAAAACAATAGTGACTATTTTTAATCATGATATATCTATGTGCCAAGTCTGACGTGCCACTGATGATTGGTTCACAAGACACCTTATTTACAAAGAATTTTTAGAAGAAAGAAAAACACATTAAGCCCTGCCCGCCATGCATATCAATAAATTTGAGCTTTGTAATATGTACATTTACACCTTTCCTACTTTCTTGATTATGCCAAATAAGAAGCAAAACAGACATGTGGTTGTATAGTTATGAACATTTTAAGATTTTACATTTATCCCCGTCCACTTATTAAAATGCATGATATTGACACCATAAACAATAGAGATTATCTACTAGTGACAATGCATCTATGTGCCAAATTTGACAAGACAAAGATGTACAGCTTATGAGATATTGTGTTTACAAGCAAAGCTTCACACCCACACACTCACCCATACCCACATACACACACCAACACCACTGCTTAGCTTCCTAATGCTGATAGCATTGGAACCAAAAATGAAAACAAAAATAAGATGATGTAAGTGGACTTCCCTAAAGCTTAGCTTGTTATCAAAAAACTTCTCACTGGAAGTTACGGGATAAGTAACTCCTTACTTCCCCCCTGCAGCTTTGAATAGACAAGCATGCTGTCTTTCAGACAGCTCTAGTTTTTGTGATTCTTTCCCCTCTTCTCCTTTTCTTTTCTCTTCAATTTTCACCTTCGCCATGTAAGGGGGTTATTTTTACACCCGTTTTGCGTGGCTAATTTTCCACTCATGGTTTCTAGTAGGCCCTTCGTTTCTTTCTGCCACTTGTCCTTACCCCGTTTTCTTTTCTCTCTGCTATCCTTCCCAATTACTGGAGAACCTTAACCTGTTGCCTCCTTTTCACCTCCTTATTTTTTCCTTATTTTTTTTTTATCAACATGGACACATCAGAACCTAACACCCTTTCTCAACCTACCAGAAATGCCCAGAAATGCTCCAAGAGGCCTTCCTCACCCCCTCAGCTTTATTTCTTACCTCCCCCTCTCCTCTCTCATCTCTTCACCACCACCAACCCACTCCCCTTGACCAAAATTTATCATTCTCTCTTCTCAATATCACTGCCTGCTACCTCAACTCCTCCAGGGAGTTAAAAGTGCCCCGATCTCCAGAAGGAGATAACCTCAGAACTTGAGCCAAAAGGCATCACAGAACACACCCACCCACTAAGCTTGGGCGATATTTCGATATATTTTGATATTGACTATATCGATATGGCCGATATTAAGTTAATTGGTCATATCGATATATTGATATTATGTTTTTCAATAATAATACACAATACATGAACTATTGAAAAGCTACACATGACTAGCAAACATCCCAAGTATTTTTCATTAAACAGCCACAAAAAGATAATAAATTTCATTTATATCAAAGTTTCAGGCAGTCAGTTATCATAAAACTTTATTAAAACATTAATATTGTGATAACAATTACCCAAAAATCCTTCCATAAACAAAAAACAACTTGATTCACGGAATGCAGAGGCATTGCACAATACTTCACTTTAATACTTGATGGCTTACGATGTTCAGACAACAAATATCATGAGATATTGAACCCTTAAACTTAAGTGTTAAGTTTCCTCAAAAGGAATACTAAATCTGAATTTTTATATCAAACAGTAATTAATTGACAAATCACTGACAAAACTATGAGGTTTTTCTCATTATTTTGTTCGTTTCACAATGTCTAAAAGTGACACGCTGGTCTTGCCAGATCAATCAGATTCTGTACAGTGCAGTAAATACACAATATCACTACTGTACTGCACTGTTTTTTCTGAGTGACAACACACGTGCGATGATTGAAGCAGATTAGAAATTACATTTTATGTGTTATATATGCACTTCTGAATGTCTAGAAGTCCATAAAATGCTACCAAAATAATGCCTTTTCAGTAGAACATTCCTCAGAAGTAAGTAAGTTATGGAATTTTAAGAAGAATTGGAGCCGATTTTTGTAAGGCATACAGTGTAGGCTAGTACCAGTTCCACAACATTTTTTTTTCATTTTTTTATGAATATGCTGAGACCTAAACTTTTTCCATCATTCTGTGCTTGCTTTTTGAGATAGAAACCATGTAAAGAACATTTTTAAGCATAGTGGGTGTTTATTTGAAAATGTTATGTATATATTTTGCAGTGATTTCTGTTAATTTGTACAAAAAGTTTTACTTGACTTTTTTGAGCCGAGAAGAGATTACCTTGCACAGAACAGTACATACGAGTTATGTATGACGTTCTAAAATATGCATATCGATTTTCGATAATATCGATATTTTTCTGGTGATATATCGATATTGCATAATGCTCAATATTGCTCAAAACCACCCACCTTGCCAACACAGGTGTCAATACTATGCCTCCCCACCGCTACCTCAACTCCTCCAGGGGAGTTATAAAGTGCCCTGATCTCCAGGGAAACCCCTTCGAGGAGATCTCCAAGGAAACCCTTTCAAGGAAATCTCCAGGGAAACCCCTTCGAGGAGATTTCCAGGGAAACCCCTTCGAGGAGATCTCCAGGAAAACCCCTTCGAGAAAATCTCCAGGGAAACCCCTTCGAGAAGATAACCTCAGAACTGGAGCCACAAGGCATCAAAGAACACTACCCACCCTTAAAATGCCAAAACTCCGAGGCTATTATTATCATAAAAATATTAAGGAAAACAACAACTTGTATAATTGATTGTTGAATCATAACAACCAATAAACCAATTGTTTCCGAAGTTTTTTCTGTAATATACCCTGAAGACCCCTCTCCTAATAAAAAACTAGGAAGAAAAGATATGATAAAGTGACAATTAGTAGGCATTCAAAAGCCTTTCCTCAGACAGTGGGTACATCCCTCAGGGCCCCTCCCCATGACTATCACAAATTTGGCCACCATTTCTATTACCCACCCACTGCCAACTCCCGAGGCATCTTACAACAACAATTGGAACCCCCAATCCAACCCTTTGACTATCACTAATGGCCACTGACATACCCCCCTCCCCTTTGACTATCACTAATGGCCACTGACATACAATGAAACTGTCGCAGACTTTCTGCTAATTTCAAAGAACTTAAACTTCTCATCTCCACTTTCAACCCCAGTATTATGTCTTCAGGAAACCTTTTTATCCTCCCCTGACTCTATCCCTATTCCAGGTTACTCAGGGACACACTATATCTCCCAGAATGTTAGAAAAGCTTCTGGCGGCTAACGATATCCCTTCAAGCCTCATCCCTATTCACTCCAACCTCCAAACTTCCTGCCGTCTCATGACCCTTTACATAACCATCATTATCGGCAACCTGTACATTCCTTCTAACCTACTCCTTTCCCCCATCGACGTTGACAACCTCATCACTCCAACTTCCTAAACCTTTTATCCTCATGGGTGACTTCACCCCATCGACCTTGACAACCTCATCACTCCAACTTTCTAAACATTTCATCCTCATGGGTGACTTCAATGCTCACAGCCCTCTCGACAGCTAGAGGAAAACTTGCTGAAAACCTCCCCAACCATCACAACCTCTAGTCTTCTCAATGACGGATCTTCTACCTACTTTCACCCAGGAACAGGCACCTTCACTAGCATCGACCTTCCATCTACAACCCCTTTCTCCATGTAGAGTTCTCAGACTCGACCCTTCACTTTGTGGCAGCGATCATTTTCCCATCCTCATCTTTACCCCCCACCCCTTCTTCTCAAATCTTCCCTACCAATTGGAAATTCCACCAAGCTGACTGGAATCTTTACTCGAGTTTATGCAACATCTCTATCACATATGAAATCCTTCTCTCCACCAATCCAGTCAATCTCTTCACCTCCAAAGTTCTGGAAATAGCAATTTTCTCCATCCCCACCTCCAACTCAACTTAAAAGAACTTCAAACCTTGGTTTACCACAGATTGCAAAAAAGCAATCTCTCTTAAGAACAAAGCCCCCTGTCTCTTTAAAACCCACTCTTCTCCCCAAAACCTGGACAATTTTTGCATTCTCAGACTCAAAACCAGGAAGACCATCAAACTCAGCAAAAAGACTTACTGGGAAACCTACGTCTCCTTGAATCAAATCTTCAAACCTCCCCCACCAAAGTCTGGAACATGATTCGTAACTACAAAGGGAAAAGTACTGCTAACAATATCTCTCTTCTCATCCATAGCAACATCAAACTTACCAACCTCAACGTCATTTCAGTCTGCTTAGCCTCCACCTATGCCAAAACCTCCTCCAACGAGAATCTTTCTTAGTCTTTTCGTAATCTGAAAACCGAGCTGAAAAGAACTTACTCAACTTCCAGTCAAACAACCAAGAGACCTACAACCTTCCATTCACGTACTCCAAACTCTCCTCAGCCCTCTAAAAGTCTTGCTTGTCTTTCCAAAGCCCTGACGGCATTCACTATAACCTCCTCAAAAATCTCCCCATTACTTTTTTAACATCTTACCCAAGATTTACAACCACCTTTGGTCCTTCAAAGCTTTCCCCAACATTTGAAAAGAGGCCACCATTCCTAAACCCAACAAAGACAGGACCATTCCCAACAAATATCACCCCATTGCTTTCACCTCCTGCCTCTGCAAGATAATGGAACGGATGGTCAATTACAAACTATGCTTGTACCTTGAGAAAACCACATCCTCACCCCCTTCCCCCATCAGAACGGCTTCAGGAAAAACCGCAATTGTCTAGACAAATGTTCTGAAACTAGACACATGTCCGAGAAGCTTTCATCAGGAATCACCACACCATCTCTATCTTCTTTGATATCGAAAAAGCATTCAACACCACCTGGCGATATGGCATTCTCAGGGGATCTATACTCCTCCGGCCTCCAAGTTCCATTCTCACCGACCTTCAAAACTCTTTATTTCCATTCTACCCAATCTCCTTCCTCCACCAACCTCTTCAATCTAAACAAAGGCATTCCCCCTCCCTTCAGCATACCACTCCCCTCCCCAAAGCCAACATCAAACATCTTCCTATAGCCAGGTACACCTAGGCCTCTCTTTTACCACCCCCCAAGTCTTCCTAGGCCTCTCTTTTACTAATGCTCATCACAACCCAGCCTTTTTTTACTCCAAATACTGTCAATTTGGTAGACACTTTTACAACTACTCCTTCCTTTTTACCGATGGATCCACACGAGAAGATATCTCAGGAGCTGCCGCCACCTGCCCAAGCCTTACCCTTTCTTTGAGACTACCAGATGGAGCCTCTTATCTATTCTGCTGAGGCAAAGGCTATCCTCCTAGCTTTAAACTTTGCAGAACTCTCCTTCCGCTCTCACTTTGTCATCTTCTCTGACCCCAAATCAGTCCTCACAGGCATCCTCAACATGTGCTGGTCCAATCCCTCTCATCTTACAAATCTTAAACAAAACGCACACTCTCTCCTCTGGCAAGAAAATCATTTTTTTTCTAGATCCCAGCCACTTCAGTTTTCCCAGGAAATGAAAGGGCCGACAGAGCCAGCAATAATGTTCTGTCAAACCAAATTCCATCTATCGATATACCTCATTCGGACTTTTGCCAAAATACCTCCAACTACCTCTGGAGCACTTGGCAAGACAATCCCCCTCCAACATTATCACCTTCCTCCGCAGCAGCAACCTTTTCCACTTGATTTAATCTCCCCACACCCCCATTCTTTCCTATCTCACATCCCTCTCAATATCTCCTTCTTACCACCTTTTCTACTACATTTTATTTCTTCTAAAATTTCACTTCTCTCCATCCTTTCCTCCTTTTCCAATCATCTCTTTTTAACCTTTGCACCTTAATTATTTAACACCCTCTTGGCACGTTTGACTCTGACTGTTGCTGTGCCGTTAAACTAAACAAAACAAAACCAATAAAATATTTACATACCCCATGGAGAAACTAAACCCTAACACATTTTCAAAATGGACATTTATATGCACAAGTTAAACAGAAAGAATTTGTCATACTGAAGTAAAGTCAACATTGTTATTACTTTTTTACCAAAAATGCCTTTAAAATTAGCTGTGGAAGAGATTTTTCAGTTTTAGTTATAAGTTTTTCAGATTGTTATTAGGTAATGCAAGAAAAAGTACTTTTTCCACTTTTAAGGTTGGAATTTTATGTTAGGTTTTTAGGCTTTGGCAAAATTTTATCTAACAGTTTTGTATTCCTTTTCATATTCTATATTACAGTATGTTTGTACACCTTTTGTATAATTTTGAGTTTTAGCCATGATTTTGACATATTTTCAAACTTTCAGAGAGGCTCAAAAGGAACTTCGTGGAGATAATGGTGTACCAAGTAAAAAGAAGCCCAGTCAGCTTACGATCCTGCATCAGCTGATCCTTCAGATGAAGAAATTGAGGAGCAAATCCCACGACTGAAAGGAAACCCTTTCTTAAAGCTTATCAAAGCGGCTGCCATTGCAAATCCCGTCCAGTTTCAGGTTCCTTCTGAAATCATGGAGCATGCACCTCTTCCAGGTATCTAAACCTTTTGCTCTATTTGAAGGCATGTACAAACTTAGACCAGAAAATACTAGAGACTTAATCTATTCTATGTGAAACAAGTTGCAGAAACCCCTCACAATGGTCTTTTTTCTTCTTCTTTTTTTTCAGAAAATAGAATAAGACTTCTGATATTTTAAGGTATCCCAAGAATTGTAGAATTACAATTAATTTTTTTATTTACGTTCTTAAATGTGCCAGAAATATTTTAATGAAAATTATACTTTCTTAAAATAGTGTCTATACCAACAATTGAATAAATCTCATTGTTGTTACCTTGACTGTGTTATATTCTTAGCTGGAAACTTTATTGCAGTCAATTATCATGAGAAATTTACATATGGGTTGATTTGACATCAATTTGTAAATGATCAGCTTTTGCAGGTTCATCCTCTGATGAACTTTGGACTGTATTTGGTGAGAATGTTGACAAGACATTAACAGTTGTCAAACAAAACGTGCATTCTCAGACCAGTGAAGACAAAGACAATATATGTTGATGGTGTGATGGACATTTTGTTGAATATCTTGATATTTGCACCTTTGCTGTAACAAATTTATATGCTTGATTTTGAAATGTTAAAATCACTGATATTTCTTGTTTATATAAATGAAAGGGAATATGCAAAATATTTGTATTAAACGAGTAGATCACAATGTCAGTAAGTAAATGTGAAGTCAGTGTATTGACTTTGTGCATCTCTACTTAAAGGACTCAGGGTCAAGTTAAAGCTAGTAGTAAAGGCAATTGAATTGTTCTTTGGTGTGTGTTAAAGTCTGGGCCCTTGAAGAATGGACATGCTATGTATAGTAGCATTGATTTTACATATTTTACATTTTTGTAGGAATAACAAAAAGAAAGAAACGGGATGAGTTTGGGAGAACAATAAAGAAACCATATGAATTTGACAATGGAATGGTTCCTCTTCCGGCCAAAGTGTGTTTCTATTGCAGCAAGTAAGTAACATAGCATTTTGATCCTTCATGGTACAGTATCTATAAGTCAGATTAATTACCTCCTATTTTAAATATTATGATTATTGCAATTAAGTTCTGTAATGTTTCTGCTATCGGAGGATAGGCATGGGGACATATGTGAAATGGAATTAAATGAGATAAGTTTAGGCACTTTGGGGGCTGGTGATGTAGGTAATTAGAGTTTGGTTTATCTTATTCAGAATTAAGTAGTATGTAACCATGTATGTCAATTCTATTTGAGAGGACTATGGATGTTAATCAGATATTCATTATTCATATTGACGAGGTTAGATTATTGGCACATGATGTGTCTGTAGAATTTATGAATAAACCAGTACCTGAGGCTTAGACCAAACCAGTTTAGCTTTAATGGCATAGCCATTAAAACAAACAAAAAATCAAATGATATGAATTGAATGTTTCCTGATATTTTATTTAGTGAGATTCATCCATACTTGAAGAAGTGATTTAATTCATATTAGTGCAGTAGCTTTTTGTTAAGGTTATGTGGCATCGCCTCTCATAGTGATTGATTTCATTCAAAACTGTTTTTTTTTTTTTTTTTGTGGGTCTTTGATTGGCTTTTAATTTTCATTGAGAAAATTTTAGAAATGTAAACACACTTTTGAATGAAAATCAAACACAGTCAGAATTTTTTTTTGCATTTATTATAAATCACTGGCTTAACGACCCTCAATTCGCTCAACTTTTCTTTTCTTTACCAGGAGCTGCAGAGTTGCTTCATTACTCCAGTGTGATTATTGTCCATTATTGTTCCATAGAGACTGTCTAGATCCTCCACTCACATTCTTTCCGACAGGCAGGTGGATGTGTCCTAACCACCCAGAGCACAACTTGGTAAGGTTCTCTAGCATGGCATAGTGTTGTTAAACTTCTTGGTGTTTGTTGAACTGCTGTCATTGCAATAGGATAGATTGAAGGTGTTATAGTATTTAATCATCAATCAACATGGAGGGATTGGAAACAAAGAAATGTAATGAAATCAAACTAAGATAAATATTACGAAAACAAAGCTTTAGTTGAAATTTTTTTTAAACTGTGGATGGAGATTTGCAGGTGTATTGTAATTGGAGGTCTGTGTTAGATAAAAGTGATGACATAAATGATCTTAACAATCGATGTTAGAAATGAAGATTTGCATGTTTTTTGGTTTTCGATGAAATACAAGTTATTCAAGTGAAAATCGAAGATGCCAAAATAATGATCTCTTCGTTTTGTGCAAAATTTTATGTGGCACAACATGTTTTAGATTTATAATCTTACTGTTTAAGTTTTGGAAATTATTTTGTATCAATAATTGCTAGTTTGTTTCATTTTGTAGAAGGAGTATCAAAAAGCAAGCTTTTCTGACAAGTGTAAAATCTACCATGATGTCAATGGCCGTGTAGATCAACATGCTGTCAAGCTAGATTTTCTGAACATAATTCATAGCACAGGTCCAAGGCCTCGGTGGAAAGAAAAGCCAGCTAGGAGGAAATCTAGTCTTGTAAGTATTGATGTGGTAAAAAACATCATATCAGATTGTGTTACGGGTTAGCAATGTTGATTCCTTTATGTATACCAGATACATAAAGGAAACAACATTGATTTATTTATATCTAACAGAAGATGACTGGTAAATATAACAACTTTTGGCAAAGACATCTCGATTTATAAATAATATGATTACGTCGATGTTGAGCTAATCTACTTATGTTAATGTATTAATTTTAGATCATAAATATTTGGTGTATAAAAAGTTCTGTGTATTTGTAGATTAAGGTGGCCCTCAAAAATCTAGTCACTGGTGCTTCACAACTGGTTTATCAAATGGCTGTTGGCATCTCAGTATATAACCTTAGCTGTTAAGAAAGGGATGTAAAATACACTCTTTAGAATGAGGGTGACGGTGTTCAATGGAGAGAGGAAAGGTAAGTGGTGGATCATAACATAAGTAGGAAAGGATCAGGTCAGAGTGGGAGGGTAGGAGAGGGGGATGGCATGGTAATGAAGATAGATATTTTAGGAGAGTAGGTAGCGAGTGTGGAGGGTGGGTTGATTAGAAGGGAGGATTTTTAGAAAGCCAAGAGCAGAGGGAAGGGAGGCTCTTTAAATGGTTGTGGAGGAGAAATCAGTAGAGAAGATAGTGGGGAATAAAAGATGGGTAAGAAAGGTTACGGGTGGATGCAGGCTTGGGAAGTGACATGACAAGAGCAACTTGGATTTGATTATCTGTTATCTCATATTTCTGTTCTGGATTATTCTAAATCTTACACTTTTCAACCTATATCTTTGTGCCATTTTGTTTTGGGGGGATTTTCTCTTTGAGGAGAGGTGACTGATTTTGGTTATATCATTCCTTTTTATTTTTTTCTCCCGTTGTGACCTGGCCTACATGCCCCTTCCGTAACTTGTTCAGTGGTTCTTGTATAGTAGTTTTTTTTTAGTTGCCTCGGGTCTTCAGGTTCTTGGTATTTTTTTTTCTTTCAACATGACCAAGCACTTCTGCCATGCCCTTGACCCTCTCTCTCCCCTCCTCGTGACCCACCTGCTACATAGGCCATTCCTCAGCCCTAGTCCCCCAAATTTTAATCATCCAGGCCACCAACAAACATGACAGTTTCAAAAGAGTTTCCCCCTTGACAGTTTCAAAGAGTTTCCTCCTTCCTTATCCACAAGATGCTTCACGGCCTTGCCGGCACCCTTCCCAGGGTTTCCACCCTCAGATCTGGCGATTTCCCGGTGCACTGGGCCAGGGACACCCAAGCCACCGCCCTCCACTCCACCAAAACCCTAGCCAACTCTGGTATTGACATAAGTTACCTCCGACTGCTCCCTCATTAGTTGTTGTGCTCCTTAAAGTTTTAAACAGTCAGATCCAACCTAATATATAAGCAAATCGGGTCAGACTTTTCCTTTTTATATCCTTTATTCTAAAAACCACAAGTGATTAGGATCAAATTTCCCTTATCAACGGCTCCATTGTATTCTTTCTCCAGTTGGTCCTGGGTTGTTGTGGAAGTTGATGTAGAGAATTAAAGTAGTGTTGGATGAAGTCCTTATTGTGTGGTTGAGTGGTTATTTTAATTAAAATAAGTGGTCTTATTATTTGCTACAGTAAGTTTGTGTTTATGATTTGCTGGAACAAATTTTGAAGGAGAAGGACAAATCATGCTGTCATCAGAACCAGGGACCTTGTCTACTTGACAGATGAAGACCTCCTTTAGGAACTTGCCAGCCAACATATAGCGGAGGCCCAATGTCTCGTCCTCAAGAGAGATGGTGCTGAAACACACACCAATACCATCTTCCTGACTTTTGCCACCCCAACCCTCCCCTTCCACATAACTGCCGGCTATCTCAGAATTCTTGTCGCCCTCTACATCCCCAACTCCCTCCGCTTTCACAAGCGCCAGCGGAATGGCCACGGAAAGAACTGCCACAGTCAAGATCACTGTGGCAATTGTGGAGCCTTAGACCACGACAACACCTCTTGTACTAACATCCCACACTGCACCAATTGCGACGGTAAACACCCAACCAACTACCCCTGTTTCTCAAAAGACTGCCCCATCTGGCGTCAGGAAAAGCAGATAACTAAACTGAAAACCCTAAGCACCACTTGCCACTTCTCTCCACACCAAACCCTCCTACTCGAACACAGTCTCCTTAAGGACAAACATTACCCCCCCCCCCACCCCTCCCTCCCCCCGCTACCCCATTAACACCACTAAAACTGACTCTCACACCCAAACTGGCCTCACCTGGCTTCCTGGTAAGTGATAGGACAAAGAACATTTATCCTCAGTTTTACATTGTGTTATTCCATAATGATCAGGCAATTTCACCCTCTATAACCATGCTATTAATAGTGACTTTTTTCCTGTAGAAAGCTGGATTCAAACTCAAGAAACTTTCAAAAGTATGATACGCCAACACTTGAAAACCCATTCATTAATCATGTTACTATGACAACACTTGAATCCAGGGCCATGCATACACAGTTTCATTTTTATCCAGGGGTCGTTAATCGGAACTCGTACACAATAATGTGTTGGAACTTGTACTAGCCAAGTACAGTACATGCATAGGGACAGGCAGTACAGTAGGGTGGGTTTGGTTGTGAATTCGTGAATGAATGGTCTCATAATACTTGGCTTGATTGGCGATATTTTTGTCGGGATTTATGATGGATTTTCCAAGTATTTTAAAAGACAGGAGAGAATGGTCATGACTTCAAATAAAAGGGATTATAAACAAATAAAGGTACAGTTATTGTGGTGAGAGAAAAAATAGCTCAGAAAGAAGACGCAAAGACATATCATCGATCCTCTTATTTCAGGTGCATTGTGACTATTTATTTCCAAACATTCTCAATCATATTTATTGATTGATCTGCATAAATGTCACATATTGTCACAAATATATCAAAAGATACTACAAAATACATGTTGACACAAAGCATGAACTTTCTTTTTATTGAAATAAAACAGATTTTACCATCTTTTGGCAATTTCTTTTAGTGATTTGGTTATTTTCGGTACTTTCGTTTTTTCGTTTTTTCATAAAATATCAATCAGACCAAAACTGCGATTTCGCGAAAACCAGTTTGAGTTACGAAATTGGTGCAAGCTTAATTACAATGACAAGATTCCAGAGCAATTCAAATTGTTCACCCTAATTTTTAAACACTTTTCTCTCTGATAGATACCAAAGTCAATAAAAAATCAGTATGCATCACCTCCACTGCTTCTTGCGGGTCCAGCAAAGCCTAAACCAAACTTTGAAGAGGACTCTGATAGGTTATCATTCTCAGAAAGATTATCACTGCCACTCAGCCAGCCAACAGAAGAGGAGAAAGAACAGGTATTGTATAACTATGTTTGATATTTACCCACCCTCCACTGAGGGTTGGGGGATTTTTGTGCAACTTTTTGTATGCTGGACTCCTGAACAGAAACAAAACAGATCAATTTTCAATACAGACAGTTTCAAAAGAGTTTCTCTCTTCCTCATACACAAGGTACCCTCCCCAAGGTTTCCACCCTCAGACCTGGCGATCTCCTGGTGCACTGCACCAAGGACACTCAAGCCACCACCCTCCCCACCATCAGAACTCTAGCTAATACTGGTATCGACATAACAGTCACTGCCCACCATTCCCTGAACTTCAGCAAAGGCATCATCAGAACCAGAGACCTTGCCTACTTGACCAATGAAGACCTCGTTGAGGAACTTGCCAGCCAAAACGTCACTGAGACCTGTTGTTTCTTCCTTAGGAGAGACAGTGCCGAAACACACACCAATACCATCTTCCTGACTTTTGCCACACCAACTCTCCCCTCCCACATCTCTGCCAGCTATCTGAGAACATGTGGTACATATGGTTGGATTAATGTGGGACATACATGTAGGATGGGATTCATGTAGGTCATAGCATGGGATGCCATGTGGGACATGGGGTGGGATGCGATGTGGGACATATGGTGAAATGCCATGTGGGACATGGGGTGGGATGCCAAGTGGGAGATATGGTAATGCCATGTGGGACATGGGATGGGATGTCATGTGGGAGATATGGTGGAATGCCATGTGGGACATGGGATGGGATGCCATGTGGTACATGGAGTGGGATGCCATGTGGTACATGGAATGCCATGTGGGACTTAGTGTGGGTTGCCATTTTTAAAATTGGCTGGGTCATATGATATGGGTGTCAATTTGCATGGGCATGCGAACCATGACGGTATTTACCGTTCTAGTTATAATTGCCAGGGTCATATGATATGGGTATCAATTTTCATGGGCATGCGAACCATGACGGTATTTACCATTCTAGTTTTATATGTAGGAGACTAATTAAAATTTGCCTCTTAGTATATTAAGTACAATTCTTTTCCTTTGATGAAATGTCACAATTAACATTTCAATATGTCAGTGGTTTAAGGGCCGAGTGCCTAGAATTGCAATCAGATTATAAGCATTTATTGCTCTGATACTTTAGAACCCTGATCATCATATTCTCTAAAGTCTTTTCAATGCTGGCTTGTCTTCCTTTGAGCTGACGAGCCTTAAAAAAACAGTGAATTCTTCATACAAGGGTAGATTGATATAGTTAAATAGTTATTTGTTGCAAGAATATCTCAGTTATTTAATTTTATCGATGTTAAGGGAAGTTCATTTATTAATATCATTTGCATTGTATCATTTACTTCCTTTTCTTTTTACAGTGGTTACGGAGTGTGGTATCATTACAAACAGACATTGCTCAGTATTTATCACGAAAGAATCTTCCAAAACATGAAACCGAGAAAGGCAAAACTGTTAAGCACAGAAAACCTTCCTTGGATGATTTATGTGAAGAGACTTCAATTAAGTTTGAAGTCCATAATGTGAACCAAAAATTGACAACGAAGAAATCTTCATCAGACTATCAGAACCATGTTGAGGAAGATGGAAAACCATCAAATGCTTATTTATCAGATAGTGTAAGAACAGTCAAGCAAGAAATTGTTTGTGCTGGAAATGGAAATTCAAAAATTGCCAAGTTGAATGCCAAAGAACAGCTTATTCCTAGGACACAATATGAAAAACAGGTCAACGGCCCTAGCAGTGTCACAAACGGTCCATTTCACATAGGATTAGATAAAACAGCACTTCATCAGGATAGAAGAAAACAAGGAAGAAAGGATAAGAAACGAAGCTATCACAACAGCTTTGAGACAAATGTAAAGAACGAACCAGTGATGAATAGTCAATATCATCAGAGCTATTTGAATTCAGACAGTAATAATTTGTCTGACACAGGAAGAACAAACAGTTTACAACATTCAGTGGCTTTACCACACCATGTAGATTCTTCAACAAACTTTCCAACATCTTCACATAAGAATTTCAGGGTATCAGACTCCCCAGTGTCATCAAGAACAGCTGGTCCAGGTATGTTTGTTTCTCTTTATACATACAAGTATCTAATAACTATATTACATTCAACACAGCTGGTTGTAGCATGTTGTAGTTTCTTGTGATGTAGTTCACCAAATTGGGCCTCGGTTATAATAATAATACATAAATTTATATAGCGCTAATTTTGTAAAAACATTCAAAAGCGCTTTACATACAAGGAAATTAGATACGAAAACAAAAATAAAAATACAGAAATGACAACATAAATAGAAATACAATGGATCAAGCTGCACATTAGATTAATGTCTTTTGAAACAAAAACGTTTTAAGCTTAAGTTTTGAAGGAGGTCAGATATACATTATCAATACATTTGAGTTCAGTTGGGAGTGAATTTCACAACCAAGGACCTTTATAAGCAAAGGCCCTTTCGCCAAGAGTTTTATGCTTAATACGGGGAACAAATAGGGACTTGAAACAAAAGTCATAGTCATACTTATAAACCTATTGCAAAATGATTCATTTGATACAATATCCTAGATAAGATGGGACATTCCCAGACCACTGTGTGTATCAGGTTAAATTTGTTCAGATGTCACAATGGTTCATCCGTTGCCCAAATTAGTCCAGCAGCCTTTTAAATAAGAAGCAGTGAACACAATTTTAGTGAAAGAATCTACAGTTCATGGATGTTATGTGGTCAGTTGCAGGAGACACGATCAGGGCCAGGTAGTTCTAGCATTTTCAGCTAAGTCACTGAAAAATATAGTTAAACATTATAAAATTTCCCATCAACATTTGTTAAAAATTGGCACTTTTAGTTTTGGATGTAAGTATGCAAATTTGTGGTGTATGAATGGGCATACCTATTTTTTTACTTTTGTTCATCATATACCACATTTGCTTGTAGGAGAGAAGCTTATTATGACAATAAGTTTTATATAAACCAAACTTCTAATTAAGACCATGATGTAGCAGATATTCTCACCATTTTCAAAGTAGGGAAAAATATTTAAAGGATTACATTAAAAGTTAAGCTGCATTCCTCTTCATACATCACAAATTTTGCATATGTCAAAACAATTACCTATATGAGTAAGTCATTTTTGGAAAATGATATTTTTAATAGGATATTATTTTTAATAAGATATTAATTTCAATTTTTGCTACTGTCTATACACTGTTAATCATTGTTTAGACATGTCAAATGGAGATAAATTGTTTTTCAAACAGATAATATTAGGCTGAACCAAGATGATGCAAGCTTCACTGCCTATAAGATGTCATTGCTCTCATCACCAGCACTTTTCAACCTCTCAAACTCCTTGCAAACATACTTAGAAAGTTCAGAAGGTAAAAATATTTATTTATCTTTTATCTTGCTTGGTTGATTGATTTGATGGCTGCTGTAATTTTGGAGTTATTGTTTGTTTGTCATTTTAAAGGAGACAAAGTCTGACATAATCCTTATTTCATATGATAAAAATAAAAATAACAAATCGTCTGACCAAGTTTTAAACCTCCCGAAGCAATCTAACACATTTATTGTAATTATTACAAACTTTAATGCTACTACTATATATTACCATGGGAGCTGCCATTTTGGTTTCAAAACATGTAGATTATGATATCATCAGCCCAGTAGGATAGGATGTTGGAATGCTTTGTATTTCTGTATAATCTTCCTTAAGTTTTCTAGCTGATGAAAAATTGTTTTTCTTTTGTAAGTGTCAAGGAAAGGTTTGTGTTCACATGAAATTATAAAAGCATGCTGTTCAAACTTTGTGTCACATCATTTTGCAATAAAAACTTAAATCACATTTATGAAGAAAAACATTGTAATCCTTATGTCCATGTTGGGGAAATTATTTTAACTAGAAAAATGTTTGCTGTTATTCGTGATTAGATGGTGGCACTTAAATTAAAACCTAATGACTCTAAAACTGAATTCATTATCCTCGGCACTCCCTCAAGATTATGTGATAGATATAAATTCTATCAAAATTGGTTCTGTTAATGTCACTCCTTCTAAGCAAGTTCGGAATTTAGGAATTATTTTTGATAAATATATGAAAATGGAAGAACATATCAAGAAAATTTGCAAGACTGGGAATTAGAGCTGTGACCGTTTAGCGTGTACACGATACACGCTCGCAAATCTTGTAAACGTTTACTAAATACTTCATTGCGAGTAAACGTTTTTCATACATCATATTGTCTTGCCGTTGAAAATCAATATTCATGATTAAAATCACACACACATTCGGCTGACAAAATTCCATTCAATGACTTTTTACAAACTGTAAATCCGATAAGCATAATCCTTTTTAAATGTGCGAATCACAAATGCGCAGTAATCACCAATGAATGGGGATATTATGCACTTTGATTTGGCCGATATCTGAGTAATTCAACTTGTAAAATGCACGCGAATGTGCAGCAGTAAACAGTAAAACTAACAATAGGCCTAACGTTAGGCCATAAGGCTTTTAATCCCACGCAATCAAGGCCCGCTTTATCGCCCAAAAAAAAAAACTTGAATCGTGACAATCAGTACATTTACATGTAAATATTACCTGATGAGTCAAATAAATTTTGCAAGAAAGAAAAAAATATTGCTTAATAAACAAACAGAAAAAGGTTTTAACAGGGCTGAAATTCTGCATGCTTCGCAAAGATGGCGGCCATCTTTTCCAGAGGACTGATATTTCAGAACTTCCTGGTGGTGGTGGCGTAGTTTTGAAATGTTTTACGGCGAGGTATATCATGGGCCTAGTATGCAAGATTTTCACAGAACTTCGAAAGCCGTAGCGAATAGGACAAAAAAAAGTCACGCGATGTTGAGTTTAAATGACATTAAAAGGAAGTTATCTGTTCTTTCTAAACTTAATTTCCATGCATATTTTCTATAAAAATGATGATTCATGCTGTAGAAGTAAAGTTTTTACGATTTGGAAAGCAAAACTCAGCGTCTATTTGGGCAATGCAGTCAGTACCTTTGCCATACTGGTTGCGCGATTTTTTTACTTCGCCTCGTAGTTTTGGAGCAATTTTGGTGTATTTCCGAAAATTACGGTACTAAACTCGTGTACACGATACACGCTCGCTTTTTTTGGCGTGTACACGTTTACTAAAATCCCTAAACGTTCACAGCTCTACTGGGAATTACTACTTAAATGATTTAAAAAAAATCAGGAAACATATCCCAGACAGCCATGCATATGCTAGGTCATGCATTCATCCATAGCCATTTAGATTACTGTAAGAGTTTATTTTACAATATTCCAAATTAGCTCATTAAAAGGCTCCAACGCATCCAGAATAATGCTGCCAAATTTGTTGTTAATTGCTACAATGCCCCCTCAAAAATCCTTCTTGGTTCCCTTCACTGGCTTCCAGTCGAATTTTATATTAAAATTAAACTTCTTGTTTTTGTTTTTAAATCCCTACATAAAGTGTTATCTTTCTGATTACATTCACAGCAATAGGTATTCGTTATGCTCTACTGATTCTCTCTTTCTTTTTGTCCCCAGAACTATGTGTAAAACATTAGGTGACTGGCTTTTATTATGCAGGTCCATCCCTTTGGAATGAACTGCCTGCTTCTATTTGTTCAGTTAACAATTTTAGTTCGTTTACGTCTAAGTTAAAAACATACTTTTTTCGTATTGCATTTGTTTAGCTTTATCGTATTGTGAAGCGAATTAGAATGCTTGCAGATTTTTGTGCTATATAAATGTATAATTATTATCATCATGCAAAAATATTTCAATACAGAATTGAGCAAAATGGTAACCTCCATGTGTCAACTTCAAACGTGAATAACTTGGTATAAGAATAAGATTTGACTTGCTGTTTTTGGCTTAAGATTTTTAGTTGGTTAAGATTTGTATCCTCTTTATCATATGAAATAATGATTGTATCAGATTTTATGTCTCTAAGAATATTTAATAATGTGAATATGTAGATTGTAAAAAATTGTATTTACATGATGGAGAGCTGTTTAATGGCTGATATAAAAAAAACATGATTTTTGAAACTGAATGATGAATGAAACAAAGTCTTTATATGTCTTGTATTGAGCAGTATCCTCCCGTACCTTGTTAGTATCCTCTCGTACCTTGTTGCAAATGTCATTTTTCTGCTCATAGAAAAGTAGTTTGTCATAAAATATAGACTAAACCACTTTCCGTATTTTATTGACTTTACTCATTTCTGATAATTTGATCACTTGCTCTTACGTCATATCAAATCAGACATGAGGGGCCCTTTAAAAGAACTAAACTGTCTAAGTGTATACTTAATGTTCCCCAAATAAAGTGTCTTATTGGTTTTTGTGTAAAACAATCCCATTATTAGATTAAATTCGATGATGTATTTGTTGTGTACTTTAGCCTAGTTACATCTGATACCTTCTCTAGTCTCAAAGTTTTCTTTCATTTTACAGATTCAGACTTACACAAGTTAGATGAAAAGCTGATAAGGGTTTTAGCCTGGCAGAGGCTGCAACAACTTCTACCTCCAGAAGTAAGATGAGATTACTTTGGAAATTGTGATGAAAATAAATAAATGCTGCAAAGCAGACACATTTGGTGGATATATATTCTTGTTTTGATTGTTCCTTGTGCATTTTGTTTCAGAAGATTAGTTTATTGCCTTGAAGTTGAGTCAATTTTGGGTTCGCAATTTACAATGGAAAAAGATTATGGAAATAAAAGTTGCTGGAAATACACACTTTTTGTTTTACTGTTATAAAAATGTAAAAACCAATTATTTATTCATCATTTTGATATTTGTTTTTTATTGCTGAATAGGTATGAGACTTTGTACTGCCACTCATCATTGGTAGTCAAAAGTAGAAAGAAATTACCACAATTGAATTGCCTGGAGTACAGACACCAAAACTACCCAAACAATACATTTAATATAAAAAGCGTTTTTGTTTTCGAGAAAAGTATTCATGATAAAGACATCTTTCGTATTTGAAAGTATTCTTTGTAGGAACCAGAAGAATCATCATGTAGATATGTAATTGTAGAGGTGATAGATATGCAAGGTGAATTGTTCAGGAGTCATCTTGTGACTTGCAAAACAATACAACTACTTTCTTGTTCCCTTCAGACAACCACACGGGTGAATCACACCAAAGTGGACACACCAACAGTTCCATCCATATCTACCAAAGAAAATCCAAGTGATGCAGCCACATCTACTATTTTAGCAAGCCTTTGTCCATTGACAAAGGGTTTTCATCAGAGCCTGTTGCAATGAGGCTGAGAAATTTTTCATTAGGAAACGGTAAGCACTTTTATTCAAACTTATAGTCACACAAGTGCTAAGAATGAAAAACATATGTTACAACAAAAGCTGGGAAGGAGATTGTATAATGACTTCTTTCAAACTTCTGATGTCTTAGTTAAGGATACAAGATAGATCCTCAGGTGGGGAGGCGCCTAGGGTGGGAATGTATTGTGGTACATTTAGATTCAAGTCAGAGACGTTTTCTTTTGTAGCTTCCTCCGAAATCTGGAGGGATTTAGGTTTTGTGTAGATGTTGCAGTTAACTTTTGATATTTCTTTTTCCTATTATTGATACCGATTCATTACCTGGGCGATTCCACGCTCTGTCAGTCGCGTTACAAGCGTGGAATTGCCCCTTTATTCCTAGGAGGGAGGTCGCCCCGACTTATTCCTAGAGAAAATGGCAGCGATTGCAGAGCATGGAATCGCCCATGACAGAGCATAGAATAGCCCCCACTTAACCCTGGGAAGCGGGGGCGATTCCACGCTCAAGCATGAAATCGCCCCACTCATCCCTGGGACCCTCCCAGAATTAAGTACATATCCCTGGGACCCTCATAAGGATCAAACTTACCCCTGGGACACTCCAAGGATAACTACTTATTCCTGGGACCTCCTAGGGTTAAGTACTTACCCCTGGGACACTCCAAGGATAACTACTTATCCCTGGGACACTCCAGGGATAACTACACCCTGGGACACTCCGAAGATAACTACTTATCCCTGGTACACCTCAAGGAAAAGTGGGGCGATTCCATTCTCTGCCAGTACCGTAACAACCTTGGATGCCCCCACTTATCCCTGAGACCCTCCTAGGGATAAGTGGGGGCGATTCCACACACTGTCAGTTAGGCTTGGGCGATATTGACCATTATGCAATATCGATATATCGTCTGAAAAATATCGATAATATCGAAATATCGATATGCAAATTATAGGATGTCTCATACGTAAATCGTATGCACTGTTCTGGGCAAGGTAATCTCGTTTCGGCTCAAAAAAAATCAAGTAAAACTTTTTGGACAAATTAACAGAAATCACTGCAAAATATATGCATATCATCTTCAAATAAACACCCATTATGTTTTAAAATGTTCTTTACATAGTTTCTATCTCAAAAGATCAATCACAGAAACATTGAAAAAGTTTAGGCCTCAGCATAGTTAAAAAAAAAAAAATGTTGTGGAACTGGTATTAGGCCTACACTGTATGCCGTACAAAAATCGGCTCCAATTCTTCTTAAAATTTTATAAGTCACTTACTTCTTATGAAAGTTGTACTGAAAAGGCATTATTTTGGTAGCATTATATGGACTTCTAGACATTCAGAAGTCCATATATAATGCATATTAACCAATTTCTAGTCTGCTTCAATCATCGCACGAGTGTTGTCACTCAGAAGAAACAGTGGTAGATGGTATGTGTGTACATAGTAAAGTACTGTACAGTAGTGATACTGTGTGTATGTAATTACTACACTGTGCATTATCTGATCGATCTGGCGAGACCAGTCTGTCACTTTTACTTTACACTTTCTGAATGAACAAAATAGTGAGAAAAACCTCATAGTTTTGTCAATAATTTGTCAATTAATGACTGTTTGATATAAAAATTCAGAATCAGTATTCCTTTTGAGGAAACTTTACACGATGTTTGAGGATTCAACATCTTATGATTTTTGTTGTCTGAACATCGTAAGCCATCAAGTATAAAGTTGAAGTATTGCGCAATGCCTCTGTACTCTGCGAGTCAAGTGGTTTTTTGTTCATGGAAGGATTTTTGGGTAATTGTTATCACAATATTAATGTTTTAATAAGTTTTATCATAACTGACTGCCTGAAACTTTGATATAAATGAAATTTATTAACTTTTTGTGGCTGTTTAATAAAAAATACTTGGATGTTTGATAGTCATATTTAGCTTTTTATGATAGTTCATGTATTGTGTATTATTAAAAAAACATAATATCGATATATCGATACGACCCTTGAACTCAATATCGGCCATATCGATATAGGTCAATATCGAAAAATATCGATATATCGCCCAAGCCTACTGTCAGTCACGTTACAAGCTTGAATTTTGCCACGTATCCCTGGGACCCTCCTAGGGATAAGTACTTATACCTGGGACCTTCCAGAGATAAGTACATATCCCTAGGACCCTCCAGGGATAAATACATATCCCCAGGACCCTCCAGGGATAAGTACATATCCCCGGGACCCTTCAGGGATAAGTAAATATCCTGTGGACCCTCCAGGGATAAGTACATATCCCAGGACCCTCCAGGGATTTCCCCGGGACCCTCCAGGGATTTCCCGGGACCCTCCAGGGATATCCCCGGGACCCTCCAGGGATATCCCGGGACCCTCCAGAAATACCCCCGGGACCCTCCTGGAATATCCCAGGGATATCCCCAGGACCCTCCAGGGACATACCCGGGACCCTCCAGGGATGTACCAGGGATATTCCTGGGACCCTCCAGGGATGAGTACATATCCTGGGACCCTCCAGGGATAAGTACATATCCCCGGGACCCGACAGGGATAAGTACATATCCCAGGGACCCTCCACGGATAAGTACATATCCCTGGGATCCTCCAGGGATAAGTGGGGCAATTCCACGCTCTGTCAGTTACATTACAAGCATGCAATTGTCCCCACTTTTCCCTGTGACCCTCCTAAGAAAAAATGAGGGGGATTTCACGCTCTGCTGGTTACATTACAAGCGTGGAATCGGCCCCCGCTTATCCCTGGGACCCTCCTACGGATAAGTATTTATCCCTGGGACCTACGGATAAGTACTTATCCCTGGGACCTAGGGATAAATACTTATCCCTGTGACCTAGTGATAAGTAATTATCCCTGAGACCCTCCTAAGGATAATGAATCATCCCTGGGAACCTAGGGATAGGTATTTACTCCTGGGACCCTCCTAGGGATACATTCTTATCCCTGGGACCCACCTAAGGATAAGTACTTATTCCTGGAACTCTCCATGAATAAGGACTTATCCCTGGGACCCGCTAGGGATAAGTACTTATCCCTGGGACCCTTCATGGTTAAGTGGGGCCTATTCCACACTCAGTCAGTCACATTATTAGCGTGGAATTGCCCCCTCCCCCCCGTATTCCTAGGAGGGTCCCAGGATAAGTAGGGGCGATTCCACTCTTGTTTCCAAGCTCTGTCCATCACATTACATGTGTGGAATTGCCCACATGTGCCAAATATGAGAACATTCCATTGTAATATCAGATAAAGCTATAGACAGACCATTGACATAAATACTGCTATTTTCCTTCTTATCTTCATTCTTGCTACTTGATACAGACAGTTTTATAGTAGTATAACTCCTCAGCCATGCGAGATATCATTTGCTATAATTAGACAAAGTACCCCCCATATTTGGCATTCGGAATGCTCGTAAATGAAAACTGTTAGTGCTGACAAGGGTTCATAGCGAATAAGAGGATTGGATTACCTGCTTTAGTCATATTTTCAATTGTTTTAACGCATTCATATTCTATTTCCTCCATAGGAGATGATGTTGATCTCAAGATTACAAGATATGGCCATTGTAATTTTGTGTCACCAATACATGCGCATATATTTTATGATGAGGTAAGATGTGTGTTCCCTTCCCTGTTTTTCAAACGCATATTGTGATTCCTTCTTCAACTAAGAGATGTTTTTCTAAAGGATTAGTACAGGTGAAGCGTGTCCATCTTATATGAAAGAGGACTTTAAATGAAACCAAATGGTGAAGAAAAAGTTCAAAAATCTTATTCCATTAAGAAGATATTCAAGTAAAAGCTCTTGTCTGATCTGTGTAGAAATGACTGGTGTAGTAAGTCTGCTATGGAAGGTTGGCACACTCACCCTCACGTTCTGAAAAATTGTTAATGTATTTTAAAGAAAGTTTATCTAATTTTTTGTATTGTTTAAATTATTTCTTCAAAATTTCCTTCCTAGATTCAGTTTTACTACTTTTTGACTATTCCATGGTTTTTAAGCCACCAAATCACAGGACAAAATATGATAGAATACATAAAGGCTTTGAGGAATCTGAGGCTATGACATCACAAGTAGTCTGATTTCAGTTGTTCCAACACAAATAATACCAAATTTTAAACTTATATATCTCATAAACGGGTGAGATATCTTTTGAAGCCCTCTTTTATATAATATGGATTTGCTTGACCATTGAAGTAATCTTTTAAACATGGTAAAATGACAGGAATGTTTTGATCAAGGTTGTTGAATGCTGACCTGGATAAAAGCCATGGTTCTGTGGTTGTAATTGTTAGAATAGCAGGAATTTGTGGGAAGAAATATTTTTTTATACAAATTTTATTTGGGATTTCTTAAGTAAGCAGCAGTTTATATGGTAAAAGTTAGAGTTTCCACCACAATGTTTTGAGTTCATTGCTCTAATGACGTCTTCTATGTAATTGTGCAATGATTAGTGCATTAAAGGGGAAACATGTGATAAGTGTGAGCATATAATGATGTATTTATTACCTTCATCATCGAAGTTATGTTTTTGCCTTTGTTTGATTGTTTGTTTGCCATTAAGTTATCTCAAGAACTGATGGCTGGATTTGGATCAAATTTATTGTGTCGTTTTGTGAATGCTTAAGGAAGAAGTGATTTAAATTTGGGACATATTGGAACAGGAGAAGCGTGCAAATAGGGGTTGGGACTTGTTTGTCGGTCATTAAGATATCTCAAGAACTGATGATTGGTTTTGGATTAAATTTGGTGTGTGGTTTTGTTACTGCTTATGGAAGAAGTGACTAAAATATGAGACATTGGAACTGGGGAAGAGTTTTAATGGAGGGGTGGGGATATGCTGTCTGTCATCAAGATATCTCATTTGATTTAGATTAAATATGATGTATGGATTTGTTACTGCTTAAGGAAGAAATGGAGGGGGGGCAGAGAGTGAAATTGGAAGAGGTGGGGATATTTTAGGGCAAGATTTATCAAGGCTTATTTGATAGTTCCTAATGGAATGTGCTGAAGAATGAGCTCATGCCATGAAAGAACAGCCATGCAATCAATTTTCTGGACTCAAAGAAAATGAAGTGAAGTGGTGTGTGTTATCAAAGAAATTAAAACAATTGGCTATTGCCATGAATGGAATGTGAACCTACCCTGCATAGAGCTCAAACAATGAACACTTTGCCTGAATTAAACTGAAAACAATGATGACAAGTGATGATCCTCAAGTGTTTAGAATGTAAATGGCAATACAAATCAACAGTGAGAAAGTGATTGTTTGGGGTCATAAGTTAGTTGGTCAAGAGTTTCTGAGGTTGTATTCTGCTGGGGAACGAACAGGGGCAGAGCTCTCCAGAGTGCTAAAATTCTAGTTACATTTATATTATTTCTGTCACAATTTTTTATGTGAAGATTTTTAACACCTTTATTCAGAAATGTGGAAAGTTTAGATTTTCCAAGTTATGTATGTTGATATCAAGTCTGTAACTTCTTATCTTTGTCTTCATTTGTAGCTCTAGATCCCTTTATGTATATCAGTCAGAAAAAAAATAACCATTTTATATCTAGATTTCATTGTTTGATTTTTACCTATAGGTTTCAGGACAGTTTGAACTATTAAACTACAGTGAGCATGGGATCACCGTTGATGACATCCTGTACTGTTGTGAACTCTCATTCAAAAAGAATCCTGCTCCTTCCAAATGCTCTGCTCTAGTTAGGTCAGTTCGCAGGTTTGCAAACAAAGGAAAGAAAAACATTGAAACAACAGTAGATAGCAAACTCATCATTAATGAAGTAAAAAACTCGGATTCCAAGACTTACAAGATACCCTGTGGCTGTCAGGGGCAAAGCTTAAATTCCATCTCAGGTGACAAAACAGGGTGGGAAGGTACAGCTCTGTTACATCATGGGAGCTGCATAAAGATAGGCTGCATTCAGTTTGTGTTTAGTATTACAGAGTGTGCAACAAAACAACCAATTTTCTCAAGTAAAACAGGAGTTTCATTGGCCTTTGTAAAGCCAGACTCGTGATATTAATTGGGTACCATTAACATATTCATTTACTTCAAGTTATACCTTACCTTCCATGCTATAAATATGCAATCTGGTCCATGACCTGATTCTAACGCACTTCTAACTGACCTTAAAAACATAATTACCAGCCCAGCCCTGATCGCCACAATACCTCCAAATACCTCTCACTTCTTTTGAGCGTGTTGTTTTCACAACATCGCTTGAAGTGGTTAAAAAAATCACCTTTTTAACAATTTTTTCTTTACATCTCCTACCACGTAGGTTTTTATGCTGTTTCGCCTTTTCTGCTTGCCTTTTCAAGTCATCTGAAGTAAGACAAAGTAGCCATGGGACCGGAAATTCTTCGGTCCGACTCACAGGACTTTCCCAGTAAGCCTACACTTAAGTTCAGAGTTTTTTACTTCCATCGATACAAAACGGGTGACTAGATCGAGAGAGTCTCACTCTCGCGGCGGATGTTTTAGTCCCTAGAGCACCTGGTGTGTCTGTTTAGAGGACCCCTTTCCCTTGGGTTTGAGTATTTTTCACCCTAGGCCCTGCCTTACCACGAGGATAGCCTAGCGTCATACTATGCTTTGTATTAACATGTTAGATTGTCTTCAATACAGGTTCTCAATGCATTAGGCCAACTTCTCGTTTTAATGTTGGGGCATGCGCATGAGGTCATTCAGCTCCAAGGAGCTACAGTTATTACAAGAGCCTAAATAATCTTTTATGTTACTAATACATTTCGTGAGTTTATATTTCTTGCATATAATTAAAACAAAAGTTTTTAATTGATGAGCTTGATTTATGGGGCGCTGGAGAGATCCTGAGGGGGTCTCCCTGGCATCCTATTTTCAGGAGAATTCACCTTTTCTTGTGTCCTCCACAGACAACAAGTTCACAGTGGTCTGTGTTTTTCACTCTACCCCTGCAAATGTAAAGTTTTTATGTTTCATGCTTTTTTTCAGGTTCTAACAATTTCTCAGAAGTTTATCTGTTTATTTTTATGGTGTACTAAATTACTGTGGCTTGCCTCACACTATGTTTGGCATCTTCTGCAGTTCCATCGCGCCCACGTAAGGGTCGTAAGTACATCCCCTGTATTATGGGGAGTTTTTGGTGTAAGTATATATATATATATATTTATTTTTTTCTTATGCCAAGAGGCGATATAAATCATTATGGTCTCTCAGATTGTTCTACTTACGCCACGGCGGAGGTCTGAGGCAGTAATCTACTTTGTTAACTTATACTGACTTATTCCCCGAAGGACCCCTGCTCGACGCTACTGAGTCAGCAGGACCGCGGGCGAGGGAGGCGAGGCCACCCACACACAGCAGGGCGCCTGACGACGGGCCCCCACGACTAAGTAGGTGTACGCTCACGTGTACACCTTTTGCGCCAGACGCTGTGGCAGAGCCTAGCACATCCCAGACTGTCGTCCTCCCGGTACTCTCCTCTCCTGAGCGAGGCAGGACCCGGACGAGGGACAGAAAACTGGATAGTACACACAAGAGAAGACGGAGTCGACTGTACTAGTCTTCCACACTCTCTTCTTCGCCCTTCCCTGAACCCTGCAGCCTCCCGCACCTCCCAGCTGCCACTGCAGAGGCGTGGCATCCCCTCGACCTTGAGGATGCCCTTGACATCTATCCCTCTGGAGAAGATGTCGACCATATAGATGATCTGGACCCTCTTGAGGAGATTTCGGACTCTCCCCGGTACGGGGGTTGCCTCCTGCCACCCTGGCGCAAGTTGTCCCCAGCAACGCCCGGCTGTTGCAGGACGCACTGGATAGGACCCCCGTACCATACCGGACAAGATCCTTTTCCCGCCACCCCTCCGGCGGACCCCCTTTTACAGGGGGAGCAGGTCCCCTAGCTCCTTGATTTCCTAGCACGGAAAATTAAGCTGGATGTAGTAGAAGCACCTCTCGTAGAGACTGGTGCACAGTCTCAGCACAGACAACTCACTACTGTCCAAAGGAAAAGTTAAGCCAGCGGCTAATCAATTCCGCATTGATGCCTCCCTTGTGAACCAGGGTACAGCATAGGGCGAGGACCCCTGCCATGGACTGGACGGCCTACAACAAAGAGGTTGACCAGGCCACGCGCGTCCAGCCAACTGCCTACCAGACGTTCATAGGCACCCCCTTGATCCCTAAACGAGTTTGGCAACTCCTCTGCCAGCCGCACCCCCTTGATCCCTGAAGGAGTATGGCAACTCCTCTGCCAGCCCGCAAGCGGCACCCCAGCGGTGTCCAGCTCTGCGGCTAGGACCAAGAAGTTTCTTAATCCTGCGGTCCAGCGGAGGGAAGAGTCCCTCCCTAGTAGACACTAGCATGGGCGCCATTTGAGCCGCTGTCTGAATGTCTGCTTAAAGAACTGACGATCAAAACGGTTTTTCTACTCTCCGCGGCCTCTGCCAGACACAGAGGTGCCATTCACATGCTTTCGCTCAAAGAAGGTTATATTCGCTTCGAATCTGGGGCCGTTCGGCTCTTGCCTGACCCATCTTTCTTGGCCAAAAATCAAACTAGAGTTTCTACCGGAACCGATATTCCTTCCGTCACTCTCCACGTTTTCTGACACATCAGAGGATAGGGCCTGGTGCCCCGTTCGATGTCTCAAACACTATAATAAACGTACACAATCCTTACGGAACGACGTAAGAATGACGTAATCACCTTTGTTCAGGCAATTACCTACAATAAATCCACGTTGTTCGCGGAACAATCGATTAAGGCACATCAAGTGCGAGGCATAGCTATATTAATTGCGCTATTTGATGGGGTTCCCCAGCGAGATTCTTTGTGTTGCAGTATGGAAAACACTGGCCAGGTTTGTCTTCGCATATCTGAAGGATATACCAGACTACCAAGGCGGAGTTGCAAGGGCCATTCTTTCGAGAAGGGGACTGTCCTTTTCTTGAGGTGAATATTCTTGTTTTTCTTATTGACGTTATCTCTTTTCAGTTACGGTTCTTCCGTTATTTCGTTAACTACTTAGTCGTTTACTAATGAATTTCAGCTGCTGTTTTGGTACGTTTAATTCGTTTATTTACTAAAGAATTTGTTTTGCCACTGTTCAGGCATTTTTTATTGCGTTTACCTTTACTAAAGAAGCTTTGCCTCTGTTTAGGCAATTGTTCTTTGTTTTACTAACGAAATTTTGCTGGACTTGAACACTTTCTATTTTGTTTATTTTTTAATAATGAAATTCTGCTGCTGTTCTGGCAGTTTCTGTTTAGTTTAACTGTACGGACGGTTTTGTTTTCGTCATGTTTTACTAATCCACCCCGGTCCTCTGACAAACCTTGTAAGTTTTCGCCATGGCGTATTGGGCGTTGTTTACAGTTTGACTTCACTAACAGATTCTGTTTACATGCGTTTCTGGGTGACTAACCTATGTTCTGTCAACGTCGTACCTCGGTTATTACTAACAGGTTGCTTCCTGTTTATTTGTGATGACTAGGAGTGGTTTACTATTTTATAGTAATCCCTACCTGAGAGGTTTTGTCGTCCTTAAGAGGATAAGGAATCTAGTCCTTTAAGTAGAATAAAAACTAGTGCGAGTATTAGGACCAGCTATTAGAAAATTGGGCTTTGACCTAAATTCCCTTCCAATTCTCAGTTGCAATCTGATTGTATATTTATAGCATGGAAGAAAAGGTATAACTTGAAGTAAATTTACCCCACTAAGCGTAGTAGGGATATTTACGAGAGTTATACTTACATTCCATGTGTCCCGGCCCACCTCCCCTCTCATTCAGACCTAGGTGGAATGTTAAGTGAGGGATATTAGAGGTATTGTGGAGGTCAGGGCTGGGCTGGTAAGTGTTTTTAAGGTCTGTTAAAAGTGCATTAGAATGAGGTCATGCACCAGATTGCATATTTAGAGCATGGAAGGTAAGTATAACTCTCGTAAATATCTCGCTATGCTTAGCGAGGTAAATTTAGTGGTACATGCTGAGAAAGTTTGAAGAGGTATGTCTCAGACCACTGCCGCACAAGCAAGGACATTTTAGATTTTATCAATTCTCAATTAATAAATCCGACAAGTTGGTCTGTTTACTTTAGCACCAAATAGATTTTTTGCAGCCAGAATAAGATTTGTTTTAACATGAATTTTGGTAAGGAAGGAGATTGAAGTCATGATATCAAACATGTTGGGTCTTGTAAGTATTAGAGGTCACTGAGGCTGTGAAGGTAAAAAGTTCAAAGCTTTCTGATGCACAATATGTTGGGTGAAATTCTCAGTGATTTTTCATTGCAAAGTGTAATCTGTCTTATATGATCTCAATGATAACACATTGCAAACCTATACAAATTGTTTACGTTTTAAGACTTTTCTCATCATAATGTTACAGAGACTACTCGGATACGATGATCCTTTCTTTTTCTGTTGCCTCTGTGCTAAATGTACATCATATTCATGGAAAATTTTTCTAATGCATCACTCTTATTTCTAAAGAATGATGCGATGAGTCTTGATATCAGTGTGCTTATTTGTTTAATTATTTACAGTTTAGTACCTATTTAATTACTCAGAAAATTTGGCTGGTAAACATTTTGTGTGCAAAATGGATATCACAAGGAACCGAAACAGACTTGATGAGGAACTGTTTAATAGAATAGTAAATGTAATTAAGTAAGTTCATTAAATATTTGTGTGTACCATGAGGCCTATAAAGTATTATCTAGTACTTAGTTGTACAGGGATCTCTATTGATTGAAGCAGTAAGAGTCGATGATAGGGTTCAAATATCGCTACTGTATTTCATAACTTATTTCAAGGTTTTACATATTTAGACATACCTTTGTAGGCTACCCATTTCATATGTTAGAAACAGAAGTTTATTGGACATAAAACAACTTGTATCTAACACAATACAGAGCTTGTGTCTGGAATTGAACTCTTGATCCTTTTGAATATGAGTATGAATCTCTCACCATTGAGAGATTCATTAGTCACTGTACTTCCCTGATAAGAGAGAAATGTTTTTAATTGCTCATAAAGCTTTTCTGTCTTTCATTTTCATGTCCTGTCCAGAAATCTTTCAACTAGGAATTTTCCAAGCCTGGTGCAGGCTGAGAGGTCCAAAATCAGACTTACCAAGTTTTGGTTTTACTTTGCCAGATCTCACTAGTGAAATGTCATGTCTATAAAGATTGTATGATTGGGTGCTTTTTTGAGCTAGAGAAATCTGTTTTTCAAAGGGTTGTGTGTGCTTTCCATTTCAAAATATGTGCAGTTTTCAAGAGAAAAAACAACGGGCTCCATTAGTATATATTTATTCTGTCAGAAAATAAGTTCTTACTAAATTATATCAAGCTGATATATCATCATAGGATTCTATGGATTTATACATGTTTGTTTGCATTTGCAAATGGTTCATAAGGAACATACTTCCCTCGATATTGGTCTGGTCATATTTTATTGAAGCACCAAAATTTCCTCCCACATGCAGGGTTTTATCACATAGTTCTAATACAAATTGAACAAATCTGTCACGAATGTACTATTGCTGAGGCAATTTATTTGTTTAAATTTAAATGTTTTTATCATATCTTGACTGTCTTGTACAGAAAACCATATAAAAACTTTGGAGAGATTTTGTTGAAGCACATTTGGAAGTTGGTTTTACATATTTGAATAAATAAATTTGATGAAACCATGTATGCCTAGGGTGAAGTTTGAAATGGCCTCACATCTCCCTTGGATGGATTAGAGAAATGACATCACATGGTATCTATTTTCTGAAATTATGCATGTTTGTTGGTAATGCATTTTATGTCACTATATGTGATTAAGCAATAAATTCTTTGAAAATGTGGAATATGGCACCCAGTAATGAAAGGTTGCAGGCATTGGTGAAATAAAATGTATGCATTATCATTGGGATGTGTATATCAATCTTAACTATAAAAGCAAGGATTTCTGAGAGTTAATGAAGGTCTCCTTGGGGGGTGTTATTTGCTCATATTTTGAGTATTCTCATTTTGCCTCATTCTCAACAATTAATCAAGTCTTCCAAATGAGAATGAATTACCTTGCAGCATGACATTGTACCTTTGGTCTACCTGAAATGATCATGAAAAATCATTGATGCATTTAGAATCGAAACCTAATATTCCATGTTGGTCATATTGCAGAATGGTAAAGATAAAGTCGATCATGGTAATAACGGATGTTTAGTCTTAGACGTGCACACATTTTTATTGAAGTAAATTATAGTTGATATAAGCCTAAGCTTTTCATACTGTTGAATGAGCTAAAGCACAAGAAGTTCATTTTGGGAATAATAATTTTTCAGTTACTGTGGTTGTCATCTTCTTTCTCTCTCACTCTGTGTTTTGCTCTTTCTTGCCTCTCCAGCATTCTGTCTGCAATTCTTATTAGAAAGGATTCAATTAAAATGTTACTGAAAGATACCTTGTATGAAGAATATTTAAAGACACCTAGGTGCTTATCCATCATATCATTTGTTTTGAGGACAAAGAGTGTCAAGGTGCAGTTTTCTGTACCAGAAACGATGTGTTGAGAATCTTTTACAATTTTCTGTCATATTTGTCACAGTGGAACCACAAGAAGGAAAGTTTTGCAGCAAAAATTTCTACAAAGAGGCAGTTAGTTATGTTGAATTTATTTCAGACGTGCTAGGGTTGTGAAATAGTGGCATATAACATTTCTGCTCTTTTACAGGGTAGTATTAAGGTTTGAAGTAGCAACAAATGTTTTGTGGGAAAGCTATATGTGGAGAATTGTTGGTACTTCTAGCTGTAAATGTATGGAATATATGAAAGTAAGTAGTAAGAGATATTTTGGTATAAGGTTGGAAAACTTAAAATTCTAATGTAGATTATAAAAGATGTAAAAACTGGATATTAGTTATTGCAAGTTTGATCAAGTAACGAATTGCACATCAGCTACTTTTAAGGCTATGGGTACGTTTATAGTATGCAGTGTTTGTGTTCTTTCTTGAATTTGCTCACCTTCCGCAGATAATGATTTGGCAAATTCCCACCCAGAGATTATTTTTGCAAGTTTCAAAAGTTATGTGCCTGATGTCCTTTAGTCCCAAACTTTCATTTGTGAAAATTGATTGCATTTGTGGGTCATTTCTGACTGATTTGATTAAACCTTCAGAATTTGCCATTTGAAATAATTATGATTTAAGATTACTCCATAATTCACATTCTCATATTATATAATGGGGATGAAAATAACTGTTAAATGCATAAAGATTGATATGTGACTCAGCTGAATGTACATATTGTATAAATATACATATTGTATAAATATACATCAAATTTCTGTATCATATAAAGTAAGATTTCTTTCTTTACACAATAAAGCCTAAAGTAAATGCTTTGTTTTTTGCAATCTGTTTTGATTATTCTTGTTATATTATTATAACCTGTTTCTTCATCCACCAATCCCTGGATCTTGAAATTCCTTCAACATGGAAAAATATTGCTCATGCTCTGTCTTGTAAATGGTACCTACCCATTCAGGCCAATGAGAACTTCCTGCACCACTTCCTAGTATAACATCGTGCCAAACATAGTTTGGTTTTGCTCGAATAATGATGAGGTGCATATTATAAAAAGGATTAACAAGAGGGCTCTGATTAAGTAGTAGTTAATGAAGGAAGGGGGTCCACGGTAAACCAGAACCAAAAGGTTTGGATGTGGTTCTCATGCCTTTTTTGTTCATAAGCTGATTGATTTGCAAATTTTGATTTAAATGTCATGTCATTGCATCTGATGATATATTTGTTCCATGATATTTATTCATAAGCCATACCCACCATGCAGATCAATAAAAATGTTGACAACATTAGCATACATGTGCACAATAATTAATAACATCATAGCAAATATGATGCAAAAACAATTGCTCATTTATCCTATTTCAAGAATTTGTCGGTAAGCTCCGCTTACTCATTATTATTCATGACATCACTTCCACAACAGCAGAACATATATACAGACCATACCCATCTGTGTACCACATATGACATAAGTCTGATATACCATTCATTAGGTACGGTGATTACAAAAAAAATTGAGCACTTTCACACATTAAGCCACACCCGCCAACCATTCATATCAATGACATCTGTTGATAACATAAACATGTGCACAATAACCAACAATATTCATGACCAGTATGATGCAAAACGGACATACGGTTGCTCATGTATTAAGCATTAATATGCATGACCATAACAAACAATAGGGCACATCTGCAGACCATAGGCTATCTGTGTACCACACATGATGTGAATCAGTTTGTTCTTGGGATATCATGTTTACAAGCTCTTTTCAGCGAAATCCTGTTGAGCCCGCCCACTACACATATATTGAAACAACGTTTTTATACAATCAACATATACACACCAGCTAACATAATTGTACCACATATGAAACAAGCAAACATATAATTGTAAAAATATGAGCATTTCAAGATTTTCACATTAAGCCCCGCCTACTCATAATATACATGACATCCCCACCCCAAACCAATAGGGCACATCTGCAAACCATGGGCTATCTGTGTATATGATATCATATCATATGATAAATCCAGTTTACCATTCTTGAGACACTGTTTACAAGGTCTTTTCAGCAAAATCATATTACGCCTTGCCCACTAAAGAATATTAATGAAATTCACAATTTTTACACAATGAACTCAAACACACTAGCTAACATTATGATTGTACCAAATATGAAACAAAGCAGACATGGGATTGTTAAAATATGAACATTTCAAGATTTTTTTAATTAAGCCTGCCTACTCAATAATATGCATGACATCGCCATCAAAAACAATAGGGCACATCTACGGACCATGGGCTATCTGTGTAGCACATATGTCATGAATCCAGAGTACTGTTGTTGAGATATCGTGTTTACGAGCTAGCTAGACATCACAAACATACATACATACACACACACCATCATCACCGCATAGGTTCCTGATGCTATCACTTAGGAACCAATAATGTGCATCTTTTGCCAGAGAATATTGCAAAGCAAAAAAAAAAATGGTCATCAGAAATATAAAAACAAGATGACAATCCACGGAGTTGCTGACCTTATCGCCTCTGCCACATAATTTGTAAAATGATCAAATGTGTTTCCAGGAAACATGACATCAAATGTATCATTTCATATCAATTACTTTACCATATATCAATGACATGTCCCATTATGTGGGAAACCTAAAACTACATCACCATTCACCAAACAACGCCAAGTAGGCACTGCCCACTGCCAGGTAGGCACTGCCCACTGCCAGGTAGGCACTGCCCACTGCCAGGTAGGCACTGCCCACTGCCAGGTAGGCACTGCCCACTGCCAGGTAGGCACTGCCCACTGCCAGGTAGGCACTGCCCACTGCCAGGCAGGCACCGCCCACCTGCCAGGCAGGCACTGCCCACTGCCAGGCAGGCACTGCCCACCTGCCAGGCAGGCACTGCCCACCTGCCAGGCAGGCACTGCCCACTGCCAGGCAGGCACTGCCCACTGCCAGGCAGGCACTGCCCACTGCCAGGCAGGCACTGCCCACCGCCAGGCAGGCACTGCCCACTGCCAGGCAGGCACTGCCCACTGCCCAGGCAGGCACCGCCCACCGCCAGGCAGGCACTGCCCACCGCCAGGCAGGCACTGCCCACCGCCAGGCAGGCACTGCCCACCGCCAGGCAGGCACTGCCCACTGCCAGGCAGGCACTGCCCACCGCCAGGCAGGCACCGCCCACCGCCAGGCAGGCACCTGCCCACCGCCAGGTAGGCACTGCCCACTGCCAGGCAGGCACTGCCCACTGCCAGGCAGGCACCGCCCACCGCCAGGCAGGCACTGCCCACCGCCAGGCAGGCACTGCCCACCTGCCAGGCAGGCACTGCCCACTGCCAGGCAGGCACTGCCCACTGCCAGGCAGGCACTGCCCACTGCCAGGCAGGCACTGCCCACTGCCAGGCAGGCACTGCCCACTGCCAGGCAGGCACTGCCCACTGCCAGGCAGGCACTGCCCACTGCCAGGCAGGCACTGCCCACTGCCAGGCAGGCACTGCCCACTGCCAGGCAGGCACTGCCCACTGCCAGGTGGGCACTGCCCACTGCCCACTGCCAGGCAGGCACTGCCCACCGCCAGGCAGGCACTGCCCACTGCCAGGCAGGCACTGCCCACTGCCAGGCAGGCACTGCCCACTGCCAGGCAGCCACTGCCAGGCCAGGCAGGCACTGCCCACTGCCAGGTAGGCACTGCCCACTGCCAGGTAGGCACTGCCCACTGCCAGGTAGGCACTGCCCACTGCCAGGTAGGCACTGCCCACTGCCAGGTAGGCACTGCCCACTGCCAGGTAAGCATGATCCTAAAAAGCCGGGTGATAGGGAAGCTGCCCAAGCTCGCTTGTCAAATTGCATTGCGGTGGTTAAAGACTGGATGCTTCATAACAAACTTAGACTGAATGACACCAAAACTGAATTTTTGATCATTTCATCAAAAAAACAAATGCATTCCATTAAGTCCATTGATTTGAGGATTTGGGTGTGTGATTGTTCCTTCATCATCCGTGAAAAATGTTTGAACCTTATATGAATATGAATTCCCAGATCTCTTCAATATGTCGTACTGTTAATTTTCATTTGCGTAATATTTCTAGAATCAGACGGTACATTGATCAAAATACTTGTGCTCATGCAGTGCGATCTCTCGTCCTTTCTCGGCTGGATTATGGCAACTCCCTGCTTGGTGGCATATCACGTGAAAACCTTCAATGCTTGCAAAGACTTCAAAATCGTGCAGCGCGCATGATTTTTTGTGTTGATAGACGTACAAGCGCTTCCCCCTCTTGCGTGTTCTTCATTGGTTGCCCATCCAGCAGAGAATCTATTTCAAGATCGTACTGCATGTGTACAACTGCATTAAAAAAAAATGCACCTTCATACCTTTAAGATTTGCTGCATATATATGAGCCTGGACGCATTGGTCTAAGATCCGCCAACACGGATGTCACTCGCCCTTGTGATGCCAAGAACTAATCGTGTCAGTGGGGACTGCGCCTTTTCTGTCCTGGGACCACATTTGTGGAATAACTTCTACCTGTTGCAATCCGTCAGGCTCAAACTGTTTATACTTTTAAGAAGGCCCTTAAGACTCATCTTTTTCCCACTGATTAACTTTTATGCTGTCTATAATATTTAATTTCTTGTTTTATTTATCTACTTTTTTTTTTCTTTTTTTTACCAATTCTTTTATGCTTTTATATTGTCCTGCAAATGTTTCTAAAAATTTTGATATTGTATATTAAGAGTTTGTCTATGTATTATCAATTTTATTGTAAAGTGCTTTGATCCACGGGAGAGGCGCTATATAAATAAGTTCAATACTACTACTACTACTAATAATAATAATAATGATAATATCTGGCTTTATCTGGCCAGATCAAACTTTATTTGTATATCAAATTTGCTTTAATTAAGGTTGTATCTGGTTTTATCTGGCCAGAACAAAGTTTATTTGTGTATCAAGCTTTCCTTATATAAAGTTTATATCTGGCTTTATCTGGCCAGATCAAACTTTATTTACCCAAATATAAATTTTATTAAAGCCAGATCTAGACTTTTTTGTAAAATTGTTTATATATCACAATTTTTCAATATATTAAAAAAAATTAAACTTAGATTACTCTCTCTCTCTTTGGTAATTTGGTACACACTACAGAAAGATTGGAGAAGCTTTTCACCAAATGGTAAAGTTACAAATTACATTTGTACAAAGTACATGATCTTCGAAGTCAGACAAAGTATAGTAAAAGACGTATGAGAAAAAGACAACATGCATGGACCTCGATAATCAATGTTATAATCTTCAAATTTAAATTTACATCAAATGGGAGCATTTAATGTACATGATTTAATGTACATACGTTTTCTTTCAGGCAATAAGGAATAATGAAGGACCAAAAGTAATGAAAGAGCATTAGAATCGACTTGACCAACGTGATTAGAAAATCATTGTCACTAACACACACACACACACACACACACACATATATATATATATATATATATATATATATATATATATATATATATATATATATATATATATATATATATATATATATATATATATATATATATATATATATATATATATATATATATATATATATATATATATATATATATATATACGACCTAGCTCCTTTGTTATTTTTAACATCTACATGTAGGACATTTGAAGCAGCTACAAATTGACTTAAAAGATTTATCTATAGTTATCCCATCACCTCTCTAGAAATTTGATCTGGTCTGATTGCTTTATTAAGCAGCTTGGTAGAACTTATTTTATTTCCGATCAGGTGCAATAGTAGGCCTTCAAAGATATGTGAAATGATACAGAATTCAGTAAATTGTTATTTTAGCTGTCAGGAAAGTTTATCTTGACTATTTTACAATAAAATCAAAACGGAGCTGTGAATAAACTACTTTAATATCTTGTTCTGTTAGGGAAATATTGAGTTGTAAAAATATCCCTAATTTGTCTGAAATGCGTATGTGTATTTCGAGTCCACTAGAACATTCAAATAGCACACTAACTTTTCTGACAATTGTTTACATATTTTAGCAAAACCAACTTTTGTTGCTGTAGTTAGTAGAAAATACAGTTTAAATTAAGTTATTCTGGTAATAAATTAAGTTTATTTCAATAGACGTATTTAACTCATATGGCTAATTGGTACTGGAAAAACCCAGAATTGATGTAGTATTGGTTTGATGCTATTGAGGGCTTGGGCCGGCGGCGGCTAGCGCTAACATCAACACAAAAGACTGACACAAAACCTTCACTGGGTCCAAGGACCATGGATCATGTGATAACCATATTATAGCAATTTACCGACTTTTGGTCAATTTGGGACTCATTTTTGAGGGTCCAGAAACGATCTCCCAGAAATGAGACAAATACCACAGGAGTAACGGGTAGTTGGTCTTTTGCCCCCATATGTCAGAAGTCTGGCACAAAACCTTCACTGGGCCCAAGGACCATGGATCATGTTATAACCATATTATAGCAATTTACCGACTTTTGGTCAATTTGGGTCCCATTTTTGAGGGTCCAGATACGATCTCCCAGATATGAGAGCTATATCACAGGATTAAGGGGTAGTTGGGCTTTTGCCCCAATATGTCAGAAGTCTGGCACAAAACCTTCACTGGGCCCAAGAGCTATGGACCATGATATCTCCTTATGATAGGAATAATTTTCACGACTTTTGGCTGTTTAGGGCCATGATTTTGAGAGTCCAGGTATAATCTCCCATAACTGAACCCATTACTTTTTGGTTTGGGAGTTGGTGGACTTTCACCTCATGAATGTAATTACATTGCAACAACCGCCACTCACAAAATACTTCTATGTGACGATTACAAAATGTAAAACAGGAAAGAGAATAAAAAAAGATTTCGCTCCGTTGGTGGCCCAAGTCCTCGCCAACTGTCTTGTTGGTAGGCAGTAGATGGCGCTCTTGCAGAAGGACGGCTCTTCAGCTGGTAAAAATTTGAATCTGAATCTGAATATGAATATGAATATGAATATGACGCTAACTTCAACTGGGTATTTTGTATTTACTTTACTAGGCCTATTCACGGTTGGATTGTCTCAATTGAATTAATTAGCAAGGAGCCTGTGGAATGTTGAAGAATGAAAAAACTTTGCTCAGTAATACTATGTGCACAACTTTACATATCAGTCGGAAAATATTCTGAATTTACTTTGAAAAGTATCAGACTTGCCGAATTTGAAATAATTTCGCGCAACTACTTTATTATATCGTAATACTATTAAAACAAATTGACCATGGATAACACAATGGTCATAATGATTTTCTTAATGTACACTGCACTCTGCTGCATAATTTATACCTTAGCTGTTACTTTGGGTAAAATAAGACTAAATAACAACTCTGTTCAATCTGGAAAAAGAAACATTTTGTTTGTGATTGCTCACCCTGACGATGAGTGCATGTTTTTCTCACCTTCCATCCTGAATTACCTTGAAGACAAAAATATAATTGTATCACTGCTGTGCTTATCAAACGGTAAGATGTGTAACAGTTATGCAAGGAGAAGAGATGATTAAACTAGATCATAATCTGACATTTGAACTACTGTGCATGGCGGTATTCCATATCTGACTACTAGGTAGGCCTATATGTGGTCAGCACTGTCGCTATGGGCCCTTCCCCTTCTCCCCCTCCCTTCTCGTCCCCTCCCTATCTCCCTTCCCCATCTCCCTACCCTTCTCCTCCCTTCCTACCTCTCTCCCTTCCCCTTTCCTTCCCCCCTTCCCCCTCTCCTTCACCTCCCCTACCTTCCCCCCCTCCTCCTCCCCTCCTCTCCCCCTCCCCCAATTTTATGAGTATGAGTACCTTATAGTTATACAATATATATTTTTCTAACCTGACATCGTTTTTTTCTAAACTGACGTCATTTTTGCAATATCTAAAATTCATCTGAAATTGACTTTTTGCCACGATTTTACTTGAAATGGATAAGTACTGTATCTTGAAGTTAATAGGAAAGGTGAATCTTCACAGTGAGGTGAGATACTGCAGCAAGTACTTCCAAGAAGAAATGAAGGTAAATATATGTTTTATACCAGGATTAAGGAAGAGTTGTCAATTATTACATGAATCAACTTGATGCCATAAGTAGGAGTTTTGGTATGTGGTTGGGGGGACGGCACTTTTATAACATACTGGTAGGCTCATAGATCTTTAAACACAAATCAACATCATGGTGAAGTATTTTCTGTCCCCAATATCAATATCAACAATTCGTTATGATGAGATTGTATACATTGCTTTCTGAGAACAGTTACAATATCTCTGTCACTAGTCAGGGTCTATAAACATCTTGTCATGGTTTTCAAGTTCATAACAGGTAATTTAGTCAACCACAGACTGACCTTGCCAGTGACCAATATAATGGAAGTGTTGTGATTATTTATCTTGTTTCATAATAATGTGCTAATAACAAATTAATCTGAAGAATCTCAGTCATGAGACAGTGGCCTGTACTTGGTAATTAGTTTTTTTCTCTTTGTTTGTATACCTCACACTCCATTTAAAACAGTTTATCTTTTCAATCTGTCAATAATTAAAGCTGACTGAGATTGGCTGTCACTTAAGAATTACCAAATAAATTGTACTGTTTTTTTTTTTTAATGTGAGACACTGCAGAGAAGAATGATGCAAATTGCTCCCTGATTGAAACTCCTTTTCCACAGGGGCCAGTTTTAATTGAATTGTAGTTCAACTTTGTTCTGGAAAAAAAAGGGGGATGGAATACCATCAGCTGTTGAAAAGTAAACATACATTCACTGATAGTGTATTTTTTAAGTGGTTATGACTTTGAATTTCTAATATTTTTCGATTTTTACCTAATATAAGTCTATCAGAATATCTTCAACATGTGTACTGTGTATTTTTTTCTGTCACAAGTTTCAATGGTGAAGTGACAATATATATTCGCAGCTTTTCATTACTTAGAAGATTGCTTCTTTTGCATATTTCCCTCGCTGTCTTATTACAGTTTTTTCATTCTTTCTTATGTTTTGTCATCGCCTTTTCTGTACATTACTAATCCACAGACTTTAAAGTCTGAGATGTGGGATGAAAATAAAATTCACAAAATATTTTTATAAATTATCGCATTTATTCATTCAATTATCTGTGCAAATAAAAGTTTGTCAGGTTACAAACAAACAGCCGTTTTAAGTATACAGTACTATGGCTTTAAGAGTATAGCTCCAAATTTCCCTTCTTTGCTCATACAGATGAATCTTTTTGAATGTTTTACCAAGGAACAGATTTTAATGAAATTTATGCAGTGTGAGTTTCTTCAAATGTGATGGGCCCTATTTCAATAGGGGAGGGGAGGGGGGTGTTAAGCTGTTATGTTGCTTTCTATGGAGACTAAAATTAACCGCCTACGATCATGTTGATCAGTGGCATTTCCAGAGGGCGAGGGGTCGATTGCCCCCAATATTTTAATACGTCGGTTGAGTTTTGTTCATGTCGGCACATCTTGTCAGTTCACTTTCATTACTTGCATGCCCCCTCCCTCCAATATGTAAATCCTATCTAACGCCACTGATGTTGGGTGCCTTCTGGCTGATTAAAATTGAAAATCACCTTTGCATTAATTGGTCACCAATGCACATTACATTAATCCTTGCCATTTTGAAACCGGAACCCTGAAATCGGTGATATCTCATTTTTATTTTATTTTATTTCAACAGGAGAAATAGAAATGGCCTGGGAACATCCATCAGCAATTGATGTGCATACAACAGAGGGCATAGAACCACAGGCTGTCAGTCCCGAAGCAACCAATGATGATGATAATGGTGATGATGAAACCATTGTGACAGCCAGGAAATGGAAACGCTGGAGAAGCAAGAAGAGCACCATCGGGTCCATCTGATATCAGCCAAACACCGTCAGAAGGACCGTTTCAGCCATCTCTCTTAAGCTTCCCACAGACTGAATTTGGCAACAAGAAAAGTAGTTTCAGCAGTGCGTGGTATCGCATACACCCCTGGATTGAATACTTGGCTAAAATGGATTCAGCATTTTGTTTTGCATGTCGCCATTTCCCACCAACAAATAAGTCAGTGGAGCTAGCTTTTGTGAAAGACCAATTTCGCAACTGACATCATGCTACAGGTAAAGAGGGAAAGCCAACCAAACATGATAGATCCCATTAAGCGTCGATGGAGGCATGGGCAGAAGCAAAGCTGAGACAGAAAACCAGTGTCAATACGAGAAATTGATCTATAAAGCGCACAAAAAACTGGTCAGTGAAAATTGTCACTATCTAAATACTGTTGTTAAAGTTCTGCAGCTGACAGCATGCCAGAAGATTGCATTAAGGGGGCACCGTGAAGGAAAATCTAGCTCCAACAGAGAGAACTTTTTAGAAACTTTCACCTTATTGGCGGTTATGACGAGATAGTCAAGAACAAACTAAATGGAGCTCAAAATGCCAGGCATATACATCCCTCCATCCAGAATGAGCTAATAAGAATCATGGCAAAATTTGTCGAGATGATATCAGAAAGGATATCGATGCTGCCGGTTTCTTTTCGCTGCAAGTAGACAAAACGAAAGACGTGTCCAAGAAAGAGATTATATCTTTCGTTGTGTGCTATTTCTTGAATGAAGAGGTGCGGATGGGCTGAATTCAGACTCACTGTTCCAAAATATCAAATCAATGCTAACATCGACATTCAGAAATGTGTTGCGAATGCTATGATGGGGCTTTCATTATGAGTGAAGTTGATGCTGGCATCAATTCCAAATTTAGGGAAGAGGTACCTCTGGCCATATACACTCACTGTTTCGCCCATAGGTTAAATTTGAATGACTTTAGTGGATTGCCTAAAGCAAGTAGATATGGCACACAAATTCTTTGCGGTATTACAGAAAGTATACGTCTTCATGTCAGGTTCACACACTCATCAAGTTTTTGTACGAATACAGAAGGAGTCAACAAATCAGGCCAGGCCCATGGAACTAAAGCGGTTGTCAGACACACGGTGCGTCTTGCCATGCATTTTTACAGACACTTCCTGCCGTACTTTCAACCCTTCAAAAGCTTGCAGATGGCAAAAACAAAGACAGGGCCACTGATGCAAAGGGGTTGCTCTCTCTCTCTCTCTCTTTGATGCTAACTTCCTTGTTGGTTTAGTTGTTTTTTGGTCATTTTTGTGAAAAACGAAAACTCTCTATGACCAGCTACACGCAAAAGACTTGAACCTCAGAGAAGCTGCATTTTTGGTCGATGCCGTAATAGCAGACCTCGAGGAATACTGATCTTTCCCAGATGTATGGAATGGCCTTTGGGAGGAAGCGCTCAAAAAAGGTTAAGAGAATGGGATTCAGATGACAAACCCAAAATCCTCGTCGAGGAGAAAGGCAGCTCCTACCCATCTGCAGGATTGGTCTTGATGAAGACCACTGGAAACAGAAGTGCTGACAGAGAGTGACCAATTCAACATCAAATTTCTTTATTGGGTACTTTACCAGTTGTTGTCCGAACTTCGCAGATTTGTTCCATCCACATGCGCAATTGTTTGAGGTGCCAGGGCATTGTTCCCTGAGCACGAAACATTTCTGCAAGAAGAAACCTTGCGCGAAATGGCTGCTCACTATGGTTGTGTGCAGGAAGACCTCAGATGTGAGCTGCACCAGGCAAAGGAGCTTCTGGAAAGAAAGTTATCCACTGGGATAAATGTTTATTCGGTGATGGAGGTTGCCAAGTTGATGTTTCCTTACCAATATGCTTTTTTTTTTAATTACTTCAGACTAAAGCCTTGTGAAGGTATTCATGATACAGTACCAGTCAAACCACCTCAGAAGTACATAACCAATACTTCCAGTGCTCAAGTTATCAAAAGTTCAAAATATGAATTGTGATACATTGAAACTTGCTCGTAATGTATCATTCTTGAATAATCGCATTGAAGATTTCTGGTAAATTTCATATTTAACCTTTGAAGTGACAGCCACTTCCATCGTGAGCTTTAAAGTAACCTACATTCTATTGTAACTCCCAGGTACACACAGAAAAGTTCTATGTAGGGCATTTTCAAAGTATAATGGCTACGCAATTGCTCTAGGGACCAAGGCTGCATTCAAATAACTGCCATGACTAGTGTTTAATATTACCATTTTAAGCGGTATTCAGTCTGTTCTTAACTTCTGGTGAATTTATTGTGCAGTCTAGAATAGCCAACTACAGCAATAATCTTCAATATTGTGGGTATTCAAATTTCTACAGTTATCCCTACATTGTAAGTTTATAAGCTAATGTAACCCTGGGAAGCAGTGCAATGAGTACAGTATAGGCCACAGTCACAATATATAGAACCATTAGCAGGGGCGGATTAACCCAATAACCTAGGTAACCTATAGGTTAGGGTCGCTTAACCAGGGGGCCAGTATTAGGCCCTACGTTACAGTGTGACATTGTAATATCTTGAGCCGTTCAAAAGGGGCCCCCCTAAGTGGATAGGTTATGGGCCCCCCAAAACCTTAATCTGACCCTGACCATTAGTCTTAGGCTGCATAGAAAAAATCTCTAATTTTGTTGATTTTTGTTTCTTTCTGTAAAACCCCTCTGAATCTCAATATAACGTCTAGCGATCAGCCATGATCATTTATGATGTGGTGGTAAACATAGAAAAGAAAGTATTGAAGAAAGAAATGACAGTGGTAGAGGAGAAAGAAAGAAATGATGGTGGTAGAGGAGAAAGAGAGAAGAAAAGCTATCATACTACATTTTGGCACGGATATCAGATCTAAGCCTGCAGGCTACCGTATTGGCCCCTGGGGTTAAACCCGACCAATGTAGCCCTAGATCATCCCTTTCCTTACTTATAAGAGTTTGGCCAGCACCTTCTTGAAAGTACTTAAATTTTGAGCCTCAGCAACTTCTGCTGGTAGGCCATTCAAGAAGTTACAACTTGAACGTGTCAGTGTTGGCAAGATTTTGGCGGAATTTGAGAGAAATATGGCATCTAGTTTTAGATGAAGCTGGTGAGAGGTAGAGTTAAGGATCTATATCCACAATGTTGTTGATAATCTTGTAAAGCATTGTAAGTTGGGATTTTGTACATCTGGAGGATAAGATTTCCCACTGGAGGTGATCCAGCATAGATGTGATGCTGCTTGTATTATGGTAGTTGTTGATAACATACCTGGTACTTTTGCGCTGTACAGCCTCAACTTTGCTTATCTGATCTTGATGATAGGGATTCCATATTGTACTGCAATATTCGATATGTGGTCTAACCAAGGTCTTATAGGCATTGTAGTTTCTTCATTTGCAGATTTCAAATTCCACCTAAGAAAACCTAGCATGCTGTGAGCTTTGCTGTTAACTCAACTAATATGTTGTTTTAATGACAGATCACACTGATTGTCAACACCGAGTTACTTGGAACAGGTGGATTTCTCAAGAATATGACCCTTAAGCTTGTAAGAAAAAGATGTTGGGTTTCATAGCCAAGAACAGGTTAGGATGTTGGATTTCTGAGGGTAGAAGTCAATTCCCCAACGTGACTTACATCTTGCCAATGTGTTGAGGTCTTCTTGAAGGAGTCTGCAGTCTGTTGATGACTTAACTTCTCTATAGACAGCACAGTAATTTGCAAGTAGACATACTTTGGAGTAAAAGCCATTGGAAAGGTCATTTATGAACAGGAGAAAGAGAAGTGGCTTAAGAATTGTGCCTTGGAGTACACCACTTATCACTGGAGCCTGGCTAGGTATTGTACCGTCCACTACCACCTGTTGGGTGCCATTGGTCAGGAAGGCCCTAACAGACCTGCCAACTAGTACGATTTTGCCGTATTTAATACGGGAAAATGTTGAGAATACGATTGTACGTTTTTTGGCACCAGAATACGATTTATTTATCTGTATTTGTATTATTATTATTATTTATTTATTTTCATTTTTTGTTTTTTTATTTTATTTTTTTACTCATACTTTTTACGCTCGGTTGGCGTTCATGTCCTCTTGAAGGATTTTTGCCGACTTGACCGATTCAGATTCAGATTCATTTGCGGCTGCCGCCAAAAAGTGTAGACTACAAGTTAATTATGCATAAGGCAACCTGCCTTGAGCTAGGGCATCCATGATTGGTACATGGGATGTAAACAACAATTTTCGTCTGAGTGTAGCCAATCAGAACGTTGCATACGAGAAATGAATGATTGTCACGGTGCCTATATACAAACGAAACATGTGGTCCGGTAACTAACGTAACATGTGTAAATTGTAATACACACACAGTTTTAACAGTGTTTCGAGCATGTTGTAATTTGTATTAACCGGTAATTTTGTGAGTGATATTAATGTTTAAATATGGCTTTGATAATGGTACTTTTTTTTCAGCCACAGTAAACCTTTGTTTTGTACATTTTGTTTGAAGAGTACACTTTTTTTTTATCAAAAATACAACTTCTGTAGTTCCCGAATACAGTTTGGGGATCCTAAAGGTTGGCAGGTCTGCCCTAATCCATTTGTAGGTAGATCCTTTCATCCCATAGTGCTGTAGCTCAGCAGAAGCCACTGGTGAGGAACCCTATCAATGGCTTCAGGAAGTCTAAGATGATCATGTCTACCTGCTTCCCATGGTCCAATGCACTAGCTAGTTCATTAGAGGCTGCTTCCTACGGTCCAATGTACTAGCTAGTTCATTAGAGGCTGCTTCCTACGGTCCAATGTACTAGCTAGTTCATTAGAGGCTGCTTCCTATGGTCCATTGCACTAGCTAGTTTGTGAGAGAGGGTGAGTTGTTGGATTGTGCTTTTTCTATTGGCTCTGAAACCATGTTGGCAATCAGTAAGAACTTTGAAGTTGTCCAGGTGTTTTAGGATATTGCTGACAATATTGACTGCTACACTTCTTTCACCCTTCTTGAATACTGCAATTACATTAGCCTGCCTTCACTCATGTGGGACAGCACCCTGATTCAGAGCTTTTTTGAAGATTGTCCAGAGAGGAACAGTGGCGGTGATACGTTCCCTGAGGATCTTTGCTGTGATCCCATCAGGTCCTGCTGCTTTATGTGGGTTCATCTTGAGAAGAAGACTCAATACACCTTCCTCTGATACAGTAATGTCAGGCATAGAGGGAATGGGGCTGCCATCCATAGTGGGAGTATTCTGTCAATTTTCCCTCACAAAAACAAGACTGGTATTGCATGTTAAGTATTTCAGCCTTGTCTTTTGGCGCACAGTACAATCTGCCTACATCTTTCAAAGGTGAAAGTCCTGAAGTGTCTTTTCATATTGCTTGATCTAATTCCAAAATTTCTTCCGTGATGGGGGTCTGTCAATGGAATCTCTGTGTGAGAAGTTGGAAGATCAATCAGGTTGTTGATTACAATTCCAATATGACCCCATGTGACAAAGTTTATAACCATTTACCCATATTATGGGTTTATTACACAAGACCCCTATTTTATTCCAGATTAAAGGAAAGGTATCATCCTATTATATAAGTTCAGAAGTGAATGTTGCCGAGCTGTTAACGTCACTTCGCCGAGCTTTTGACGTCACTTAAGGTTTTCAAATTTCCTTATTGTGTGCAAGAAATCTGTGATGTTATTGATAAGACATGTAAGCTCCTATGTTCAGTTCAGCGAACGTATGATCGATAAAATCGCAGATATCTTGCGATCAAGAGAGAAAACTGGAAGTGACGTTTCCAGCAGGGTGGTGTTCACTTCTGAACGTATTTATGGGACGATACCTTTCCTTTAATCTCTGGTATTAAGAGGGTTGGTGCATAGAGTCTGGCTCTGGGCATGAGGGCCATATAAGTGAAAAAGAAACTTTTCTTGTTTTCTTGTCCCCATATATGGGTGATGAGATAATGCAAATAAGTGTATATTTGCATTAAAATGGCAAGGAGAGGATTATGTTAGAAGACATTTTTTTCATTGTAGGAAACTATTATGGTCAAGGAGCTTTGAGGGAGAAAGAGCTCAGAGCAAGCTGTCAAGTTCTTGGTATCCAACAAGAAAATATTACAATTATTGATCATGTGTAAGTAAGAGTTTTTAGTTATCATATACAGTATTTAGTGAATATTTTGTGGTAAGTGAATTGAAGATTTCCCTAATATTGATTGCATGTCCCTATCTTCTGTCTAGTGAAATGCATATGGGCAGGGACAGAGATCTTGTATTCACCAGAAAGATTTTAATTTTGAACAGAATAGTTTTAAATAATGACAGAAGCTCCTATATTTCTGGGCATATCATAGTGAAAATTATTATGAATGTCTACAAAAAGCTGTGATGTATGAAAGAAGCCTGCTCAAAATCATTGATGTAATTTTTTCTTTAATGTAAATCTTTTAAATTTTTGTCCTAAATGAGACCTACTGGTTAATTTTGATTAGGGTATAAGTGGAGATTTAAAACCTCTTGGTTATATTCATTTACTTTTATTTGTCATCTTCTCTGACTCTAAATCCGTCCTCACTGACATCCTCAACATGCTCTGGCCAAACACTTTCATTCTACAAATCCTCAACAAACTCCACACACTTTCCTCCCTAGGAAAGAAAATTCTTTTTTTCAGGATTCCCAGCCACGTCGGCACCCATGGCAACAAGAGAGCCACCATCAAAGCTATGTCAAATAACATCTCTTCTTTTCCTATTCCACACTCAGACCTCCGTCTCTCCATCTCCAACTACATCAACAAAACCTGGCAAAACTCCTGGAATTACGAAACCAGTAATAAACTTCACACCATCAAACCCAAAGTCGGGACCAACACCCCTCTGCATAGTCGCAGCCACAGGGAAGACATTGTTGTCACCCGCATCCGCCTCAGCTACTCCTCTCTTACTCACTCCCATTTCTTATCCGGCTCCCCTGCCCCACTTGCAACATCGATCTCTCCATCAAGCATATTTTCTTAACCTGTCCCCTATACCAGAACTCCAGATCTCTTCTCTCCTTACTGTCCTCAATCTCGGACCTATTCAAAAACAATTCTTTCTCAAACATCAACTTCCTCCACAACAACAACCTCTTCCACCACATATAATCTCCTCTCTTTCTACACCTAACCTCACACACCCCTTTCTTTTCACCTTTTTTTCTCTCCCAAATTCACCCTATTTTCCCCCTTTTCTTCCTCTCAATCTTTTATCTCCTCTCTACCCTAACTTTTACACCTTAAATGTTTAACACCCTCTTGGCACATTTGACTCTGACTGTCACGGTGCCGTTAAACATCAACAAACCAAACCAAACCAACTTTTATTCAAAGATAATTAAAGGATTGAAAAAAAGGAAGTCAGTATAAGGAAATTCATAGACTCTTTCTGGTGTCACAAATGTCAAAAAATTTGCATATGGTCTTAAAATTCAAAATACTCCATGGTCAATTTTTAGCCAATTTTGATGAAACTTTTTTTATGGTTATAGCAAATTTTCCTCCAAGGGCCTTCATACTCTGGTGATATCGTCAATCTGGTCCCTTTCATGATCTGGTCCCTTTCATGATCTGCTGCCATCATTGATCTGGTCACGTTAGTGATTTGGCACTATCAATGATGTGGTTTCCTTTATATTGCCATCAGTAATCTGGTCCTGTCAAATTACACAATGATATTTAAGGAAGCAGTATACTTTATGAGCATTTTCGTATATTATTTTTCCAGGAACTTGCAGGACGAGCCAACACAATTTTGGGATGAAACCTTAGCCGCAGTTCAAATATTTAAAGTTGTTGAAGAAAAGCATTGTGAGAAGGTAATTTTCAAATTATTAAAATAAAGTGATTAATCATCTAAGTGATAATTTTGCCTGCAATTTGAAATACTAGATTGACCCCCAAACCATGTGATACTTTGGTAGCTTGTGGAATTGGTAACCTAGATGTAGTCAATTTTGGTAGAAGTTGGTAAGTCATATGTTTGCCATTGCCATGGTGAAAAAATGGTACTAAATGCACTACCTTTCATATCTACCTAAATAGACCTTTCATATCTACCACTATGCAAAATATTTTACTGTTTTAAAATGTCAAATATTTTCTTATCACATTTAGATCATAACTTTTGATGGCTGGGGTGTGTCATGGCACAGTAATCACATCTCAGTGTACAGGGCTGTCAGGTACAGAAATGTTTCTAATTCATTAATTCCTCAACATTAAGTATGATTTTGTTCTTTTATATTTATTATAGTGAAAGCTGCTCACTTTTTATATTTGTTTTATCACAAAATCAAACAAAACTATATCTGAATTTCACAGCATACATGCAATCAAGAGATAATCATTGTTTTGTCTTTCTGTGTTAGTAATTGGTATCATGAAACCATTGCACACAAATGATACATGTATCCATTTATTCAACTGTAAGATATGTAAAGATAAAATGTTGGTGTTTCATTGAAATGTGAATAAGATGATGGCTGAGAACGGGCAGAAGTACATGCTTCCATTAGCCCATCAGTGTCATGTTAAACGTCAATGTTATTGAACAATAAAGAATTAAACATAAGTAATTATCTACAAAAATGGCACATATAATCATGGCCAAAAGTGTTGAATCAAAATCACTTAAATATTTTAGGTGGGACCCCCTACATCTACCCCCCCTCCCCCTCAACCCCTCAATGTTGTGTGTTTTGCAAGAAAGTAGGGAAATTATGACTGGTGGAAGGGAGCAGAGATTTGTCTCAACTACTTTTGGCTATGATTGTAGATAAGTAGTCTCTAAAAAATGATTGATAATCATTAAAGGAGCTAAAATCCCATCATCAAAATGATTTAGAAATTTATAATTTTGCAACTGTTTTGATTTATTAGTTTATAGGCAGTTTATAGGCATTATTTAAGCAAATCTGCCAATTTCTAATATGATCCATTAAAAAGCTTTCAAGTTTCTTATTTAAATCTGTTGTTTTTGCAATTTTCTCAGATTATCGTAACTAAGCGAAAAGCAAGAAATCTTACAATCACTTATGAAGGAATAGCACAAATGCAAAAGCATGTGGCAAAATATTTTTGTTTTGCCTCCACATGGCAGCATCTTTCATGTCAAAGCTGAAAATTTCTTAAATAAAAATTGCACAGTTATGGTTTCCTTGCATTTATAAAATTGATAAGTTTGCTGTTGCTGTTATTTACAGCTGAATATGTTTTATTGCCTTTCACACTGTCAGTAAGCTACGTTTGTGCACATTGAAACATTGGGCATTGAACTAATATTACGTTTCCTTGGAAACAAATCTAACAATTGCTTAATAGTAGGTAATGTAAAAATAATATATTAGTTTTATATATTTAATTTATTCTTGCATATTTTTTCTTGCAGAAATCTTTTACAAATTCTTCCTACTGGTAAGTACTTGGGGAAGTATAATAAATCTTATTCCTCTTGCATATTTAGTTTGATGTTTCAGTTAACCTATCATGAGTTGTTGATTAAGGTGTCAAGTTTTTTAATTTTGTTTTAAAAGATTAGCATAATGGTCAGAATTATTAGTTGTTTGCTTTACATCTGAATTAATCATTTTAGCTTCTTTTTTTAGATACATGTAGAAGTACTGGGTTCAATTCCCAGCCAAGCAACTGTGTTGTGTCCTTGGGCAAGGCACTTTGCTTACCTCAGCTCCACTCAGGCTGTGAAAGTGAGTACCAGCATTGTAGTGGAGCCAACCTGGGATAGATTGGTCTCCTGTCCAGGGGGAGTTGTATCCTCTTATCGTTCTCCTTAAAATTTGTTTCATGGAAACCAGGTACCAATTGTCCTCCTAAAATAAACCTCTTGCTAATTGATTGACCCTATGGGCCTAATGACTTAGAAGAAGTTAACTTTTAACTTAAATATACGTAGGTGGTATGAAAATAAGCATATAGTATCTTATCATGAAGTAGATCTTTTACAAAATATGTTTATATTATATCAGATAACCTTGTCATATGCATATCTTTCTTTGTAGATGTGAAGGCATACAGTCTAGTAACAGTCAATATATGTAGACACTACATGTCTGTCCTTGATTTACCATTCAGTATTCTACGTAGTGCCTTCTCAGGACAGATAATTCACATCTCTTCACCAGCAGAAATTTGGAAGGCCCAGGTACCCAATCTTATTACATTTGCATTAACTCAGTTTTTTTGGGTATTTTGTTTTTGTACACATGAGGATAGTGTTGGTAAAATTTTGATTTCTTAGAACTGGCACTTTGCTGTTTGTAATGATCTTCCTGTGATTGGGAACTTGGCATCAACTTCATAAAATGATGAATATTTAAAAAAAAACATAATTCATCAATCCATCCTTAACAGTTTTACGAGATTTGACAGTAAAGAATATGGTCAGTGGTCAGACGTGGTCATCTTTTATAATGAACGACATATCAATAGTGAAAAATTATTGAAGTCTTTTTCCATTTATGAGAGATAAGCTCTGGTGAATGTTTTGAAAGGACTAATATTAGAAAGCCTTTGCATATGTAAGAATGTACTGTAAAAGTAAAAAAAATCCACAATTTTGTCTTAAAATCACAGGTCTTATTAGCACAACCTAATTTTTCAAAGTAAATGCAATTAATGATTTTTAAACGTTACGGCAGTTGGTCAAATAGTTAACTTGGTTTTCAATAATACATATAAACAATTGCAAATAAAATGAGTGTCCTATGTTGGTCATCCATACTAGACTTTTGATACCAGTCTTCTATAAGTTTGACCTTTGACTTTCTTACAGCTCCTGTAGGGAACATGATATTGCAGTAGTTCTGTGACATAATCTTCTAATATTGATTATAAATGTTATATATTATACATATGATATATATATATATATATATATATATATATATATATATATAAATGAATATATATTTATGTATATATATATATATATATATTTATGTGTATATATATATATATATATATATATGTTTATATTATACATATGATATATATATATATATATATATATATATATATATAAATATATATAAATATATGTTTATATTATACATATAATATATATATATATGTATATATATATATATATATATATATATGTATATATATATATATGTTTATATTGTACATATAATATATATATATATATAAATATATGTTTATATTATACATATAATATATATATGTATATATATATATATGTATGTATATATACATATATATATATGTTTATATTATACATATAATATTATATATATATATAAATATATGTTTATATTATACATATAATTTATAATATATATGTTTATATTGTACATATAATATATATATATATATATATAAATATATGTTTATATTATACATATAATATATATATGTATATATATATTATACATATAATTTATATATATATATATATATATATATAAATATATATTTATATATATATATATATATATATATATATATATATATATATATATATATATATATATATATATATATATATATATATATATATATATATATATATATATATATATATATATATATATATACATATATATATATAGATAGATATGTTTGATTTCTAAGCTTTCACTTCAAGACATACATTTGTTTTCAAAAGCAGAAAATATATAATGATGGATAGCGAAGTTATATTTAGAACTCTCTTGAACCTACTTTTTAAGATGTAACTTTAGAGAGATCATTTATGATTTTTTTCATGTCAGTACCTTGTTAGGGATTCCTATCATGTTGTTTTAGTTCTTGTAGTAACAAACAAATGAATGAACTTGTTCTTGTTTATTAATTTATTGTTTACAGAAAGCCATGACAGCTCACAGGAGTCAGTTTGTGTGGTTCAGAATTCTTAGCATCATCTTTTCCCGGTATATGTTGATCAACACAATGAAGCGAATATCAAAACCCTCTCCACTATGAGAGGTCAACATAATTTATTTGTGAGTGGGGTAAGGGCCTCAACTCCATTTCCCACTGACCCCACCCCCCAATGCTGTGGCCATTCCTGTGTAGCATCATATAAGCAAGATGGATTTATAATTATGTGTAATTTATATGGAAAACTGCATTTTAGGGTTTCATATCCATAAAAATATATGTAAGAATTAGCTTAAAGTTGAAAACAACATTGTGGGATGGTGGCAGGGGGGAGGGGGCAGGATGCTCCTCCACCCTAGCCCCACTGGTGCCATCCATATGTAATGTAGTATCACTTAAGCAACATGAATGTATAATTGTGAGTCATTTACATAATAAACTGTTTTGGCATTTGTCAGTAATATGCCAGATTTACCTCAAATAATGGTATTCAACATAAAACTTACAACGAGCGTAATGACAACTTCTATTTGATTAAATTTATCATTTTCTTCTTAAGATGAATGCAAAACCATTGGTCAAGTGTAAGAGGTCAAATGGTGTCTGCCCTGTGAAAAATCTTCAATCCGCCACTGGTTAAATATGAGAAAACTGAACAAAATTATGAAAAATGGTTCCCATGACAACCAGAACTTGAATTTTTAATGGCTCCACATCTAAAATTCATTCTTAGGTCATGACTAACAACTGTGCCAAGTTTCATGCTTTTATCAAAAAGTGTGAACGATTTTTCAACAAATCTGCTGGACTATATGGTACAGTCTAAACCTAACACACCAACACTAACCATTTGAACTGATTGTGATGAAGTTATGTTACCTTTTTTCTTTGAGAGTTATGGGAAATGTATGTGAGTAACCAGGGTGTCAATCCATAGTCAAAAAGTGGGGGGCCTATTTTTAAAAACAAAATTTCTTACCCTGAGGTTCTAGTAGCTATTAGAGTACACACCTAAATTCTTTTTATTTGGCTGCGAAAGGATTCACTTGGTCGTTGGATAAATGAATTTCGGAAAAGTAGCCAGATTTTTGGAAATATACCAATATAGACAAATAGAGGCATACATATATACAAATTGATATCAAACTTGCCATCTTTCTGTCCATATGCGTAGCCATGTTTTTTATTTTTTGGGGTAGATCTGCCAGCTGTATTCGCTTTGCACATTCGGCGTGGGGTCTAACCAGGGGCAAAGCCCCTGGAAGCTACGCATTTTGGTGGACTAGAGGGTGCCTAAAATTGTGTAATATTGTATACGATCGCCTGATGTATCAGCTTTCTATATTAGCAGTCTATATCACATTAGAGGTTAAGAATGAAATTAGAGGGTTATGCAAGATCTTCGCTGACGTGCACAACCAAATTCCTTTATTTGGCCATGAAAGGATGGGGCAGATCTGCCAGCTGTATACACTTTGTGCATACCGCGTGGGGTCTAGGGGCCCACCCAAGGGCTTCTAGTGGGGTCCAGGGGGGTTTCGGTGCAATAGAGGGTGCTTAAAAACGTCATACTAGTAATGTTACATTTCATAGACAGCGTGCGGTAGAACACCAAAGTGACGTGTCGTGATGACGTCATAATGCTTTCACAGATATAGTCAATGACGTCAAATTTTGGGTCTCTGTATAACCTCGTTGATCGACAAAACCCCCACGATTTTGTTACATATGGCATGATAAATTTGCATCAAATTATCAAGTACAGAAGACATTGGAATAGGCAAAAAACTGGGGGAGGGGGACATTTGATATTGTGTCCCATCCACCCCCTCCTCATCCCCCGGGATTGACGCCCATGTGAGTAGCTCTTATACATTCTCAAAAAGTTGTAGCAGTAACACAACTTTAATATGATGAAAGGCGTTATAATTGGGAGGAATTAAAAGGAATAAAAAAAATCATTAAGTTTTATTTATGTGGCAGAGGACTGTTAAAGAAACAAATTGGTGAAAATAGATATCTTATTCTGTTTAGGAGTTATTGCTTTTCTCAGTTTTCACCAGTGTGTAAAAAAGTGACCGTGTAGTGTATTAACATAATTGCATGTAATTCTATCAAATTAGAATATTTTTCTTTCATTAGAGTGAGCAGATGGGAAAAATGTTTTTGTAAAGTGCATGTTATACTCCATCTGAATAAGTAACCAAGAAATGTTTGCAATAATCTAGAAAGAAGCAATTCACAGGAAAATTTAATCTTATTATGAAGGTATTAGATTTCAAGAGTAGCTTAGGGAACAATATAAATCTTTACTGTATGAATATTATGATGAATGCAGCCAAAACTATGTATGAATATTATGATGAATGCAGCCAAAACTCATGTGGTCCTGTAGACACTAACTGAATGGTAACTTAGGTCATGAAAAGTTCTTGCATTTTGTAAAAACTTCTGTAGATATATTTATCAACTTTAATTTTGTACTTTATTTATTCACTCAATCCCAAAGAATACAAAATTATACTCTTATTTGGGTATAAGAGGTTGCGAAAACATGCTTACTACTCGATAAGAGAATAATAAGAAAAGAAACTTATTTACAATATGTACAATCATGGAGCTATTAACTGAAATGGTACAATGAATATACTGGTGTGCAATATCATGAATGTGACAGTTAATACTTGTGTTGTTTGTTTATGCATTTTCTACAAACAACTGAATAATACACCTATAAGTGCTTGATACACATTGGTCACATTATTGTTTTGAACTTATCTGTCCATAAATTCAAAAAGTTTCCCAGCTAATAGCAATTGTATAGGTAAAACCAGTTTGATGTTGTGAAGATCTAATTGAAAAACAACTATTTCAATTGAGTCTTTGATGCCTTGTTTGTATTATCTCCTCATCTGTTTCACGTCCAAATCGGAGTCTTCAAAATCTGCTCAGGGCTTTTCAACAAATATCAGAACAGAAAAATGTGTTTTTATGTCAAACAAAATGGATTGGTGTAATTCCCAATTTATTTTGTCATTCACTTTGTACTGTATGGATATGCAGATTCTGTAATAGTCTGGTGGTTAATTGTTAAATCAAGAAGTATAAGCATAACTTAGTCAAATCTTATGTGTGTAAGTTCTTTCATAATTGAACAATGATTGGAAATCAGTAATGTCACCATATAAATTTATCTAAAAGTGTTACATTGTCAAAAATCAATTGTGTATTTATGTGTTTCCTTTTATTTTGGTCTAATTTTTTTTTTTTTTTTTTTATTTAGGCGTTTAATTTGTATGAACTTTGACTGCAAAATTCTTATGTTATTTTTCATTAAGAAGGCAGTGATAACTTGAGGCAACAGCTGTATTGTTCTAAAAAATATTGAAAATCATGAGAATGACAAAAGTCAAAATCAAGTCAATAATTGGCTACAGACCATTTCATCATGTTCTGAAATTTTGACGCCTAATTGTTATAGAAAGTATGCAAATTTTCTTTGTATAAATGAGGGTGCAAATTCAAAGCTGCAATAAGATTTGTCATAATTTGTACTATTTTCTCAATTTTCAATAGATCAGAAAATAATGCAGGCCATGCTGTCTGCGTGTCACTACTACTAACTTCATCACGATAACCATTCTACAAGTTTTATATTTATGTGATGTAAAGAAATAATATTGTTTTGAAATATATTTATTGCAACCAATCACGTGTCTATCTTCAGATCTTGCATGTCATTTTTGTATCGGGTGTACAAGAATATCCTCCCACCACAATTTTTTGAGAGGGTGGGACATTAGGACTATTTCATATCATTTTTGGTTCCACTGCGATAGCATCAGGAACCTATGCGGTCATGATGGCGTGTGTATGTATGTATGGGTGAGTGTATGTGTGTGATGCTTAGCTCGTAAACATAATATCTCAAGAACGGTAATCTGAATTCATGTCATATTTGGTACACAGCCCATGTTCCGTTCATGTGCCCAATTGTTTTTGATGGTGATGTCATGCATATTAATGAGTAGGTGAGGCTGAATGTAAAAATCTTGAAATGGGTCATATCTGCTTTGTTTCATACTTGGTATATTCATGAAATTGGGTAGTGTCTTCATGTTCAGGTTGTACAAACATTGAATTTCATTAATATGCATAGTGGGCGGGGCTTAATATGATTTTTCTGAAAAAGCTTGTAGACACGATATCTCATGAATGATACACTGGATTCATGTCATTTTTGGTACACAGATATCACATGGTCTGTGGATGTGCTTTATTGTTTTTGGTGGTAAATCATGCATATTAATGAGTAGGCAGGGCTTAATATAAAAGTCTTGAAATGCTCTTATTTTGACAATCACATGTTTCATATTTATAAAAATGATGTTAGCTAGTGTGTAAGTTTCCATTGTAAAGAAAACGTTGACTCATTAATATGCGTAATGGGCAGGGCTCAATATGATTTTGAAACAAAAAGCTTGTTAGCACGATATCTCAAAAACTGAACTGGGTTTACGTTGTGTGTGGTACACAGATAGCTCATGGTCTGTAGATGTGCCCTATTGTTTTTAATGATTATATGCATATTAATGAGTAGGCGGGGCTTTTTAAAAATCTTGAAATGCTCATATTTTGACAGTCACCTTACTGTTTTGTTTCATATTTGTTATAATTGTTAGACTAGTGTGTGTGTGTTCATTGTATAAGAACGTTGACTTCATTAATATGCATGGGCAAAATATATGATTTTGTAAACAGAAAGCTTGTAAACACGATATTTATGAAATACTATTAACTGGATTCACATCATGTGTGGTACACAAATAGCTCATGGTCTGCATATGTGACCTTGTGTTTTTGTTGGTAATTTCATGCATATTATTAAGTGGTTGAAGCTTAAGTAACAATTTTGAACAAAAGTGATAAATAAGCAAAGTGTATGTCCGTTTTATGTCATACTGGGCATGATAATATTGTTGGTTATTATGTACTTGCTTATGTTATAAAACAATTGTTATTAATATGCATGGTAGGCATGGCTTAATGTGGAAGTGCTGAAGAATGTAAGCACCATACTATCTCATGCATGGTACATGTCACGGTTTTATGCCATATATGGTACACAGACTGGTCATTGGAACCACAAAACCTTTTGGTTTTGTTGGTCTAGCTGCTCATTGACAGCAAATGCCTCCCAGGTAAAATCTTAGATAATGGAGGGAAAGAGAATAGTAGTAAGAGTCAGAGGCTTGGGAAGGGTGCTGTGAAAGTATTTCACCTGCCCGCTTGCGTGCTTTCTGCAGGGCTCGGCGTTTAAGTGGGAAATTATCAACATAAAATTGAAGGGAAATTTATTTAAATATTTGTCAACATTTCCTAAAAATTAAAGAAATTGTCCCAAAAATATATCTAATATTTAAGGAACTTAAGTGAAGATTTTTGGGGTTCCTGCACCCCACCCTCGAGTGATGACCCTTCCCTATGCCCCTGGTAAGAAACATCTTGGAATGGTGATTAGATTAGACTTTAGAAAAATTTAAAGGACAACAATGATGAAGTTGGGTAGCCAGACCCTGGTAGCTGCTGGCATTAAGTTATTTTCTGTTTGAAGTTGAGAATATGCATGGAATAACAGTAGTTCGTGTGAAATGGGGCAGAATTGGTTAATGATTGTGATCAAATCTAAGGCAATGTATTGCTTACATCTTCACGGGTTTGAGCCCTTAAATACGTACACGATATGTCATCCCCTATTTGCAGTATGGGCATAAAGTTCCAACCAGAGTGACAAAATGCATCTACTAGTTTACAACAGTTCACATGTGCTTTGGCATGTGCGAGATAAATCTCAAATTAATTTGAAACAGTTGACAGCTTGCACTTCATCCGATACGCTGTTTGCAGGATATCACAGCCAGACTTGATTGCACAAGTAAGATAATGAGTTGCCACGTGGGAGTGAATGCAAACAAAAGAATTGCAGCTTAGATAATCAACTTGACAAATGAAAATATGGCAATAAATTGCAGAATTTTCTCATTGTTTTTAACCTTTTCCTACTAATTCCCCGAGTTAGATTTAATCTCATTACCCACATATACATATATTTGGGGATGAGATATTGCTGCAGTGGCGTAGCCAAAAGGGGAGGCGATCCCCCTCACCCCCCCCCCCTACCCCCTAATATTTTAATCTGTCAGTTCATATTTTAATCTGTCGGTTAAAATTGGTGCTATCGGTTCAGCAAACTGACATTCCAGGTGCTTATTATGTTTTTAGATTTCAAAAAGGCACTTTCTCAGAAAAAGGTTCTTCTGGGAATAATATATTAAACATTTGTGCTATTTTGTATTTTAATACATGAATTAAGATACACAGAAAGAGGGGAGAGCCGAAGAGGGGAGGTGGGTGTCGGAGTACATGTGATACAGAACAGGCTCATTATAAAAGTTTGACAACATTTACATAAGTTTTTTAGTAAATTATTGAAAACCTTTCTTTTAGCTGTTAAGACAATCCACATTTTTCAAAGAGTGACGATGAACCTAACCAAGTACAAACGTAAACAAAACATTTCTACATTATGCATTTTCATGATTTTGTGTTGGTGTCTTATATATAGCTCTATTTAACATGAATTTTGAATTGTACGATACACTTCTTACTATGCGTTGTGACATACGTTTTTGCCCTTGAAATGTCAATTTTGCGAGAGCTTTCGGGGACTTCGCCCTTTTTCCCTACCGGGGCTTCGCCCCTAGACCCCACCAGGGGCCCTTAAGCGGGCCCCTGGACACACGCCGACAAGTCGAGCGCTTTGATTTTGTGTTTTGTATATGGTGTATTATAGCTCTCTGACATGAATTATGACTTGTATAATACACCTTACTAGACGTTGTGACATGCCTTTTTGCCCTTGAAATGTCAATTTTGCGAGAGCTTTACCGGGGCTTCGCCCTGGATCCCATCAAGGGCCCTTAATCGGCCCCCTAGACCCCATCACGCCGACAAGTCCAGCACTTGCGCTCGAAGTGACACCTTTGGTGTCACCTCAACTACGCCACTAAATATCGTGTCGGTTCAATCTACCCCCCCCCCCCATTTTCCCACCCATGTAAAAATCCTGACTACGCCACTGCTTTGCTGTATAGGCAAATAAGTGCCTATACCCCCTACGCTACATGGCCACTCACCTTGATATTAGGAGCTGGTGAGTCTCATATTAGGGGTCATAAATGTTTGGAACAGGCCAAAATTTGGCGATTTTTTTGCGTGTGTGCGCGTAGTATGCAACAATTAATGTTGTGTCGTTTATAACTCAAAAACTGATACACACATGAACCACTAAAGGACGGACACCCCAGGCCAGGAACTTTTGTCTCCCAAGATTTTGAGGAACAAAGTCACAGGTCAAATGAAACAAGTTTTTGGTGATGGCTGTATCTTTTGAAGGAATTACTTGGTGGGTAGGGTTTAACATTCTTACAAAAATAATTGGAAGTCATGGCTCAATTAAGTACTTTTTATGCAAACTTAGTGCGCCATTTTGAAATCTGAAAAGTGCAAAACCTATACCAACCCTATGTTGTACCATGATACCTCGGTACATGAATTTGTGTCCCGTAGGCTCTGCAGGGTCAAAAGGTCAAAGAGCTATTTACCACTTTTCACCATGTTCCTTTATAGTTATGGAATGGTAAGTGTGACGTAAGCATTAAATGGTCTTATAGGGTATATAAACGAAATATTTTATCAGTTGTTTCACTGAGTGATTAGGGTCAAGTGTCAGAGCTCAAATATGTGATTTTAGGGGGTAATTATGACTAAGTTGTACATTTTTGTGCCACTTTAAATTACGAAAGTGCAAGATCTATGCCAATCTTGTTTGTATCATGATACTGTGGTACATGATTTGTCCCGTAAACTCTGGGGTCAAAGGTCACAGAGCTAGTAATCTTTTAACCATTTCCCCATAGTTTTTGAATGGTAAGAGTGAACCGAGCATGGGTGGTGTCATGTAGTTGGGTAAGATAAATGGCCAAAAAAAAAAAAAAAAAGTTCTGGTGGTTATAACCAAAGGTCAAATATGCGGTTTTAGGGTGTAATTATGTAGTAATTTGTAAGGGTGTCAATCCCCTCATCTAAACAAAGTGGGGGAACGGGGACATGTCCTCACACATTTTGCATGTTCCCCCACTTTTTTAGATGAGGGGGGAGACAATATTAAATGTCCCCCCCCCCAACTTTTTTTTAATATCTCAATAAATGTCTTCTGTACTTTATAAATTGATGCAAATATATCATGCCGGCGTCGTATGTGACAAAATCGCGGGGTTTAGTCGGTCACGTGAACGAGTGTATACAGAGATCCAACTTAATTTGATGTCATTGATGATATCTGTGGAAGAATTATGACGTCATCATGACACGTCACTTTAGTGCTCTACCTCACGCGCCGTCTATGAAATGTAACATTACTGTACGTTACCAGAGAGTGTGACGTCATTTGACCTATATTTCATACGTAGTATAGGGCGAATGACGTCACGCGCTCTGACGTTACTAAGCCTATGCCACGCGTATGGGCTAAGCGCTGAGTGACAACACGCATCATGTTGTGGTTGATAACCCAGTGACGCACGTGTATAGCCGTGACAGAAACAGGCGGGTATCGGGGAGGGGAGGGGGGTGTAATATGATTTTGCTGAAAAGAGCTTGTAAACACGATATCTGAAGAACGATAAGCTGGATTCAGGTCATATGTCATACACCGTCAGTAGATGTGCCCTATTGTTTTTGGTGGTGATTCAAATGAGTAGGCGGGGCTTAATGTAAAAAAATTGAAATGCTCATTATAACAACCACATGTTTTGTTCCATATTTGGTACAGTTATGTTTGCTAATGTGTACATGTTTGAAGGTACCAGAGAGAATAGAATTTAAATTTGCATTACTTGTATTTCATTGTATACATGATGAAGCCCCATCATATCACTAATTTATCTCTGTTCAAGAGAAAACTTAAAGCCCACATGTTTTGTAGATCATATCCAAATTTGTCTTAACTGTTTCTAACTGTAAAGCGCTTTTGTTGTACATTGTTGTATTTTTAGGGCGCTGTACAAACTGACAAATGTTGAACTTTGAAGATGTTCATGGTATAAAAACCTGGAATTTCATTAGTATGCATAGTGGGCGGGGCTTAATAAGATTGCTAAAAAAAGCTTGTAATCACGGTATCTAAAGAATGATTAACTGGATTCAAGTCATATGTGACATTGATAGCCCATGGTCTGTGGATGTGCCTTATTACGGTGGTGATACCATCCATATTAATGAGTAGGCAGGCTTAACTTGAGCAACCGTGTGTCTGTTATGCATCATACTTGCTATAATAATGTTGTTAATTATTGTGCACATGCTACAGGCACGTAGCCAGGGGAAGAGCCATGGAAGCCCGCCCCCTCCCCTCCCCTTCCCTCCCCTCCACCTTCCCTTGCTGAATGTCAATTTTGGGGGGGACATTTTTTATTATTGCAACAATTTTTAACGGTTTGTAACGAGTTTTTCCGCTTTATATATCATTCACTCAGGTGGAAATAATTTTTCACTGAGGTTGCCTCCCCCCTCCCCTCCCTTCCCATTAAATTTCTGGCTACGTGCCTGACATGCTAGTGTTGTCGATAGGTGTGTCTATTTTATTGATCTGCATCATGCATGGTGGTCATGGCTTATAAATAGATATCCTGGAACAAATATTTCATGACATGCAATGACATGACAGGTAATTTGAAACTTACAAATTAATCAGCATGTGAAAAAAAGCATCGAAGCACAAATAGTCTTTTAGACAACCCATGTGATAAACCTAACCATGTACAAACGTAAACAGTAAAACATTTTATTTCACATGAGTTTTCATGATTTTGTGTTTTGTATATGTATTATAGCTCTTTGACATGAATTTTGACTTTTATAATACACCTTCTTACTATGCGTTGTGACATACTTTTTTCCCCCTGAAATGTCAATTTTGCAGGGGCTTCTACCCCTGAACCACACCATAACTTCGCCCCTGGACCTCACCAGGGACCCTTGAGCGGGCCCCTGGACCCAACGCCCACAAATTTTCCCCTCCCTCTCCATATGAAAATCCTAGCTACACCACTGAACACCACCTGTGGCGTAGCCAAAGAGGCGGCGATCGCCACCAATATTCCATTTTTGTCGGTTCAAAATTAGTACCGTTCATCAGCAGGGGCCATTTTTGTATGCTGTCGGTTTATTTCTGTTACTTGCCCAACCAATACGGAAATCCTGGCTAACGGAATAAGAATTTTGAATGCTTTCTTCCACCATTTTGTTTCATTTAAAGGCCTCTTTCATATAAGATAAATAAGCTTGACCACTGAACTAATCCTTTAAGGCCCGCCTACTCATTAATATGTATGACATCACCACCAAAAACAATAGGGCACATCTAAGGACCATAGGCTGTACGTATACCACATACGACATGAATCCACTGTACCGTTCGTTCGGAACCAAAATGTGGTTGTGCCTTTGATTGGTTTGTTGATGTTTAACGGCACCGCGACAGTCAAATGTGTCAAGAGGGTGTTAATAGATAATGGTGTAAGATTAAGAATAGTGAGGAGATGGAAGGTTTGTAAGGGAGATAAAGGGGATAAGCTAAATGTGGGAGAAAAAGTTAGGTGAAAAGAAGGGGGGGGGGGGTAAGGTTAGGTGTAGAAGGGGAGGAGATTATGAGGTGGAAAAGGTTGTTGTTGCTGAGGAAGTTGATGTTTGAGGAAGAAGTTGATATTTGAGGAAGAATTGTTTTCGAATAGGTCCGAGAGTGAGGAAAGAAGAGTTCTGGAGACAGGTTAAGAAAATATGCTTGGAGAGATCAATGTTGCAAGTGGGGCAGAGAGGGGCAGGGGACCCGGACAAGAGATGGGAGTGAGTACGAGAGGAGTGGCCGAGGTGAATGTGGGTGACAACTATGTCTGCCCTGCGGTTGCGACTATGCAGAGGGGACTTTGGGTTTGATGGTGTAAAGTTTATTACTGGTTTCGTAATTCCAGGAGTTTTGCCAGGTTTTGTTGATGTAGTTGGAGATGGAGAGACGGACGTCTGAGTGTAATAGAAAAATGCCTTTCAACAGAGAGATGGCAAGTTTGATATCAACATTTGTCTATATTGATATATTTCTGAAAATCCAGCTTGTTTTCCGAAATTCATTTATTTGGCGACCAAGCGAATCCTTTCGCGGCCAAATAGGAATTTGTGCGTGCACTTCAGCAAACTTGCTTGATCCTCTAATAAACTGCTAGAACCTTGGGGTACACTTTTTTTTCTCGAACATTTTGTGTCCCCCCCTCCCCCCTTTCGACTATGGATTGACGCCCTTGGTATGTATTCAATTTAGTACCACCTCCAAGAGGGTAACATCTATACCAACCCTATGTTGTACCATGCAGGTACGAATGCCCCCACCTTTTTCTGTAATTCCCTGGGGAATGCCCCGACCTTTTTTCTGTATAATTTTTTAGAATCAGTACATTTTGGGGAAAATTTGCCCGTCTCCCTGCCCCACAATTTGGATAAGAGGCCATGTCCCCCCTCCCCCTTCCCTCCTCCCACACACACACTTTTCAGTGAATTACCATCCTGGTACCATGATACCCTGGTACATGAACTTGTCCTGCAAATCTGGGGTCAAATGCCACACACAACTAGTGTCTCAAAGACGCTGGGGTCACAAGGTAAAGAGTCACAGAGCTATAATGACCGTTAGTTATTTCCCCCACAATGCTGTGCTTAAGGTGATGAGATCAGCAACTCCATTGATTGCTTTTTTTTGTTTTTAAATGTTAGATATCAATTTTTTATTTAAGTAATGCAGTGTTAACATCAGTATCCAATTTAAAAGGCCTTCTGATTCCCAAACAATACACACTAATGTTCATGGAGAGTATGAAACTGCACAATCATAATATATAAAAACCGAAAGACATAAGATTTAAAGCTTTTCCCACTTTATTATACTATTAAAAAGAAAGAAAACTATATATTAAAATATTATATACAAGTCTGCTCTTTGTAACTCTTCCAATCCTATTGAATTTTCAGAGTTTCACTTCTCTCTTCCTAAATTTCTGGGAGGTATTAGCTAATTTGACCAAGATCATTTTTGGCTTGAAAGAATTATAATCAGCTCTGCTAGTCCTTACCAGACACTGGTGAAAGATTACTTACATTATCAGAAAAATTACAGATCACAAAATTCTCAACTTTGTGAAAGATCTTTAAACATACTCAAGGCAATAATCTAAACTGCTCTTATGCAACAATAAGTCATGGAAAAAGCAAAGGGAAATTGCAAATTCTTATCTTTGCTTTTCAGTTTCATTGTAGAAGGAAATTTGAATTTCTCATAGGGTCATTCACGACTAAAGCTGTGAACATTTAGGGATTTTAGTAAACGTGTACACGTCCAAAAAAGCGAGCGTGTATCGTTTACACGAGTACCGTAATCTTCAGAGATACACCAAAATTGTAAAAAGTTTATTGAATTATCTTTATGGAAAATATGCATGGAAATTCAGCTTAAAAAGAACAGATAACTTCCTTTCAATGTCATTTAAACTCAACATCGCGTAACTTTTTTTTTTCCTACTCACTACGGCTTTTAAAGTTCCACTGTGAAAATCTTACATACTAGGCCTATGATACCTCGCCATAAAACTATTTTAAAACTACACCATTACCCGAAAGTTCTGAAATATCAGTCCTCTCGAAAAAATGGCCGCCATCTTTGCGAAGCACCTAAAATTTTAGTTTTGTCAAAAACACTTTTTATGTTTGTTTATTTTGCTATTTTGTTTTCTTTCTTGCAAAATTTATTTGACTCATCAGGTAATATTTACATGTAAATGTACCGATTGTCAGGATTCAAGTATTTGACTGTGTTGGTCGATTTAACAGCTTGTTAAACGGGCCTAGATTGCATGGGATTTAAAGTCTTATTAAATTATGGCCTAACGCTAGGCCTTTTTTTAGTTTCACTGTTTACTGCTGCACATTCGCAGTGCATTTTACAAGTTAGCCTGCTCAGGCGTAATATCCCCATTCAAAGGTGATTACTACGCATTTGTGTGTCTCACATTTAAAAAAGATAATGCTAATCGGGTTTCCAGTTTGTAAAAAGCCATTGATTGGAATTTTGTCAGCCGAATGTGTGTGTGATTTGAATCATAAATGATCATATTAATTTTTAACGGCAAGACCAACTATGAAAAACGATTACTCGCAATAGAGTATTTAGTGAACGTTTACAAAAATTTACGAGCGTGTAGTGTGTACACGCTAATCGATCACAGCTCTACTCACAACCTTTAAGAATCTTTTTAATTTAAAAAATTGGTATAACTGTACTACTACTTCACAATCTCCAGTCCACACTTGAGAACTTGAAAATGGTGTACTTAGGTCAACCGGTAAAAATTGGTATAACTGTACTACCATCACAATCTCCAGTCCACACTTGAAAATGGTGGGTATGCTGAAGCTATTCAGCATGTATGTAACCAAAGCTAAATCTTGTGTTTTGTTTGCTTTAAAAATTATGTAAAATTACACCTGAAAAAAAGCAGCAGTGGCATATTTTACAAGAATTTGGACTTATGGCAAAATTCCTTAGTCCTTCGCAAGTAATCAGGATGCAATTTCTGACAATAATTATACTTTCTAAAAGAAGAGCCTTTGATGAAAAAACCCTTGACCTGTCCTTGTTATGACCCATACAATATATACATACATCTGTGCTTGATTAACATACTTTATTCAATATTACCAACAGATGGAATGCTATATATTTAAGTGTGCATTTCACATGGGTTTAAGCAAAAAATCAACCTGCTCAACCATCTTGTGACCACATCAGCATTTACAATTTTATCTATACAAACTTTACACTTAAGTAAAAGCTACAGATTTTCTCCCAACAATCCTTTTTAAATTTGTTTTTCCATTAATAACAGATGCAGCATTTCAAATTTGCTATTTTAAGTTACAGAACCTTATATATCCTAGCCAGGAGACTTTAGTTTAACACCTAAGTTCATCTAGTTACCTAAACTGTATGATAGTATGTATACACTTAAAATGGTTCCATTTCCTTTAACAAATTACAAGGTGAACAACATGGGCTACATTTTGATTCTCAGCTATACAGTTGTGTCCTTTGCCTATACAGGAACACAAGTATGGTGTTCATCAGAAGTCATGGGCAATGGTTGCCTTAACACAGCTTGCTAATAATCAGCTAGAGAATGAAGTAATTGCATGTAAACATTAGAACTATGCATTCCCATTATCTTCAATCATATTATCACACAAGCATGGTAAAATTCACCCACACATCACAGAACCCTTAAGGCAGCTTAGACTAGCTAGCAGAGAAGCCTGTTAGGACCTGTTTCTAGCCAATGTACATTCCTTCTTCCGATGCAGGGAAAATGCAAATGCATGGCTGACGGCCATAATCACAGCAGAACTTCCCTCTGGAGGCAGTAAAATGCAACCAGCCGGAGGCAGCCTAGACTAGCTAGCAGAGAAGCCTGTTAGGACCTATTTCTAGCCATGTACATTCCTTCTTTCGATTCAGGAGAAATGCAAATGCATGGCTGACGGTCATACTCACAGCAGAACTTTCCTCTGGAGGCAGTAAAATACAATCAGGGTTTGCTTCATATTTCAGGTCAATAATCAACATCCCCTTTGTTAATTTACCTACATGGCCAGAGTTGGGAACAAGTTCATAAACGATTCTTCCCAACCCCTCTCAGGCAAACCTGGTGACCTAAGACCATCATCATCAGGAGATGGGGGCCATCACTCATCCCAGAGTCAATGCTCCCCTCACTTTTACCAGATTCACTAAGAGCATCATTAATATTCAATTCATCATATGAGAAAAAGTCGGGAACATCGCAATTAAACGGGTCAACTTGGTCCATACCATCAAATCCTTCATCCCGAGATGGCATACCATTTGCGTTCAGTCCAAGGAGGAATTCAACATCGGTATCATCACATGCCATATCTGTGAATGGTATCGTATCCAATGTAGGGAGCAGTTCTGTCACAACTGTGGGTTCAGCATTTGGCACCTCTTCTTCAATCACATGAACAACAGACTTGTTTACATTATCATTTGATTCTTTTATTGAAATAGCTTCTTTTTCAGTGGGACGCTTGTAATACACATGATCAAATTGTATCAGTTCTTTGATGGATTCCACGTCCGCTGCTGTGGTCCCCACCACCGTACAGGCGGTTGTATCACCGATGTCGGAATGGCTTGGGGATGGTGCGCTGTCTGATGTTTCCTCAGGACTGCTGGGATACGAGTTGATTTCATGTTGGAGTTCACCAAGGATCCCAAGCAAAACATCAGACTGGAAAGAAAAGAGAATCGAGTCAAGGAATCAACCTGGATCACAGTACACAAGGTTTTTCAACAGCAATTATAAAATTAGAAACATATTTCAGTGAAGTTCCCATATAAATTAAAAAACAGTTTCAGCAGAGCTTAAAACCTGTATGCGGTGTTTTTCTTTGCTTACCTTTAAACAACAAGCAACATAGAAAGCGATTAATTTTAAGAGTCAAAACATTTGAACTTCAGAAGATTATGTGAACAATGCTATTCCCACAGACAGTAATTTGTTTTCTACTTTCACAAAGCTCCTACGAATACACTCATTTTCTTAAAAACCCTAAAATTGTGCAGATGATCCATTCAAAGTTTAATTCTACCCGATGGATAAGATGAAACAATGAGTGCCTCAAGCACCTTTAAATGAATGAATAATAAGTGTACGCTTATTTCCAGAGATTAAATCCAACTAATGCTCAGGGCATAAGGGAACATCTCATCAATATGAGCCTTACAAATAATCTCTCCTTTTGATATAAAACATTTAGCAAATTCTGACCTAAAATTACAATATTGAAGTGTGTTCAGCACAAATGGCATTGACATCCTTAAGCTAAATTGCTTGCAATATATTATTTTTCCAAATTACAAATGCTCAACATGTACCACTTACACCACTGCATATGCCCTGAAAAATTGTCAAAACCAAATTGTCCAAAACTTAATTAAGTCTTCCTACAAGATTATCCTTAATCTGAACTAGAACGACATAAATTCTTAATCTTAAAGGTAACTCACCTCCATGTGAGAATCATCGCCAGGAATGAGGAGAGGAGTAGGGCCTGTTCCTTCTGCAGAGAAACACTGAGTGCTGCGGACTCAATAGACCCCGACTCCGACTTCACATTTGCTGGTTCTGCATCACCACACTGGCAGAAAGAAGAGCAAACAGTTACGATTTAATCACTGCTTAGACAAAAACAATAATGCATGTTAATGAAAACATTACAAACATTAATGATGACATTAATTGCCTAGAAAATGGTTTATTTATATCTGTTATAAAAGGATCGTTGAAACTAAAATAAGAATATTATGTTACCTTACAGCAATACATTACTTGCCAGCGCTTTATAATAGTCCAGAGCCAATTTGCTTCAGACCTTCATACTTACTACTAAACCATTCTTTTCTTTAAAATACAGTTGTTCCTGAAAATTACATACATCTGATTTATATTTTCTATGTAGTTTATGTACACCAGATAATCTATATAAATATCCAAGAGTATTAAATATTTCTTGGTCTTTTAAATTTAATAATAAGTCATTCGCCAAAAAATAGCTCATATCTTCAAAAAAAAATGAAGCTCTCCAACCCCTATTTCTTTCTTTCCTGTTTATGACCATGCACAGGTGATATTTTATCGTTTAGATGGATTTGTATCTAGCTAAATGTGGCCATCAGTTCTCCACTATTCAAACAGTATATTTCTGACAGTATCACCAAAACAACAAAGACTTACTGAATGCTCTTTCTTTACTTCTACAACTCCTGACAACCTCTTCTTTAATTCTTCATTTTCTTTCTCAAGTTTAACATTCTTTTGTTTTAAGGTGGCATTTTCTTTTGTGAGTAATTCATTTTGAAGTTCTGTGACAGCCACTTGATCTTCAAGGTAATCCATCAGAGCTTTCTTTCTGTCACGAGCTGTCTGTGCTGCAACACGGTTTTTCATTTTCCTGAGAGAGAAAAATAAATAAAGAGCCCAATTAAATTCAATCTGAGATGACAAAAATGAACAAATTAATCTATTGTAATGGAAACAGCAGATTTTGGATAGTAAAACACCCCTGAAAAATGTACATCACCTTTAACCCTTACTCTACCAGGGCTTTAAAAATAGCGACCCCAATTTTCGTAACTTTTTTTTCATATGCATTTTTGACAACTTTCCTTTTATTTTCTTTCGTTACAAGTTTGGTTGGAATAGATGCTAAGATATTTATCTTTTGAGTAATTAAAACCAATTTAGGAAATATTGGACAAAATTATGCAAATTACGCATTTGGCTAAATTTGGTCAACAAATGGTCAATCTTTGCAGAAGTATAACTTTTTGTCAGTATTGAAAACAGAGATTTGTGTTACATATTTAGATTGTTTTTGAAATTTCCTTTCCAATGATACTAATCTATAATTTTTAGAAAGAAAGAAAAGATGAAAACACATCAAAAATGATAAAAGTAAAACGTCCCCTGAAAGCTGCAGCAGAAAAATAATTACGCAGTGGTCATGGCGAGACTCGAACCCGGAGCGCCTGCACGCTAGTCGCATACATTTCCTCTGCGCCACGTGGTCGTTTAAATTGCATACGTGTAATTTTGTTCTTATAGGATAGGTTCTAAATAGAGGGGGTATGCCTTTATTTATATATCAAATGAAAGGAAATTTCAAGCACTTTCGAACGGCGGTTGAACAAAGCATGCGTGATGTAAGGTTTGGCTTACACGATTTTTTGAAGAAAAAAACGGGTCAAAAATGGCAGAAATTCATGAAATTTTGCAGAAATTTCTCCAGAACAAGAGATTGGACGTAGGGATTATAAAAATTATACCAGAAACCAACACTATCATGTCTTAGGACTTGCGTGTTTGATTTTGAAGCAAAATGTGATCTTGAAATTATCGTAAAATGTAAAAGAGAAAAATAAAATGAATTTTTTTTAGCAATAATTGAGTTTTACTCTTTTTCGATGTATTTTTTTTTTTAAATTATGTAATATGACCCCTATAAAAAAGTTTAATTTTGTAAAAGAAATATCCAAGTACTTTTAAATGATACCAAGATTACTCTTATAGGACTGTGGTAAAGTCCCGATTTTATTTTTAGAAAAAGGTGGTTTGAAAACGGTGATACTATCGCCGCGTGGTAGAGTAAGGGTTAAGGACTGGAAAATGGAAATAACCATTACATTATGATTAGGGCAGTTTACTAATGTGTGGTATACACATTACTAACTATCAATACAAATGTGATTTTGAAAGCATCTTTAATCCAAAGAACTATTAGTGGAAAATTATGAGCATTTCAGTAATTTGTAACATGAATTTGGTCATCCTTAAAAATTGTTGGGTTGGAGTAACCCACTTTGTTGAAAGAATTTTGGTAGGTGGCAGGGAAATTATTTTGTTTTTATACTTTAGAAAGAAAAAAATGCTAGCACCATCAAAAAGAAAAAGCCAATACGATAAAAAAAAATATGAAAAAACGTTCTTTGTCATTTTTCTTGTATTTATGAGTAATTCAAAATTATTTTTGTTTGAAATTAAGCTTTAAATCGCATCAGAGAGGTAAGATGTTTAGGATTTTTATTTAAGTTAATGAAAAACTTAGACGTAAAATTCCACATGCTATATCTAAATCTTACGATGCTGGTACAACCTGTCACAAGAAATTTCACCCATGGCATAATATACGACAAATTTGTCATTAACCTAATCTCTGTACACTACATGCAATGTCTAAATGGGTAAAAATACAAGCTGTCATGCTGTTGTCAAATTGAATGCATTTCACAAAAAATTATACCGACTTTTTTTTGTTTAATGTGCTGATTGAAATAAAAACTTTCCAGTCAGCATGGCTGTAATGGTCGCGATCGCAAGTCGGAAGCAACTGGGTTGCCAAAAAAAAAAAAAAAATTAAGTTGAAGGGTATTTTTAATAGATTGGTCAGGTTACTCCAAACCAATAATTTTTTCAAGGGATGGCCTTTGCTCCAAAGGAATATTCCCATTGATTTAATTTTTTACATTTAATAGAGAATTTTTTTTAAAACAAGTAGTGAAAAAACTATGTTAAATTCTTATTCTGTTTAAAAATTAAGATTTTTTTTAAATTTGGACACAAGTGACTGATTTGGCAACACTTATGTCATAGAGACAATTTTAACATAACGTCTTCTGTATTTCTTTAAAAATGATTTAGATTTTTTTTCTTAATGAAAATGTGATGTACACCAAGAAAAACACCCAAATGTTTTCTTGTAAATTATATACTCCACCCTATCCCTATAATAAACCAAAAATGCTGTTCGATAATGTATGAAAAAAGAGTGATTAAATTTATAATACATAAAAACTGTGCTAGAATAGCCTTGATGACATCACCAAGCCGAAGGACATACTGTACGAGGCATTTTTTATAACATTTTTCTACTCTTTAAATTGTTATGAGTTATTAACGTAGGTTTTTTCACCGCTTTTGTTTCTATAAATTTTCTCTATCATAAATGAAAATCCATGGGAATATTCCTTTAAGACAAAATATATTTTGATTTCTTTTAATCTCAATAAAACAGTAGTGTGTCGTTTAGTAGACTACTTTGATACAATTAGTTATCTTCTACTAAATTATACCATCATATACTGAAGCCTTTAATGGCAATATAAATTATTGAGGAAAGTAGATGATAACTTAGTCTGCCAGCTATTTCTGTATTTCATATAATGAAGTATATACATATGCTTAAGAAGTCACATTTCCTAAGTGATTTCATTTTAAATGACATTTTTACTACAAACTATACTCTGAAGACACTTCTTACTCACAAATCAGAATTAACAATAGTAACTAATGAGAATTCATTGCTCACTTTAATTAAATCTATTACACATTATTAAGCAAAAAATACAAGCTTGTTGTCATGCCAATCAAAATTTCCCCAAGAGTTCCCTATTTATTCAGAAAAGTAATACGTTTCCTAAATTTGCAACCTAACTCAACCAAAAAGCTTTAATAAGTGTATTTGGAACTTCCTTTTAAGACATACATAGTTAAGTTAGAAACCAGAAACTTAAGGAAGTATCCATAAAAGTCCAGTTCCTGTGCCAAATTGGAGTATTTATAGAAATATCTATATCTGTTACCTGGCACCAGGATCATGGATTTATGTTGCAATGAGACTTAAGTGCATGAAATTTTTCATTTTAAATTTTATTTTGATGCATAACCATTTATTTCCAAATTATGAAAAAATAACCAAACACATACAGAGTCGCAGAACAAAAGCATAATTGGAAAAAGAGGGGGAAAAGAAGTTACAACAATTCTAGAGGATGGGACTGAATAATACATGTGGCATGAAAGTGAATTTAAAAAGCTTTATTAATCTGTTCTTGAATTTCTTTTAACTTTTTTTTAATGTTTCTTTCACATAATCTATAAATGCAGCTTAAGTTTTAGCAATACAGTTAAGGTATGCCTTAATACTGACTGATCGCTAAAAGTTTTCACCCAAAATGTGTTAATTTGCTTAAATTTTGACAAGAAAGTAACTGCGCAAATTGGATTGGCATATGCATATTTAAGCCACAGATTTATAATATGAAACTTAAAAGTGCAAAAGTTGATTAAATTAATACAATATTCAATTGAATCTAATTTGGTCTGTCGATAATGATCCATTCCACTACTTCTGTTGACCATCAGTATCACATGAAAGCAATAAAAAAAAATATAAAAACGAGCTTCTGTATGCATTTCATAAACAAGAATTTTTGACCAATTCTTTTTGTGTAGAAAAAACTTCTTGTATGACTCACCCCTACTACCCCCGGCAATGCCAGTCAAGAGGTGAGTCAGATATCGCGTTAATGACAAATTTATCGTATGTTCATCATGGCTGAAATTTCTCATGCCACAGGTTGTACCTGCGTCATAAGATTTAGATAAAGAATGTGGAATTTTACGCAAGAGCTTTTTATTAACATTAATAAAAATCATAAACATCTTACCTCTTTGATGGGATTTAACGTTTTATTTCACACAAAAATGATTTTGAATTACTCATAAATAAAAGAAAAAAAACACAACTACAAGACTAATAGCTGAATGATTTAAAATGCCCGTAGTACTGTGCATAAACACATATTGGCTAGTACATAGACCCTATGCATGGTGTACTTAAGTTTGTTAATGTTGTTTTGAATGCAGGTTGTCAATTGTCAATGATATCATTAGCTAGGATTCTACCTTCCTCCTGTATTGTGTTGATCGTGTATCTGTGAAGTGATCAGTCTCAAGTCAAGGTACTATACTGTAAAGAAGTAGGCGTGTTCTAGATCTTAATAGTATATTATCTTTGACAATTGATCAAAGTTTACTAAAATCTCATAAATGTTTGGATACAATAAACAAAAGTATTTTTTAGTTTATTTCGGGAATGATTACCCAAATGTTATGATTCAAACAATCAACATTATAAGGACTGGGTATAAACTTTTTCTTAATATTTTGTATGATAATAATAGTCCGATTTTTTATGTTTTTAGTATTTTGGACAAAATTTGTATTCACTTTAGTGAGGCAGGCTTACACAAAAGTGTGTTAACAATTACTTGCATGCTTAGCGCACAATGCCCTGTACATTATGCAGTGCCCTGTACATTACGCAGTGCCCTGTACATTACACAGTGCCCTGTGTATTCGCAGTGCCCTGTATATTCGCAGTGCCCTGTACATTACGCAGTGCCCTGTACATTACGCAGTGCCCTGTACATTACGCAGTGCCCTGCATTACGCAGTGCCCTACATTACGCAGTGCCCTGCACATTACGCAGTGCCCTGTACGCAGTGCCCTGCACGCAGTGCCCTGTACATTACGCAGTGCCCTGTACATTACGCAGTGCCCTGTACATTACGCAGTGCCCTGTACATAACGCAGTGCCCTGTACATAACGCAGTGCCCTGTACATAACGCAGTGCCCTGTACATAACGCAGTGCCCCCTGTACAGTGCCCTAACGCAGTGCCCTGTACATAACGCAGTGCCCTGTACATTACGCAGTGCCCTGTACATTACGCAGTGCCCTGTACATTACGCAGTGCCCTGTACATTACGCAGTGCAATGTACATTACAGTGCAATGTACATTACGCAGTGCCCTGTACATTACGCAGTGCCCTGTACATTACGCAGTGTCCTGTACATTACGCAGTGTCCTGTACATATGACGGCAAATTGACAAAATGCGCCAAAATTCAAGGGCTTGTCGTAAACAAATACGGCAAGCAAAAATTTAACGCAACCTCTGAGGTGAGTCAATGACATATGAAATAGTGACTCACATGTGTGTCATTGTAGTAAATTGTCAGTCAACAGAGCAACTCTGGGGTGGGTCAATTTACTTCAGACCCATTAACTTTGTACAGAAGTGATTGATTTGGGGAAAGTCATTTCACAAAAAAATGTCAGTCACTTAAGTGACCCAGTGGGTGCGTCAATGTAGGGCCTAAATGTTTTGTCCACCGACTTTCGAGCAATGACTTACCTTGTCCAGGTGTGTAGGGGCAAGACACACAATTGACAAGTGCAATATTCATAACAGGTGTGAAACAGTGTTTGTTCACTTTCTGTTCTGTTTTTGTGCTAAAAATCTTGAGCTGCTGGCTGAGAATTTGACTGTTGTGCTTTTAGGTTTTCATTATACCAGATATGAACCAAGATAATAATACAAGTAATCATAGGCTAGGCCTAAATATAATTTATAAATATGCTAAAACAATTCTTTTCTTAAAAATAAAAGGTGAAGTTGGAACATTAACAAATTTAGCTGCCACACAAGATGGGATAAAATGCTACAGCGATGTCCAGTACGATGTATTAAGTTTATATCTGATATTCTACTAGTACTAGTACTAGCCTAGGCTTAGGCCCATTTGAAGTTTGCTTAAGACTTAAGTTACAGTAATGTACAGCATCTCAAATTAAATTAAAAAGTGAATGCCTTTTTTAATCTATTTTTGGGAGTAAGGGAGGGTGGGAACTGACGTTAGGGTTTAAACATAAATGTAATAGGCCTGGGCCTAGGATAAGCCTTATTCTAATCTTCTCACCTCCTCATAAGCTTTTCATCTGGAGACAGATGTGTAAGCCTTTGACGTTTTCTTGGTGTTGGATTCTGCTGATTCTCGAGAAGTGATATACTTGCACAAGTTGTTGTAGGCCTAACGGTACCAGCTGTTACTGGTATCATTATGCTGTTAACTCCGTGTGTCTTCATAATGTTGTTGCTTTGCGAAGAAGGCACAGAAAAGATGGTTTTTGCCTTGTGATTCGGCAGAGTTGCGATAAGAATTTTTGTTGTATTCATTTTACAGTTCTTCCTTGTAAGTTATTGCCGAATAAAGTGAGTTTCTGCTTTTAACTTTGTTTTCTCTCGATGTTTTCATCGAATTGTTACGGTCTTACTCTTACTCAGTCTTACATCATTTTTTGTCTTAACCTGTTCAGCTCGCTCTGCCAACGTTGTAAGAAATAATGGGCGTGTTCATTATTGATAATCGATTTTTTAAAACCGATCAATCGGCTTCAAAATTAATTCATTTCATGATAATTACTAATAAATGCAAGCGTTAAAATGTCTACGAATAATGCAATGGTTTTAAAGTGGTAACATTTATATCAAAATATCATCTTGATAAGATTTATTGTCCAGAACTGAGGATAGTGAATAAGAAATTTAATATTGACTAAATATCGATTCTTTTTATGGAAACGCCCTTTACGATTTTTGACCAGAAAGACAGCGTGGAACTTTTTCATTGGTCAATGGCTTTGACATTTCGCGTTATTGTTGGTTTCTCATGCTATCAATATGCATTACGAGTTTTCCAAAAATAGAATGTTGAACGTAAATATTTACTGGCCAGGTTGGAAAGATGATGTAATGTGTGTTTCGTGTTACTGTTTTGTTGAAGCATGGAGTTAAATACTATTTTAACTCCCATGGTTGAAGTAAGAGGTACAGTAATGACCATTTACATCGTACATGTCGTACCAGTGCACTTCTGTCGCGTTCGTCCCATTTAGATTAATAAAAGGTACAGTACAAAATAAACACACTGGTAACATCTAAACAAAATCGGAAAAAAAAGCAATAATGTTATTTGTAGAAAACGAAATAAATATACAAACCCCCAAATAAGATCATGGAGAATTCTGCATACCGAAAGTGTGTGTGTGTGGGTGCCACAAAATCAAATTTGAAAGTAAGAAAGGGCTTTTAGGTCACAAAACCAACACTAACATGATACAAAAAAAATCACCATACATACGGAAAGAAGTACAAGCCCTCCCCTCCCTCCCCCTCCTGCTTCCTCCCCTCCCCCTCCTGCTTCCTCCCCCTCCTGCTTCCTCCCCCTCCTCCCTTCCTCCCCCTCCTGCTTCCTCCCCTCCTGCTTCCTCCCCCCTTCCTGCTTCCTTCCCCTCCTGCTTCCTCCCCCTCCTGCTTCCCCTCCCCTCCTGCTTCCTCCCCCCTCCTGCTTCCTCCCCTCCTGCTTCCTCCCCCTCCTGCTTCCTCCCCTCCTGCTTCCTCCCCCTCCTGCTTCCCCCTCCTGCTTCCTCCCCCTCCCCTCCTGCTTCCTCCCCCTCCTGCTTCCTCCCCCCTCCCTCCCCCCCCTCCTGCTTCCTCCCCTCCTCCTGCTTCCTCCCCCTCCTGCTTCCTCCCCCTCCTGCTTCCTCCCCTCCTGCTTCCTCCCCCTCCTGCTTCCTCCCCCCTCCTGCTTCCTCCCCCTCCTGCTTCCTCCCCTCCTGCTTCCTCCCCCTCCTGCTTCCCCCCCCCTCCTGCTTCCCCTCCCTTCCCTCCCCCCTCCTGCTTCCTCCCCTCCTGCTTCCTCCCCTCCTGCTTCCTCCCCCTCCTGCTTCCTCCCTCCTTCCTCCCCTCCTGCTTCCTCCCCCTCCTGCTTCCTCCCCCCTCCTGCTTCCTCCTCCCCTCCCCTCCTGCCTCCCTTCCTCCCTCCTGCTTCCTCCCCCTCTTCCTTCCTCCCCTCCTCCCCCTCCTGCTTTCCTTCCCCTCCTGCTTCCTCCTCCTGCTTCCCTCCCCTTCCTGCTTCCTCCCCCTCCTGCTTCCTCCCCCTCCTGCTTCCTCCCCCTCCTGCTTCCTCCCCTCCTGCTTCCTCCCTTCCTGCTTCCCCCTCCTGCTTCCTCCCCCCCTCCTGCTTCCTCCCCCTCCTGCTTCCTCCCCCTCCTCCTCCCCCTCCTCCTCCCCCTCCTGCTTCCTCCTCCTGCTTCCCCTCCTGCTTCCTCCCCTCCTGCTTCTCCCCTCCTGCTTCCCCCCCTCCTGCTTCTCCCCCCCCTCCCCTCCCCCTCCTGCTTCTCCCCCTCCCTCCTGCTTCCTCCCCCTCCTGCTTCCTCCCCCTCCCTCCTCCCCTCCTCCCCCCTCCCCTCCTGCTTCCTCCCCCTCCTGCTTCCTCCCCCCCTCCTGCTTCCTCCCCTCCTGCTTCCTCCCCCTCCCCCCTCCTCCTGCTTCCTCCCCTCCTGCTTCCTCCCCCCTCCTGCTTCCTCCCCTCCTGCTTCCTCCCCCTCCTGCTTCCTCCCCTCCTGCTTCCTCCCCTCCTGCTTCCTCCCCCCTCCTGCTTCCTCCCCCTCCTGCTTCCTCCCCCTCCTCCCCTCCCTCCCCTCCTGCTTCCTCCCCTCCTGCTTCCTCCCCTCCTGCTTCCTCCCCCTCCTGCTTCCTCCTCCTGCTTCCTCCCCCTCCTGCTTCCTCCCCTCCTGCTTCCTCCCCTCCTCCCCTCCTGCTTCCTCCCCCTCCTGCTTCCTCCCCCTCCTGCTTCCTCCCCCTCCTGCTTCCCTCCCCTCCTGCTTCCTCCCTCTTCCTCCCCCTCCTGCTTCCTCCCCCCTCCCCCTCCCCCCCCCCCTCCTGCTTCCTCCCCCTCCTGCTTCCTCCCCCTCCTTCCTCCCCCCTCCTGCTTCCTCCCCTCCTGCCCCCCCTCCTGCTTCCTCCCCTCCTGCTTCCTCCCCTCCTGCTTCCTCCCCCCTGCTTCCTCCCTCCTGCTTCCTCCCCCTCCTGCTTCCTCCCCTCCTGCTTCCTCCCCCTCCTGCTTCCTCCCCTCCTGCTTCCTCCCCTCCTGCTTCCTCCCCCTCCTGCTTCCCCCCTCCTGCTTCCTCCCCTCCTGCTTCCTCCCCCTCCTGCTTCCTCCCCCTCCCTTCCTCCCTCCTGCTTCCTCCTCCTCCCTTCCTCCTTCCTCCCCTCCTGCTTCCTCCCCTCCTGCTTCCTCCCCCTCCTGCTTCCTCCCCCTCCTGCTTCCTCCCCCCTCCTCCCCTGCTTCCTCCCCTCCTGCTTCCTCCCCTCCTGCTTCCTCCCCTCCTGCTTCCTCCCCCTCCTGCTTCCTCCCCCTCCTGCTTCCTCCCCTCCTGCTTCCTCCCCTCCTGCTTCCTCCCCTCCCTCCTGCTTCCTCCCCTCCTGCTTCCTCCCCTCCTGCTTCCTCCCCCCTGCTTCCTCCCCCCTCCTGCTTCCCCTCCCCTCCTTCCTCCCCTCCTGCTTCCTCCCCCTCCTGCTTCCCCCCTCCTGCTTCCTCCCCTCCTGCTTCCTCCCCCTCCTGCTTCCTCCCCTCCTGCTTCCTCCCCTCCTGCTTCCTCCCCCTCCTGCTTCCTCCCCCCTCCTGCTTCCTCCCCCTCCCTTCCCCTCCTGCTTCCTCCCCCTCCTCCTTCCTGCTCCTCCCCCTCCTGCTTCCTCCTCCTGCTTCCTCCCCCTCCTCCCCTCCTGCCTCCCCCCTCCTGCTTCCTCCCCTCCTGCTTCCTCCCCCCTCCTGCTTCCCTCCTCCTGCTTCCTCCCCCCTCCTGCTTCCTCCCCTCCTGCTTCCTCCCCCTCCTGCTCCTCCTCCTCCCCTCCTGCTTCCTCCCCTCCTGCTTCCTCCCCTCCTGCTTCCTCCCCCCTCCTGCTTCCTCCCCTCCTGCTTCCTCCCCCCTCCTGCTTCCTCCCCTCCTGCTTCCTCCCCCTCCTGCTTCCTCCCCTCCTGCTTCCCCTCCTGCTTCCCCTCCCCCTGCTTCCTCCCCCTCCTGCTTCCTCCCCCTCCTGCTTCCTCCCCTCCTGCTTCCTCCCCCTCCTGCTTCCTCCCCTCCTGCTTCCTCCCCTCCCCCTCCTGCTTCCTCCCCTCCTGCTTCCTCCCCTCCCTGCTTCCTCCCCTCCTGCTTCCTCCCCTCCTGCTTCTCCTCCTGCTTCCTCCTCCTGCTTCCTCCCTCCTGCTCCTCCCCTCCTGCTTCCTCCTCCTGCTTCCTCCCCCTCCTGCTTCCCTCCCCTCCTGCTTCCTCCCCTCCTGCTTCCTCCCCCTCCTGCTTCCTCCCCCTCCCTCCTCCCCTCCTGCTTCCTCCCCTCCTGCTTCCTCCCCCTCCTGCTCCTCCTCCCCCCCCTCCTGCTTCCTCCCCTCCTGCTTCCTCCCCCTCCTGCTTCCTCCCCTCCCCCCCTCCTGCTTCCTCCCCTCCTGCTTCCTCCCCCTCCTGCTTCCCCCCTCCTGCTTCCCCCCTCCTGCTTCCTCCCCTCCTGCTTCCTCCCCCTCCTGCTTCCTCCCCTCCTGCCTGCTCCTCCCCCTCCTGCTTCCTCCCCCTCCTGCTTCCTCCCTCCTGCTTCCTCCCCCTCCTGCTTCCCCCTCCTGCTTCCTCCTCCTGCTTCCTCCCCTCCTGCTTCCTCCCTCCTGCTCCCCCCTCCTGCTTCCTCCCCCTCCTGCTTCCTCCCCCTCCTGCTTCCTCCCCCTCCTGTTTTCTCCCCTCCTGCTTCCTCCCCTTCTGTCATTATATGGTAAGCTGGGCCCTATGGAATAGAACGAGAAACGAATGTACAGTATAAATCAAGGCATAAAACCTAAAATACGGACCTCTAGTCAGAAACGGCAGTGTAGGGGACATAACGATGCGTCAATATCAGTAGACGTTACTGCAACATGTTGAAGTTAATGGCACTTAATGTGGACAATGAATTAACTAAACAAGTTTACACATAATATACTGATACAGCGTAAGGGCGTAACTAGACTTCGACCGCAGGTGTGTGTGTGTGGGGGGAGAGAAATTTTTCTGACGAAAATCTATATACTATATGCATGTGTTTACAATCACACAATATAGAACATTTGGGAACAGACACACCATCTTTCCTACACCCTCTACAACCAGTGTCACCGGCAGACATTTTGCCTTGAATGAACAGTACCAAAAATCAAACAAGGAACTAAAAAACAGCATTTACCCATTTAAAGGGCCCCTGGCAAAGTCCAGGGGCGAAACCTTGGTAAGGGTCTAGAAGAGCGAAGCTCCGAAAGCTCTCAGTGGAAGTTGTTTTGTTGCCCCAGAATGGCTGAAAATCAACACAAACAGACAAAATTGAGCTTAAGTGATGAAAAGAAGACAATTTCAAATTCTCATGTTCATGTCTATATGTTACCATTTCTAAACAGGCAGAAGACAAATTTCCCCTGCAAATTGAGAAAAATTGGGCAAAATTGTACAGGCATTCACTGTTTTATGCATGGGTGAAGCCTTAGTCTGAAGATTTCTTGTTTTGATGCCCCAAAATCAACACAAATATCCAAACTTTGAATGAAAAATTGCAGGGTCCTGGGACAAACCAATGGTAGGAATCCAGGCAGGGCCCTTGGAAGGAGTCCAGGAGGTGAAGTCCCTGAAAACTTTTAAGCTTTCTTGTCTTTGATGCTCCAAAATGGCTAAAAATTAACACAAACTGACAAAATTTAAGTGATGATAGTAGAGACTTTTAAAATCTCATGTTGAAATTTACTAAAGATAAGTAGTATCTGATTATAGGTTACAATTTCTAAACAGGAAGAGGAGAAATTACTCCTGAATATGAAGAAAATTCAGGCTAAATTGTGCAAACGTTCATGGTGAACTTTTTAATGCCCTAAAATCAACAGATATTTCCAAAATGTAAACACAAAATCGTGGGGTCCTGGGACGAAGCAAGGGTAGGGATCCAGTGGGAGAAGTTCTGCTTAAGAGCCCGGGAAGCTTTGAAGATTTCTTGTCTTTGATGCCCCAAAATGGCTAAAAATCAACACAAAATTCGAAAAAACCTATCGTCACCTTTTGTTTTCTCAGCTTATAATTTGTAAATACTCTTTAAAATAGGGTGCAAGCCACTGCCACAGTGCCTCAAATTTCATTAGTGGGGCATCTTTGAAATGGGCCATAAGGCTAGGGCAAAGCTTACTATTTGAACCCGGACCATTGTCATGACATAAACTGCCGTGTCCTCTCCAATCTTCTTTGTAAAGATTAAAAGGTGCCCCTTTACACAAGTGCTTTTTAAAATATCAAAATATATTAAAGTCCCCTTATTATAACTTATCTTTTTATTGACAGATTGAAGAAAGTAAACTGACACATCAAGCAAAATACTACAAATTTCACTCGTGGAGTGAATTCAGTATAATTTCGGTGGTGCCACTCAGTGACTCGCTGAAGACTGGGTGTGAATTGGGCCATCTGATCTGATCTGATGAATTTATACTCCGTGGTGTATTGGTGAGTGATTTGTCCTGGTTCGAATCCCGGTGGGTCTGCAACGAGTGAGTTCACAACTGGTTATCAAAGGCCATGCCCGTCTTGATATAATGTCCAGCACTGGATGCTTTCGGGACATTAAACCTTGCAATGCTATACTGATATACCAATTTATATTTGTTCTCTGCAAGAAAATGATGGCCTCCAAAATAATAATCTAAGGACCCCTTATTTGCTTTCCACATTACTTTAGACATTAATTATATTCCGATTCATGACCAATACAAATGGCTGATCATGTTCTATCAGTCTAAATCTTTCTAATATAACATTTTGTAGATTTTTCAAATATTGTAGATTTTGGTATAAATTTGTTATATTTTACCTGATTTTTGACCACAATATTTTGAAGTATTAAATTTAAAAAGAGAAATTGGTCACTATAACAATTTTTGGACCAATACTAAAGTTTAGAAATTTGCCTGTGTGTGTGTGGGGAAAGGGGGGTGGGGGAGAAGGCGGGGGTTGACCATATAAAGCTATATTGCTGTGCTACATGCTTTGAAAATATGAGTTGGAAAGTGCCCCTCAGATCCTGTGCACCCCAGATTCAAACATCTTCCGCCACCTCTTGTCTCTGATTTAAACAGTACATCCAACATTTTATATCTGTCCAATTAAGTGCCAAAGTATGATGTCAGTATCATGATGCTAAGTCTGGAGAATTCTGATATTTAGACGATTGGGGCATGGTTGAGATGAATCTCTGGTTTAAACAGTACATCCAACATTTTACATCTCTGCCCGACTACGTGCCCAATTACGATGCTGTCAGCATCACCTAAGTAGGCGGAAGACATGATTCTAAATATCTGAGTCGGGCATGACTGAGATATACTCTGATACTAGTACATCTAACACATTCTATACATCTCTGCCCGACTAAGATCAGTGTCTGGCCAGTTTGGAGGGATGTGGCTTGTACGGCCATGAAGATAACAAAACAACTATGACTCTAAGCATTTTCCTAAGTATTTTGTCTTTTGTGAAGAACAAAAACATAAAGGTATAACCATATTAATTTCCCAATTTTTTTCAGCAATTTAAGGCCATGTTTTCCCATCGAAATAGTCCAAATTTGAATTGCCCGATGAAAAACATTTTTGACGCACACACACACACCAGCCCCTGACTGATACGTATGTTTCTACACTACACATCATTGCATTTTACTTTATAAAACTTTGGTCCCTTTTTCTTCCTCGAAGCTTCATTTTTTCGCTTTTCAGATTTGTAAATTACGATGATGTATCCTTTCTACAGTTGATGTTATTGCCCATTTTTATCACAATAAAGTTGGTATTTCAAAATGTTAAGAACACATTTTTCATTTTTCAGTGACTGAAATACATTTGTTCGTTAGGGTTTAACGACACTGGGGAAGTCACAAACAAATGTGCCAAAAGAGTATTAGAAAATCACGGTGCTAGAAAACAGAGAGAAAGTAAAGAATAGGTGTTTAGACTGAAATACAGGAGAGAAACCAAAACAAATTAAAAAGAAACCATTGTCTGCTTCATATACCAACAATTTCACATGTGAAAACTGATCTGCAATTAGTTGAAAACAAATACTACTACTTACAAAATCTAAACAATGATTCTACTCAGAATCCAAGGTTTTAATTATTTACGTGATTAAACAAGAATCATGCACAACAACTAATGAACCTTCATTTTTGCTTATCATAAAAGCACTCTTGCACTCCCATTAGCGTAAAAATGTCACACAAATATTATTTACAAGAAATGAAAGTAAGAAATAACAAAACTCACTTCAGTTGAATCTGAATGACCTTTTTTTCCTTCTCTTTTATTGAATATCATCTCAATTGAGTTATTAATTCTCTCTTTCAAAGTAAGATTTTCCCTTCCAAAATTCATGCAATGTAAAGATCATTACTGTTGCTATTTTCTTTGCTTCTCCCTTTTTTATTCATAATAATATAAAATAACTTAAATCTTGAACAGCTTTTCCAAAAAAAAATAAACAGGACAGGCTTAACGCCAAATGATACACTTCAGAAGGTACATGTTTCATTACAATCTTAAAATAAAATCAGCTACCTAAAAGAAAATTACAAGGGTATATAGACGAACACATTTGATTGAAATTGCACTAAACCTAAATAACAAATGAAGACAATGGGAGTTATCAATATCCTATTAATCTAAAACATCACAGGATTAAAATCAAAATCATTTAAATATGCATTCTAAATCAACACACACACACACAGAACAATTGAAAGCATTTATTAACCTTTTTCTTACCCCTCCCCTCTGTTAATACAAAATGATTGAAATAAATATTCCTATGATTATCTTACTTAACCTTTGTATTTGTAAGTTACCATTAAAAAAATAATCAATAATGAGGTATCAATCTTTATAACGGGACATGTTCACAATAAAAAAGTTATCTTAGTAGCATCTTGAGATAGCAAGTATTCATGGATATTTTGAGAAAACAATACAAACTGCTCGCTAAAGATTGAAAAGAAGATAACCCAAAGGCACTTACTATAAACCCTGTCATGTTTTACTTCTTAATTCATTTGCAAACTTTAATGTTAAAAAAAAAAGTTTTTCAGAACATGCACATATAGAAAATATAACACAGCTTTGACAGGATTAAATGACAATCATTTTGTTATCATTTAACACATACAGCACTAAAAGGGAGCATGTTTATCAAAAATCTACTTTGAATCAAGTTCACCAACCTATATATTATCAATAATGCTTTTATCACTATATTTAGACCCCAATAACTTCAAACTTTGATATCTTTCATACATGGTAATTATACAAACATAAATAATACACAATGTGAAAAACAATGCTCTCAGAACTCTGGAAAGCTTAAAGCCCAACACTCCTGGTATAAATACAAAAGATATCAAATTAAATCTACATATAAATCTATATTTTAAATTGGTCATCACAAATTCAAAATATTATTAGCGTTTTTCACCTTAAGATTCCTTTTAAGCAAATTTACACCTGATGTGAGGCAGGCACATATCTTATATATTGAAAAGCAATGCCAAAAACATTACCTCCTGGATAACATTATATATGGTTGTTTAAAAAAAACAAGGCACCATCATATATAAATGGAACCTACAGAGGGATTTCATCACGACTTTAAACTCATCTGGAAGCCATTTTGCTGGGCAAGCGTCGTTGCGTTTCATGCGTCTTCACACAACTCAGTCACATCACACATACAACAAACATACTGCCTGCTAACCTACCCACAAGTTCAGCTAACTTGATTGTTTTTGTTCACGGCGGCAATTTTACTTCAGATTTTCCTAACGTTTTATATATTCACTGAGTATATGAAGAGTCTCTTTTACGTGAACTCCATTTGATTGTTCGTTATACACAGACAAAGCCTACATACCTGGCATAGAGTGCTCACTGCAAATCCTAATGTTAACTGAAGGTTGAGAGATGTTGCGTCGTACAGCAGAAACCCACTCCGAACGTCGATCATAATCAGACGGATATCGAGAAAACGTCTTTTTATTCCTCGACACACATCTATTGGTGCAACCAACTAACAGCACAGCAAGATTCCGGCATAATCATCTTACAAAAATCATCTTATATAACAACAAGCAAGCGTTTGTAAGTCGAAATAAGTGTACAGCAGACGATCGTTCTCGCCTGACAAAATGACGATGTAAACAAAGTCACGTGACCTCATGACGTCAGCTGAAACATCCGTATAGGCAAAGTTTAGAGTATCTTCTTCAAACTTCTTCTGAGAGTTTCCAATGCACATTTAAGGCTCAAATGGCAAGTTAAAGCCTTGCGCAAGATTTACACAATGATACTCTAGTTCTGAAATGAGTGATTGTACTTCATAGAAAGAACATTACCAACATTAGCTTACATCTTGCATTTTGAATGTGTGTCTGAATGTTTGTTCCAGACATTAAACCTGGTTTATGCACTCAAAATAGGTCTAATTTTGATATAAAGCAAGTCTCCAAACTTCTGATCAAAGTTTTGCTGTGATCTTGTAACAAACCTTTAATTTTTAAAGGTTTGTGACCTTCAAAAATTGATGAAAAGTGATAACTGATATAAAATATTTAAGATTTTTTACCAACAAATTTAAACAAGAACAAAGTATCTGGAGACCCCATAGAAAATCAGAAAAATCCTGCCTCCTGTATTGCTCATATTTGAAATATTATAAAAGTTCCAAATAATCAATCTTAATATTCTCCGATCAGTGAACAATTTACAAATATATCTGCAATCAATGATAATTATTCAACCCAAAATCTCTCTAGTAAAATTGCAACTAACAACAGCATTCATTCACATTTCAAGAAATTAAGTTTTAGTACACCAACCACACAATTTTCAAAAATATTTTTCTGAATGATAAATGAAAACCAATGCATGTGTTTTCTTTTCAGGAATATCTTTAATGCATATAATAGATTTCATGAGTATAAAGAATACAAAACTGTTGAGGTTACAAACATCTAAGACTTTATTAATTGTCACTTCACCATCATTAAGAAGAGGTCAGAGGCCAGTTTATTATTCCCTTTGTTCCCCATTTAATAGCACCTACTTAAATATAAACTTACTTCTTGTTATTCACTGTTCATACAAGTTCTGAATCTCTTCCTATTATGCAAACACATTTTACCATCATTGAATGTTTATTTTCTTCTGTGATCTATTGACAAAATGAAATAAAACAAAACTGTTTTCCTATTTCATTTGATTTTTTCAGGTTGTCTACTGCTACTATGATGGTGTTCGAGCATCACTTACAGCCTTTACTTACCAAATGATTTGTGGTTTTTGAATTTCATGAGTGAACTTTAAAAATATTACTCTGCAAATAATAATATGCAGTAATTGTGTTTATTTTGCTCCTCAACTTCTCAGTTAAAAAATGATTCGGGAAATTACTTCCACACTTAATCATTAAAAGTCATTTATTTTGATGCATGAAATGAGAAAAATTGTTAGAAAACATAAAGCTCTGATTTAAATATCATATACATTTGGTAATGTTGGTGCACTCATGGAAGACTCAATAAGAGATTGCGCCTGACGAGTCTGGCTAGCAGGCTGAGTCTGGCTGACAGGCTGAGGTGTGCCAGGTCCTAATGGCACTTTTGAAGGAACAGGCTTGGCGCAAGCTTTTCGTAAATCTCGTACTCGGTTCTCTACCTCCCTGCAATGGAAATTGAAATATATAAAATTAACAATACTAACTTCAAAGCAGAACACAAGGCAGTTTCATGCACAGCTTCATACCATTTGCATAATGTAAAATTGTCTGGTTCATGGTAGAGAACCAAGTGAGGAAGAAATGTTGAATCAGATTTATGAGAAATTTATCACATTTACTTAAATAGTTGTCACTATGGAAAGTAAATGGAAAATCTAGCACAAAGAACTTATATTTACAAAACCTTCAAAACATATTTCTTTTTTGAGTAAGGAATGGCGATGGTAGAGGAGGCAGGTGGGGGGAGGGGGGGAATAAAACTTGCAAATAATATTTGTATGGTGTTGCATCATTCAAAGCACTCACTTCCAGGCCTGTGAGGATGAATTAACAGCTGCAGTGTGCTCCTCCAATTGCTTCTCTAGTGCTCCCATCTGACTCTTAATGGACTGGAGACATCCTTGTAGAGCTTGCAGTGGTCTATGCAAATGAGAATGAATAGTAGAAGAACATGTCAAGCTTTGAACCTCATTCCACAAATATTATCTTACCAACTAGCAATGAAGTGTAAGTAATGTTTTTACATACTATATATGGTCTTTCAACATACACTCTAACTAACAATGCATTAAACATAACTGTAATAATTCAGGTGTACTTGCTGAATTTCACTCCATGAGAACAGACAATGTGTGATTACTTGCAAGTAGCCATTAAGCACAAACAGTAATATTGTAGCTAACTTTATTTCCATAACTTGTGTAAAGATTTCAGTCAAGAATCTCAAATTCGTATCTTTGATAAATGACCTTTTTGTATAATGCCAAAGAGGGTATTTGAACTACTGTTGGCTAACTTTGACAAAGACTGTGATGGCAGCATGGACAATTTCATAATCGTCTTTTACTATAACTTCATGACTTACATATTATACATTCAGTAAGAATAAAACCTCGAATTACAATACAGATTCCAGATACTGATCACAATAACATTCATGACTTACTTGCTTTCTCCAGTCCCCAGTGAACCTACATCATCTGTGGCCAAGAGTGATTCTACATCGTACGCCATCTCCGGCACCACAATCTCATCCACCATATGACTGGACTGGCCCTGCGGCTCTTGGGCCTTCTTGGCTTTTAACTTTGCTTTTAGGAGCTGACAAAAAAGTGTACAGACAATTGTTAATTCAGATATGAAGAAGAACTTTATTGATGCTTCATCATCCCAAATTAATCAACACTTCAAATGTTAAGCAAATAATTTGCAAAACACTCTCAATCTTGTTTGAAACAAAGGGATAAACTGAATTTAAAATACCTAAATGTTTCACTCAATCAAAATTAATATTCTAAAATATATTCTACAATCAGAATTAATATTTTGATTGTTATTGTAAGAATGCCCAAAATATATGAGTTGAGTTATATATGGAGTCAGCCACTGGTGCTAAACAAATGGTGTAGAAGGAATGCCTTTTCAACCTTAGTATTTAAATTTTAAAAGAAAATAACTACAACATTACATGGCCTACAAGGATTTGTCCATATCTAAAATCCTTAAATGACCATTTACATTTCTCTCTGCAGGTTTACAAGTTGCATCTTACATAAGTAAACATATGCTGTAACATTAAATGCTTTTGAAACTGAAACTGAAAGTTGCATATAACAACGAATAACAGCATTTGACAAACCAAAATTACATCAAGCACAAATCATGCAGGAAATGCTACGATCCTGTGATTAAACAATGTATCTAAATAATCTTATCTAATAATCTTACTGCAATGCTTAAAGAATTTTGGTGCTGTTTTCAGTACAGTGCTATCAATATTCGTTTTTTGCTGTATTTCCAGTATCCAAACACAAGCTGCAAATTGAAAGACTTTTTTGGAAAGATGTGACATGCCTTGGCTAATAGGCACTGGTAGGTCAATACAGGCTACTATCATTCTTTACACAATCTATTATATGTTAAAGATATATATATGTTTATAAACTAGATTCTTAGAATAGAAAGCAAAATATGCAGTTACAGGAGAAAAAAACTTCCTGAAACGAATCTGTACTTCTCTGCTAACCTTGTTTTGTTGCACAGTTGCTTTTAGGGCAGCCTTTAGCTGCCCAACTTTGGCTTGAAATGCAAACTTCTCCTTTCTTGTGAGGGCAAGCTCCCTCTTCAGGCCTTCCAGCTCTTTCTTGCTCATCTGCAAACACAAAGTAAAAGGAAACAACATAAGTTGAGATATAATGTGACTTCTCCAAAACAAAATATACCTTAATAACAGGTACTAAAATTAATGCTTCTAATTAATGTTCAAGACAAGTTGAATTTCAATAGATCCTAGTATTTCTCTCTTCCATGTATTGTTTGTACCACTTTCTTCTCATTCGTAGAAGATAACTTATTTGGAAAGACAATTGTTCTGAAGAGGATTTTGTTCACACTACAAGTCAAATGATGAAACACAAAAATGTCAAATACTGATGGTATTGTACTAATATCTGGGTGAGAAATCACAGCAAAAACATCTTATCTGAGGGATCAATAGTTGTTTTCTTTTTTATTCTTAGCAAACCAATTCTAAGACATCAATATCTTATCCATACACATAAATCATTGTCCTTCATAGCATACTATTCTTTATAAATATATTTGACCTATATGTTATCAATGGCAGTGTATCAGTTTCAAATTTGAATAACTGTTTGTTTTTAAATATGTACTCCATTAAGTAATTTGCAAAATATTTTATTTACACAAATATCCAATAAGAATGTACTAAGGGATGAGACAATATTTGGAAATAGAAAGCTTATTTGATCTCTAATTTCTCTTAATCATTACATTTAAAAATAAATGTGCTGCCTATTACATAAATATCCTATGCTGCGTCATCTTTCTGAGGTGCCCCTTTCTGGCACATTCTAACCTCACCTGCAGATTATTCTTTATCCCATCCATCTCCAGTCTCTGTCTCTTCTCAGATAGCTCCATCTGCTCCTTCATGGCCTCAACCTCTCGTGCTCTCTGCTCATTCTCCCACGAGAGGGTCTAAAAAACAAAAGGAATAAGCACTTTACAGATGAAAATACATTTTTGTTACAAATAAATCAATAGAACTTTTACATTTGAAAACGATTACTTTATTATGATTTATCTTCAAATTAAAATTCAGATAGAAAACAACATGGCATGAGCAATGGTTAAAATAACTTGCCTGTTATACTCTTTTAGTCATAACTGAATTGCAAAAAATTGTTGACAAACGCTTGGACCTTCCAAAACTTCAAACAACTGTACTGTGCTATGTGAGGAACTAATATAAAATACCTCCTCTCGTTTTGCAATTATCCAAAGATACACTGTGAAAATATCGAAAACTTATTTTTATACTTTTGAGTACTAGTCTTTTTTTTCTTTTTTCTTTTTTTTATGGGATACAAAGTCAATGAAAGTTTGAAAGTATTCACCAGCCAAAACTAAAGTACGAACTTCTGTACATAATTCAACTTTCATACAGCATAAGAACCAGGTTTTAGTCAACAAGGACAAAAAGAAAATTATAGGTTTGTGGAAAGTTGTTCAGTGGCAGGTCAATATTCAAAGTGCAAGAGAGCTTTTAACTAAATCTTATAGAACTGTTGTCAACTGAGCAAAACAGGTGAAAAGGTTAACATAATGTTCATGTAAAGGTAAATGGTGCTAAAATATGATACTGAATGCAAACTTTAGAGAGCAAAGATATAGTAGCTTATGCAGCATAATAGATGCTCCTATCTGGGTAGGGAGTCCATAATGGAATGCACACCGAAAAGGTTTTGTTCGAAGTTAATGCATTACACAAATGTATATTTGAATCTACAGGCAATTCTTGCAGTTTGGAAAGAGGACCTGTGGTTCCTTTAAAGAGGGTAAATATGGAAGACGTCAATTATTACATTTGGATTTTGAGCTTGCACAATCTTCAAAAGAATCTATATTTCAAATATGTTTTGTTAATGATATGAATTACTATGACACTTATAAAAGTAATCATTCAGTATATCCAAGCTTACCTGCATTTGATCCTCCAACACTGGGTTTTGGGCTAGGTTGTTTTGAAGTTGTCTCTGTAGGTGCTCAATCTGTGCCTTGGTAAGCTCCAATTCCTTTTTACTGCCTTCTAATTGAGCTTTCTGGGCTTGCTCAGTCTAGAACGAAAAAGAATCATTCAAGTATGAATTAATGCATGAATTTCACTATGCTACATACTCTAGCAATGCAGACAATTCTAGTAACACAGCATTTATTCTTTCCAACACTTCATTCATTGTTCATACAATCCACATTATAGGAAAATTTAACAAAAGTATTGAAATTATGTCAAATTCTTTCCAACATGAATTATTCACATCTATGAAAATTACAGCAACAATTCAAAACCTTGTGTGACATAAATAATTCTATGACTGCAAGCAGAATATACAGTATATGTTACTGGAAAATGTAATAAGTTAATTACAAATACATTAAATAGTTACAGTGAATTCAAAATGCATTCAGACAGCCACAACAAAGGGACATTTGCCCAACCATCCAATCACCTTACCTGTCTTAATTCATTCATAGTTCCTTGAACAGCCTGTAGTTCACCATTTGCCTTTTCCAAGTTCTCCTTGTTCTCCTGAAGTTCAACATCTTGTTTCTGAAGCTGTTCTTTAGCTCTCCTGCAGTTACCCTTCTCAGTGGCAAGCTAGATAATGACAAAAACCTTGTTTTATTCATTCATGTTTATTCATGGACAATTGTATACTTGAAATAATCAAATGAGCAATATAGGCAATGCATAAGTAATTCTACTCATTGATAATTATATTAACATTCGAATACATTTAAAAACAACTTTTATATCTTCATAAACTATTTGATTGGATTGTTTGTCAAAGATCACATCCTTATTTTTGCATATACTTCTTCAGTAATCTTTCATTTATTTTCTGGGGATAAGTCTTTTTTACATGCATTTAGAATAAAAGATACTTCTTATTAATCCTCTAAAAGATCCTAAAATAAATGTACTTTTAAGTCTTCTTTAACTAGTTCAAAGATTGAAAGGTTTCTATAGCTTTTGCAAATACAATGGTCTTAGTTCAAAGAAGTAAACTACTTCAATTACATAAAACTTCTGATTAAATTTTTTAAACCATTCATGTCACTGACCTGTCTTCTCAACTCCTTTGACACCTGTTTCTCCCTGTTCATAGCAGCCTCAAAATCGATTAATTTCTGATTAAGTTTATCCTCCTCTGTCGCCCTCTCTTGGGAGTTTGCATTCAAGTGAGCGCTGAGCTCCGTCATGGATGACTCTCTCAAGGCCAAAGCTTCCTCCAGCAAACCTGCATGGTTCTTTAGGGCGGAGTGGCTCTTCTGTACACCTAATAATCAAATATAAATAATAACAGCTCACTCCATTGTACAAATGTTAACTAAACCTCACACTATTTTACAAATGTTAACTAAACACATGCTACTTTATATCAAAACTTGTCTCAAATCTGCACACAATTAATATTTGTGATGAATTAGTACCAATTACTTTGTCAATTTTGACATCATTTGCATAAGACTTTTTGAAATGATTTTAAGACAACATTAGAGACCTAACACCTATATTGATTTTATCTATCATATGCACAATGAGGACTTTGTATACAATATTTCAAACTCTCTTTTACATGCTGTAAATTTAAAGGAATATTCCCATGGTTTTTGTAAATTTGTATTTGAAAGAGCATACTTTTAGAGCCAATTTGGTACAAAAATCCGGTTGATATCATATTCCATTCCAGAGATACAAATTTTTAAAGATTTCCCAATTGCTTTTTAAAGTTTTTAAGAGTATGATGGATTTGTGTTTGATGATGTCATAGAGACAATTCCATTGCAAATGTTTATGCATTTCGTTGAAAGTTAATTGATTGTTGCTGTATGATTAGAAACAATTTTCCAAAAGTTATTGAAGTGGGGTATATTTGGCAATGTATATAAATACCTAACTTTCATCAATTTATTTGTCTAGCAGGTTTTACTAATAGAAAAGGATCATAGATTTTAATGAAATACATCAACTTTGTGAGAGAATGTGTCGATGTGATGTCATACTAAGCCTTTTCCTATTCGTTTATTGGCATTTTTTGTGAACCTTAAATTAGAATATCTCCCTGTGGGAATAACATATCAACATGATTTTTGTACTAAATTGTTTTCTAAAACTTTTCTCTTTCTTATGAAAGGTTACAAAAAAAACATGGGAATATTCCTTTGAGAGATAAGATATTTGATGTCTCTTACGTTAATTAAAAAAACAAAACTTAAATCTTATGTTTAACATATTATTATATATGCTATCTATACATTAAACCTCATGATGGATTTTGCATTATGGGCCAGAGGCCTAAAGCTAACAAATGAAACTACTAATTCTGAGCACCTAGAAAACTCACATAATGATAAACAGAGTATTCCATATGATAGGAATATCTCAAATCTCTTTATAGACAAAAACAATAACAAATAAAACAGTATACTGTACCTCCCTATACACATTCGATGGTCATGTGTTTAACTGGTAATGAATACCATGGCTATATTTTACCTTGGTTGATAACCACTACAAAGACTAACAGGTTCATATACAGTAGGAAGCTTAGACCTAAATTTGTGAGAAAGTTTTCCAGATGAGAAAGTGGCTCGTACCTTGAAGCCTCCCTCTTTCCCTTTCCAGTTCAATGGCAAGCTTTCTGTTGGCTTCTTCATTCTCTTGCAACACGCCCATCTCCTCTCGTAAATTCTGAAAAATGCAATACAAAATACGATGACAACACCATTGTCTCACAACTGATAAGAGATAAAAAAAAAATAAGGTTACACAAAAAGATGAAGTTTCTTATGAATTAAGCAAAAGTGATAATAAATCTAAAATTTAATCTTTGCAAGTATTCATTGCTTGCATAAATTCCAAAAAGGCACTAACTTAATTTATTCTTAAACATACTTTCTCGGTTCCAAAGTATGCCCGGTGATTATAAAAAGGAAAAACAAACCTGTAGCTCAGCCTCTAACTGTTGTATTTGAGCTGCATATGCAGCAGTGTCTGTCTCATATCTGTTCTGAACATCACCAAGCTCATCCTCCAAGTGCGCTTTTGCTTTGTCCAGGTAGTGTGAGTCATTTGTTGCTTTCTGCAGCTGCTCTGTAAGTTTTATCTGCAAGAAATATTATTATATCTAAAATGACAGCATTTTATCAAGGATCTTGGATTTTTGAAAACCACCAAAAAGCAGAATCAAATGCCTTTTTATGTAGATCAAAGTTATAGTTATTCCATAAGAAGCAAACACTACTGAAATTGATCAATCCCAAAAGAAATATAGCCAAGTTTTAAAATTTTCATATATTTAGAAATTGGCTTTATATTGTTATTTCTTAAGAGTGATAAATTTGTTTCAGAATCCAGAAATCAAATCAGTTAATGTGTATTAAATACACATTGTTTTGATCATTTTTATGGAATATTCAGAGTTGTGAACGAGTGTACTCCATCTGAATTCTGAACCTGGTGCACAATTCAAGGTCCATGACTGGAGAAACATGACTTGAGCTCAAGACTGCACTTAAGACCTGGTGCACAATTCAAGGTCCAAGACTGGAAAAACATGACTTGAGCTCAAGAATGCACTTGAGACCTTTTGCACAATTCAAGGTCCAAGATTGGAAAAACATGACTTAAGCTCAAGACTGCACTTGAGTCCTTGTAGTCGGGACCACTCAATCTAAGTCAAAGTCAAAGTCTGGCAGTAGCAAACTTGAGTCCAGTCTCAGGTCCAACAACACCAGTATTTAAGATTTGGCTATTTTATTTTTTATTTTATGTTTTTGCAACCTTAAGTAAATGACGAAAGATTGAACAGCACATACTTCTCACACCAATTCAAAAAAAAGATTTCAAATGTTTATGTTAAAGATTTTCCCACAAAAATGGACCATACAAACATACTTTAGTGTTGCATCAGAGATTTGTAACTTTTTAGTTGTTAAAGTTCCTAATAGTTGTATTCTCCCTAAATTGCATTTTTATCTATATGTTTCCTAAAACTAGAACAGTTCATTGCCCCTTAGTGTTTATCAGTTCGTGATGATGTATTTATTAGGTTATAGCCATGTAGTATTAGGAGTTTAGCGTATTCTCCCAGGTATGACACACGTGATGGGTGTGTGCTGGTGATGAGTCTCTTGCGCATACTATCTAGTTTTAGAAATAAGTTTATTAATGTGCATATTGAAAGATTGATGTTCGATCAGCTGTTCAGTAGCAGTAACAAAATAAGTGCATTAAGATATTTGTGGCCACTCATCAATTCACTAGAAGCAAAACCCACATCACCTTGGGAGGAATAATATTATTAATTGTGACTTTATATTACCATTTACTGTGATTGGATTATATTTACCAATTACTGAGATTGGATTAAATTTACCAAAGCACAGAGATTGGATTATATTTACCAAAGGACAGTGATTGGATTATATTTACCAAAGAATAGTGAGAGGATTATAATAAATTACTGGGAATGACTGGAATTAAGGTTAGTGAATTGTTGTTATGGATTTAAGCTTAACCTATTTAATAGGGCCTTAGGACTACTTATGTGCAGGACGTTAAACTTGGATAGCCTAGACCAAGGGTTCTTAATTAAATTTTTCGAAGGGCCGTCATTTCAGAAGAGCTTCAGGCCATGGGCCAATTGCATGGCAAAACCAGCATCATGTGACAAACAAAACCTGTCAAAACACAAGTTGAGAGCTTGAGCGATTCAAAGGATATACGTCAGATGTCGGCGGTTCTCTTATCTGACAAGCCGCGAGCCCAATTTATAGCAGAACTAAAGATAACATTTTATTTGATAAGCCGCACTGTTTTAGTGAGATGATCTGCCTAGAAAAAGACCAAAATAAACGAGTATTGTGCGATTTTTACCAATCTCATTACGATTAAACTTACACGCGATGCACTGTGTTGCATTATGACTATTGTTCGCGGGCCAGATTGGATTGTCTCGTGGGCCAGATTTGGCCTGCAGGCCGGCTATTAAGAATCGCCGTCCTAGACTAACAGTTAGAACTTAACGCATAGATTAACGTTAGAACTTTGATCATTTCCATTTCCCTGTATTTTACCTCCTCCCCCTTCCTCAAGTATAATATCAGTAAGTAAATTCGCCATATTCATTGATAGAAATGTAATTATTGAGAACAACATGATTAGTTGACAGAACTTTAAATCTTTGTCCTCGAGTTTTCTTTGCCTTTATTCTATTGCTCGGTCATAATACATAATTTCCTCACCAGTCAAATTAATAAGATGTGGCATACAATAATTTGTTTACATACCACCCACCTGAGAGCTAAAAAGCCCGACCCATACACTACAATATGTTTGTCCCCTCAAACAAAATCTTTTTGGCGGACATCTGTCCCTTCCCTGAAATCTGTCTATGACAATCTGTGCTCAATGCTTTCAATTGATATTCTAATAAAGAAATACTAAATTTTATACACACCTGTTCTGCTTTTGTCATCTGAGCAGCAGCTGATTGTGCATTCTCCAGGGTATTCTCCAGAAGCTCTCTTGCATTCTCTGCCTGCCTCAGTTTCTGTGTGAGCTCACCCACAGTTTCTTCATGAAGTCTCTGTCTTTCTTTAAGCTCCTTCTGACTTGAATTCAGATCTGTGCTCAACCTTAAAATCTTGGACTTCTGCTCTGCAATCTCGCGATGATTTGAGCTCTTAGCTTCAGCCAAATGCTGCTTCAGAAAGTCATTTTCATCTAAAAGATGTGAATACCGACTTCTATCATCGTTTAGTGATTCTAATTGTCCTTGAAGGTTTGCGGTTTGGCCGGCAGTGTCTTGGATATGTTTCTCTAGATTACGTATACTATCTCTGGCTTGCTGTAACTCTGCCTGAGCCTGGCCGTATGCTCTATGGGTTGAATCTGTGGATTCCTTGTGTGCTTCCAGTTCTCTCTTTAGTTGTTCAAGCTCATTTTGAAGAGTTCTATTAGAATGTTCCAATTCTTTAAGCTGAGTATCTTTAGTCCCGAGCACAGCAGCATAGCTGCAAAGATACAAATATGAAACCACTCATACTTTATAAGATAACTCAGAATCAACAAACCTGATAATGTATGCACTACAAAAATAGTGCAGTAGATGTGTCCTTGAATAAGTTACTAGTGATACCAATTTTGTTGCAAGAGTGCTTGAAAATTACATATAATTCTACAGAAAAAGGTGTGGCACATAAACACTACAGAAAGTTACATGAACAATTTTATGCAGAGGAAATTTGTAAACTGTATTTTTCACTTTTATCAATTTTAAGTCACTTTTACCAAGTTTGATCTTTGATCAATTTTAATCATCTTTATATTTCTACAAAATCAGCCTGACATAAAGCTTATACTCATCATTCTATTCCCTTATTCAGAATTTTTTAATAATGAATGAGATTCTATGATATGTGTTTTAGCCACAGTATTAATTTTTGAGTGTGATTAAGCATATACACAACAAACAATGTTATTTTTTTTTTTATGTACAGACCTTATATCGATACAATGCTGTGTGGAACTGAAGCAATATTAAATATCATTTACATTATAATTGGGATAGGAATGTATCCATCACAGCAACTAATTATATGAAAGAGAAAAAACAAAATTGCAGCAAGAATTTGAGATGATCAGTTAAATCGAATCACTTGACAAATACTGTATGCCCATTAGTTTGAAACTTTTTCCCTTTTATACAGTATACCTTTGTTGTATATGAATCAAAACTGTAGCACAAACCCTTCCAGATTTTGTTGCTCCTCCCTAAGTTGTTCTTCCAAACCCTGCAATCTGTCCTGAGACTGCTCTCCTTTCTTCTTGGAAACCTCTAATTCTTCCTCCCTCTTTCCAACCTCTTGTTTCATCTGCTTGAATCTTTGCTCCACTTTTGCCATGTCCTCCCTTAAGTTCTGCAGTGCTGTGTCAAACGTTCTCTTTTCTTCATTGGCGGTAATGAATGCAGCCTCTAGGGCTGTTTTATCCGATCGTAACTGACCAAGTTCATCCTCCTGATGGGCAGACTGGGCCTGCTTCTCCTGCAGCCGAGTTTCCAAATCTTTGCACTTCACCTGAGATGCTTCAAGTTCTCTTTCTTTTGTAGAGAGAGATTCCTGACAGAAAATAAAATATAATGGGCATATTAAGTGAGAGCTCACCATTTATGATTACCGCATCCTTCTAAATCGAAGATTAAATTAGAAACTTGATGGGAAGCTCACCGAAACCTTATAGTTTCTATGTAGCACCACCTACATGATAAACATATTATTGGATATCATAAACAAGAGCTTAAAGCATTAATTTTCTACTATGGAAATTGTTGGCAAATGGTTACGAGGCAATCAATTTAATACTGTCTAACTTTGAGATTTTCAAAACATTAGTCCAAATGGCAAGTTGGAATTTACATGAAACAGTAAAAAATATCAATAATTCGTGCAAAATGCTAAAGGACAGATGCACCATGGACCTCTTATATGATTCCCGATTGCCAACAGCATTCCTTGCTTTTTGAATGGCATTAATGTTAGTGAGCACTGATCATTAATTAGCTTCATAGAAAACACATTTTAAATGAAAAATAAAAAAGCAGTGATTTTTAACTTTCTGACAGCACCAAGCCTAATGATCATAGTGGGAAATCTACAGTAGAGGATGCAAGTTCAACATTCTTTATAAGATATTTTCGGTGCCATGTTAAATGCATACAAATTTGTGTTATCTTTTAAGGCAAATTTTGAATAACAGCTAAAAATCTAAGACTGACCTATAATAACTAACTGTGAAGAAACTATGCTCTGATTTCCATTTTCTGGAATTATTTTCTTCATTTAGGGATTAAATGAAGAAAATGGGATAATAAAAAAGAATAAACTTGATGTTCATCTTGCAAGACTAATACACAATTTTTCTGGACATATTAGATTTTTGTACCAGAACTAGCTTGAATAATTTTGTGACTTAAACAGTTTCAGCAAACTTATAGTATACATTAGGTGCACATTGATCACGGCAAAGCATATTAAAGCTCTTGATTATTTACAGCTAAAAAGGTATCATGTGTGAACTGACAAAGACTGAAATATTGTTGGATACTCCCTGTCCATATGTTTCACAAATAGGGTGGTAAATTTTACTTTTACTGCCAAAGGATGAAAATGACAGCTTATGAAATTTGCAAAGGATGAAATACTAACCTTTGCCAGAGACAGTTCTTTCACCAATTCTTTCTTCTCACTTTCCAGCTCAAACAGCCTAGTCTTCTTATCTGTCAAATCCTTCTGAGCAACCTCAAGCTGCCTCTCCAACTCAACAGCTGAAGCAACAAGATTCGCTATCTTGTGTTTCTCCATCTCCATTTGGTCCATCTGAGCAATCACCGCATCGTGAACTGCAGACTTCTCTCGGTGCATTTCCACAAAAGCAGCTTCCCTGGCTAAGATGTCAGCTTCGATTGTCTCAAGGTGTTTTGCAATCTGCTCTTTCTCTTGCAGGGCCTGTTGCCTCGTCTCACTCAACACTTGATTGATCTGTGTGTTTTCAGTCTTGAGAGCTTCAATCACGGATGCTTGGCCACGTGACTTGTCTTGAGATTCAGACAACTCCCTTTGTAGTTTGTTTCTTACCTCCTGAGCCATTTGCAACTGCTCCTGGAACCAGTCTTTTGTTTTCTGAGCTGAGACCAGCTCTGCCTGTATAGACCTCACATCTAAACTTGTTTCTGATGTATCTTCTTGTGAACTTTCAAGTTCCTTTGCAAGAGTCTCTACCTTCTTCCTTAATCTAGCGATATTTAATTCCCTATTTTCAATATCTCCTCTGACGTCCTCTAACCTTGCTTGAAGTCTTTGATTATTTGTTTTAGAATTATCAAGTTCTCTTTTGGCATTTTCCAAAGAGTTTTCTTTCATGTCCAAATTATTCTCAAGGGCTACCACACGATCCTCAAGCTGATTCCTATCAGATCTTACAGTAGCAAGGTTGTTTTCCAACACGATTCTCTCCTCATCTGCCTGTTCTACTGCTGCGTTCTGGGCCCTCAATTGAGCATGCAAACCAGCCACCTGACTCTGAAGTTCTGCTCTTGCCTGCAAGGCAGCCTCAGTTTCTACCAATAATGTTTCCAGCTGTCCCTCAAGTTTTGCTCTCTCTCTTAACAGTGCCATTATTTCAGGGTTGCTACTAGTAACTAAGGAGCTTTTTGATTCTGGTGCTATTTGTCTCACTTGACTTAAAGATGTTGAAGGCATTTTGTTTAAATCTTTTCTCTTCACCGGAAAAATAGGAGATGGACTGTAAGGAACTGTCCTCCTGCTATGAGACACTTTGGTAGAAACAGCCTCTCGGGGACGTTCACCACCTTGAGATGCTGGTGAATTTGAGCTTAAGTTAGAAGCAATACCTGAGTCTACGCTATCTCTATTTGATGAATTTTCACTTGGCAATGATTTCATTTTGATCGGTAGTTCTTGTGATATATTATCTGAGTGCAGCATCTTGTTATCACCAACTTCAGAATTATGTCCATTAGAAGCTAATGGGGGTGGCACACCATTAGGAGGGCTTTTAGAGACTTCTAAATGTGTATGGGACTGATTGTTAAAGCCTTCTAAATATGCATCACCTCCACCTTCAAGATCATTTACATTCTCATTGATCTGCTGGTGATTGGGCACTTCTGGTATGGAAATATTTTTACCCCCTTTGTGGGTAGGAACCCACTCTACAGGGCTACGGTACAGCACTCTTCCACCAATAGTTGCACTTGTGGAAGGGGAAGTGTTGAATTTCCCTGCTACCGCACTCTTCACAGCAAGCCCAGTATTCTGAGCCAGGAGAGATGATGCTTTTTGTTTTATTGAACCCGGTTGGGGATGTTTGTTGCGTTTTGTTCTGACGCCTTCTGACGACTTCTGTAGCGCCTCTCTGTGTACCTGAGGTAGTGGATGAAATTGATCCTCCTCTGATATTTGGCTGATGTCTGACGCTGTGTCTTTATCGTGGTCTACATCGTTAACAATCTTGTGCGGTGCTGGAAGTTTGGTGGGGGTCTCATCCAGTGAGTTGTTAGAAGAATGAAACTATCAAAAGAGAAAATTAATACCAGGATCTGGTTAACCTATGAAACAGATGCCTTCAATTTCTAATCAAATCTAATAGTTGATCAAATTGTTATAGTTCAAAATAAGTGTGAGAGATGTATATATACCCCTGGAACACACTGGAAGGGGACACTTGATACAAATTTCCATCAACATAGGTCAAAGTGCTAATGACTATACAGTATATACCCTCAAAAAGTAACTTTAGGTGTGTATTAATGTCCTTTTCTTAAATTAAATCTTTATAATGTCCTATCAATCCATATTCAAAGAAAAGAGATATCAAAAGCCAGATATCGTGCCCGGGGGGAAGGGAGGGGGACTTCATACTTTATACTAAAAGTGGTAGGGGTGTACAGCCCACCAACCGAAAAACATACCCGCAGTATGACAGATTTTTCGGTAACTGCAGAATGAAATTATACAATTTTGATACCCGCAATATGAAAAGGAAAAAATATTGTAAAAATGGACCAGCAGTACAAAATTAACATAGTAAAACCTCATTTTTGGGACCTGCACTACGAAAATGATGGGGAAAAGGCAAATTGTTTTCCACAAAAAAATATGTTTTTTAGTAATTTGTTGTTTTTTTAAACTAAAAAAGGACACCTGCACTACGAAAATGCTGCAAAAAAGGCACCTGCTCGAAATATCGTGTTAATATGGACATATACAGCATTTCTGATTGGTCATACCAACCACCAATTACAGAAATACCGACAACTAATCACTAACTGCCACGGAAGTGACTAGTACACTGTACAGTACATACCAACACAATGCATACAGTACGTACCTAATTAGAACCGATCCAAAACCAGATGTGACGTACAACATAAACATCTCAATTTTACTAAGATGAGATTCCTTCGTAAAGTTGTTGAATTTACATTTGACAAGTTTTGCTTTACATTTGACAAGTTTTGCAACAAAATAAAATACGTTTTCCATTATTACATCAAACTAGGGCAACTATTGTTTTAAGTTTGCTACAAGAAATATTTGTAACCTATCCTTTTTGGTATATACACTTAATTATGGCAAACACTACATGGTGAGTCTTACTTGTCTATCTTCGCCAAGAGAACCTAAGCTTAGCCCATCCACCTCCGCCTCATTGTTGATGTGTCTTTTCTCTCCTAGATTCCCCAGCCTTTCTCTGTATTGCCTCTCAACAGCAGCTATTGCAGCATTGATCTCATCCATGGATGCAGGCTTGGCAACACTTGAGCCTGTGAAGAAGAAAAAAAAAATTGTCATTGATAAAGCACAAACAATTATTGTATATGTACAAAGAAAAATGATATTCAATCCAACTTCTAGATTTTAGCAAAACAAAAAACTTCACAAATTTTGGAAACACATTTATCAAGAAAAAGATTTTCACTACATTTGTTTCTTACTAAAGCTAAATAAAAATTATGTGCAATGCACCTCACAATTTTCATCAAAAAAAATAGTAAGAAACTTGACCAATATTTACAAAATTCTGCAAATTACTGGTAAATTCTGGTAAAAAGTGTTGAATTTAAATTCACTCCAATACATCCAAAATGATGAAAACTTTCAAGTGAAATCTTTTAACACTAACACCAATATATAGAAAATTGGGTACAACACAAAACATATAAGATAGAGTGAAACAAAATTTTAAATAATTTTACAACAAATTATCACACATTATCACCAAATATAAATAGTTAGTAGCATGCCTGCACATGGAAATGCACCTTCTGTACTTAAGACTAACAACATAGCCCTTTTAGAAATGGGATGTGTTGCTTCTCCCTTGGTGTCAGTAAGTAAAAGGGATCAAAGTACTATAGGGTATAAGCACATGCTTGTGCACCAAGCATTGGCAGCAGTTTTTGAGCCTGGGATGCTTGGAAAAGCACTTTAAGTATGCTTGCATATTCAAAATGCTACATAAGAACTGATTGTCATTACAACAAAGGTTTAAACCATTTGATTGGAGCATTAAAACCTATGAATTGAAAAATTGATGCTATGCTTTCACATTTACAAACCACCAATGAGAAGTAAGATCAATTTTGTTCTTTACCAATGACGGCTCTTTGGAGCGCTAGTGCCTCTTCTGTACTTGATGGAGCTGTAAAATACAAAGAAATGCAGGCAACAAATGAAACCAAGAAAACAGAAACATGCAATATAGATTATTACCTATGACTGATCTTTGTAAGGCTAGAGCATCGGAAGTACTTGTAAAAACGGCAAATATGTCATGCATGACTGTTGACCTCTTGTTGGGTGGGGTCAGTATGTCTTTGAGACTGTCAGCTGCATGATAAAAACACGGACAAATTTAGGGGTGCAACAAACGATGAAAGAAACGTTTTTGGTATAATGAAGTATGCCTAGATGCATAATGAAATGGACATGGCTTTTTATATAGCAGTTTAAGTGTTAAAAGTGTTTTCATGGGTAAAGGATGGCTTTCTGAAGATAAATCAGAGTACACTTATACAGTATTAATGATGCTATATTAGTTTCTTTAAAAATGGTATTCTTAAGTTGTAATTTCCATATTTCACATAACAGTATCATCCTTCCCTCTCTCCTTTATCATTTCTATTTCCTCAATTTTGTGAAAGATATGCCTACAGTTTGTTTGATACTACTCTGCTCAAAATGGTATCTGACAGAATAGCAACTGAAACCATTACCACTGTTATCATCCCACATAAGTTTTTTCATGTACGACATCCCTACACAAAGACATCAGATAGCATACTGTTGAATACAATTGTTCCAAGATTGAAGCATAACTCCCAATTAATCACCATACTAGCTGATATGTGCACATTCATGCACACTGTATATCCTCTTCTCCATGGCAATTACAAACATCTCCATTCACTAAATTCACATAAAAGCTGTACCTCCAAGCAATTAATTCAGTATTGGCCTAAAAGTTAAATACAGCAGTGTTTGGTAAACAAACATTAGAATATAACTGTCTATATTTAGTAATTGTTATACAGTAGGTGCTATAAACTTTGGATTGCACAAAGAGCTTGGAAAACCACTTAAGTTTACTTTTGGTAGAGTTTTCCTCAAAAACAGGATTACAATCAGGGTTGGATTTTCATTTAAATGAATGATTATGCCCTGTAGATGCAACAACACAATGCTTACTGCACATAAACATGGGAGGCCATGGCACTGCTCACTGCACACAAACATGGAGGCCATGCCACTGCTCACTGCACACAAACATGTAGGCCATACCACTGCTCACTGCACACAAACATGTAGGCCATGCCACTGCTCACTGCACACAAACATGGAGGCCATGCTGCTGCTCACTGCACAAAACATGTAGGTTATGCCACTGCTCACTGCACACAAACATGTAGGCCATGCCGCTGCACACAAACATGTAGGCCATGCCACTGCTCACTGCACATCAACATGAAGGCCATGCCACTGCTCACTGCACACAAACATGTAAGCCATGCCACTGCTCACTGCACACAAACATAAAGGCCATGCCACTGCTCACTGCACACAAACATGTAGGCCATGCCACTGCTCACTGCACACAAACATGTAGGCCATGCCACTGCTCACTGCACACAAACATGTAGGCCATGCCACTGCTCACTGCACACAAACATGGAAGCCATGCCACTGCTCACTGCACACAAACATGGAGGCTATGGCACTGCTCACTGCACACAAACATGTAGGCCATGCCACTGCTCACTGCACACAAACATGGAGGCCATGCCACTGCTCACAAACATGAGGCCAAGCCACTGCTCACTGCACACAAACATGGAGGCCATGCCACTTTTCACTGCATACAAACATGGAGGCCATTCTACTGCCCACTGCATACAAACATGGAACATGGAGGCCATGCCACTGCTCACAAACATGAGGCCATGCCACTGCTCACTGCACACAAACATGGAGGCCATGCCACTTTTCACTGCATACAAACATGGAGGCCATTCTACTGCTCACTGCACACAAACATGGAACATGGAGGCCATGCCACTGCTCACAAACATGAGGCCATGCCACTGCTCATTGCACACAAACATGGAGGCCATGCCACTTTTCACTGCACACAAACATGGAGGCCATTCCACTGCTCACTGCACACAAACATGGAGGCCATGCCACTGCTCACTTCACACAAACATGAGGCCATGCCATTGCATATTTCCACTCCTGATGATTTTCATATTCGAGTATAATAAAAGTCAAGAATATATGTATAATTACTGTATCATTCTGGATGCATTTTTAACTGTTAATATTTCTAAAAGAAATATTCCAAAACAATCATGTTATCTGCTCGATCATGTGAAATACATGATGACCTCTAGTGTAACTCTAATTCCAGGTTCCCTATTCAAAAAGTCTGACCAAATCTCTTTCTTGTTTTATACATTTTCTTCTCAAATACAAATTTTGGCCTAGACTTTTGTCCCAGTTTGCACAAGTGTATGTTTATAATTTTTGCTTTAACTTCATGCAGTGAAGACTGTTTTAGAAAAAGTTCTTCAATTTTTTATCTAAATAATGTACTGTAGTCTTCACACATGGTCTGGTCATATGCCACCAAACCCTTGCCAACCAACCCTATTCCTGTTTGATTATCCAGGAAGAATTGCCTACAGGTGTCAAGTCAAAATAATAAAGTTTAAGTCAAATTCCAGCAGAAAACAATTTTTCCTAAATACATAACTACAGTATTACAATACTTCAAATAAAATCAAGACTGAAATTCCTTGGGCAAAATTCTTGATTTCCTGGGTGAAAATGAAACTATGGAAATATGTAAACGTCGTCTCCCATAACTTTTTATTTTTTTCATGAATGACCTTTGGAACACAACTTGATTACCCTTCTGAGTTGCCTGGAAACCAAAATGAGTTTTACAGCATTAAGGGGTACACCAATATTATACCACACTTCAAAATAATACCATTATATCATTATAAGTATTTTGTATATCACTAGTCACAAAAAAACAATTATGGTGTGACTAACTGGAATCAATTCATGTACCTTGCCATTGTTCTTCTCTTGTTGCTAAAGTATTCTATTCTAAGCATGTTAATGCCAAAAAATATTCTTCAAATCTCTTTACAACATTTGGTCCTTCACTTCAAAACATGTTTTCTCCTTCTTTATTTTGAGGGCAAATTTTTCAATTCAATCATCAATAAGTACCTTATGTTTAGATATCTACCAATAGGTAAATCTCTCAAATTAAGGCACTATATAAAACAGGTTGTGCAAATTGATGTTACCTATTGTACAGCACATTAATAACTTCCTTTGAATGATTTCCAAGAAGAGCAAAGAAATTGTTAATACAAAAATTGTAACTTGAAATTGAACTGAATTCTGTCATGATGATGAATTTCATTTGAAAGTATTGTTTCATGCCCAGCGGTCTCATAATATTAGAAACCAATATATTTCATTTGTAAAATGGGAAAATATGTACCTTGAAGGGTTTGTCCTCAAAGAAAATTCTTTTTGAAAAGTGAAATATTCAAACAGATCCACTCTTCACTGGCTGTGAAACCAAATATTCATGCACTGATGATTTTTCAGACTTACTGGTCTGGGTCACAGACTCGCAATGCATAAGGAATTTAGATTAATGCCATATGGATATAGAAGAATGCTACTTGTATTTTTTGCAATCAGTCACATTCCAAGATAGCCTCTGCAAGAATTCCTCAATTTGACCAGCAGCCATAATACTTAAATGTGCAGTTCAAAATTCATTACACAACACGTCCTGAAAATAACACGAAGACCTCACTGTATCCCTTTTGAATGTTGGATTTGTATGCAGAAATAGTCTTTGGTTAAAGACATTTTTAAGTTTTGATAGATTGGCACAGAAATGAATGAAATCAGTTATGACATTTTAGCTTAGTGGTCAAGCATGTTCATCTTATATGAAAGGTGACATCAAAAGAAACAAAATGGTGAAGAAAGCATTCAAAGAGCTTATTCCGTTAAGAAAATATTCAAGTTTAAAGCTTGGTATCATTTCTGTAGAAACGACTGAAATCAAGACTAGTTGTGATGTCACAGCCTCAGATTCCTCAAAGTCTTGATGTATTTAAAAAAAAGATTATTTAATTTTTTCACTATTTAAATAATTTTTTCTCAACTAATCTTTAAACATATCCCATGGTTTTTAAGCCACAAAATCACAGGACAAAATATGATAGAATACATCAATACTTTGAGGAATCTGAGAGTATGACATCCCAACTAGTCTGATTTTAGTCATTCTACACAAATGATACCAAACTTTAAACTTAAATATCTCCTAAACGGAATAAGATTTTGATTACTTTCTTCACCAATTTGTTTCTTTTGAAATCCTCTTTCATTTAAGATAAACATGCTTGACCACTGAACGAATCCTTTAAAGGTCTTCGCTTATTTCAATAAATTATTTTGCCATCTTTTGAGCTATGAGCCATTGGCTATAACAACTGTGTTTTATGCCTTTGTTGCAGTATGAAAAGATGACCTAGTTATTATTAGATTCGTATTTCAAATATTTAAATTAACAAACACAAATTTAATCAACAATTGATGTACCAATTGATGCCTGAGGTGTCACACATGTTTCTAATGATCTGCGGAGCAATATGTATGATATCCCCAATTAGTCACCGATATACAGTATTTCTTTCATTACGTACAAACTGGGACTATAAAAAATCGGGCAATACAGTATCTACAAGTTTCAGATACTCAAACCACACTAACTAAATGGAAGGTTTCATTATAACTGAGGGGTGCCTCCTGGTCATCCATATCTTGTCATTTTGCAAAACAAAATGAGGTGTACATCCTCTGGTTCCTAACTGATACAGCCTACTGCTTTGCCACTATACCACTACTGTACTACTTACTGTTAAAAAACTGAAACATGTTTTTTTACAACAAAACTATGAATATCTCAAACTATCATGTTTGTTCATGATATGAAGGATAATTTTGTTTTTGTAAGCAAATTGATGCTAATGATTATTTTACAACAATTCAGGAAAATGATGTTATGAACCCAGAAAGATATTCAGATTTTGCTCATCTATCTGAATTTCTCTCTTTATTTTAAAATAAATAGAAATATTAAACTTCTAGCACAATAAAAGTCTCATCCTTTTGTTCTGGAAACTATGTTTCATTTATACTGTATATTACGTCACCTGAACTAATGGTATTTTTGCAGTTAAGGGCTTGATTAAAGCATTTGGTTATTCATCAAAAAATTTGGTAGATATATATGCTACATGTACAGGATGTAGTATTTGCTTTCAAATTCTAAATACTGTAGTTTTACTGTCCATACAAAATACTTGTAGAAATAAAGAATTGTTTTCCTAACAATGAGAAGTGAACAACAAATATTACTGAGTACACAGTAACCATGACAATGCATCCATATGGCAATAATCAAATTAAATGAATTATTATCAAATAATAATAATCAGGGTCAGATTAGTGAACATAAAAGTATTTCGAAGAAGAAAAAAAAAACTGCAATTGGAAGAATCCACTGAATTGATGTTTTGCCACTTTTAGATGAGATAAAGATGCTATGACAATCCACTTTTATTTGCATGTTCGAAACAAATCAGGAAGTAACCTGAGGGAAGCATGTATCTTACACTAAGACTGATTGGCCTGCACATAATATTTCAAAAATTAATCAAATTCACACCCAGAAAAATGAAGTATGGAAATCTTGTAGAAGAATCAAACAAAAAAATATTCTTTTTCTACAAAACAACTTTTACTCATTTTATACACAAGTATCAACAGGGAGCTGTTATGGTATCACAAAAGCATTTTTATTTACACAACATACCTGTATTTATAGTTCTGAAACTACTGTAGGCTTCAAACGACATCAGAACGAAACTATCAAAACTGTCATAAATTGTACCCTGTTGAATTTCTTACTTTATTTAACCCACTGTACAGTATATACCGGTTACCAATTGAAATTGAAGCACTGCTAAATATCTTCACCAGTTTGTGACATCTCATTCAAAAAAATTCACACAACTTCACAATGTAATTGTATGAGACAAAAGATGCAAAGATGGACACTGCCACTGATTAAAACAAGTGACAATGAAATCTAGGTCAAGATCAACACAGATGGGAGACCTTCAAACTGGCCCAACCTGCTGTACAGCATATCCAATTCTTGTCAACAAAGATTTAATACTGTGCATCTTTATCACCATTATTGCTAGGTTGATTCCTTTCAATGATTTTGATGTTAAATGAGGAAAATTGTAAAGGTCTAGTGATTATTAAGCAAAAGCATCAAATTCTGTTAAAAAAAATAATTGTATAAGATTTCCTTTGTTCCTAATCTATGACTGATCAAAGTTATAAATGTTATTTTTTGTAGTATATCAATCTATGACATAGTACTGTAGATTTGAGATAAAGCCTAAAAAAATGTTTGTTTGCCTTTTCTTTTGGAAAATTGTGAGGGGGAGGGTGGCTCCCTCAGGATTAAGTATCAAGAACATTTATAAAACAGAATTAAAGCACTTCACTTTCATTTCAGATTGATGGTTCCTTTTAATTTGCTTAGTTTTTATATCTCACTCATGATTTTTGTGTGATTTAAGATTTTTTTTCCCTTGCCTGACTAACCAGGAAGAACAAGTTTGTATTCTCAAGCTCTTGTGTGCAATGGGTTCATTTTCTCTGCAGTTACAGCAACTTTCCGCAAGCAAAAGTGGTTGCCCTCAGAACATTTATATTTTATGAAAAATTATGTCTCTTTAAATTCAACAGCTGTCACATAGATACAGTAGATAGACATTGCAACTGATTCTGCTGGGATTTTTGCCAATTTACATATTTGTTCATAGCTCTTTCCTTTCACAGTACTATGCTAAAATGGATGAATGGAATATTTCACAACAAACTTAACACCAATATGAAAGTTTTCCAACCAGGCAATGAATACACCTATGTTGTATATGTACATAAATATTGTTTGTAAATAAACAAATCCTGTACACACTAAGTCACTTCTGGGTGTGTCCCCTGAGCTGCCAAGCACTGTATATGTACATACTGTATATACAATTGATGCACAATATTTGAATTATTTTATGGTTGTGGAATAAGATTTTGACAATGCCACATAACTTGTGCTGCAACTGATTTCAGTAGGTTTTGTTCCCCATTGATGTAACTAGTTCACTAAAGACCGTAAAATGATGAGTCTCATACACTTGTCAATATTTCTTTCTTTTGACTTTTAGGCAGTATATATCATCAGTCTTGATTATATTAATCTTTTTCAACTTTTGGGGTCCACTACTCAATTTGTAAACCACTCTGTACCTGCCACCACTTTTCAGTTCTGCAATGAATTTCCTCAAAGTAAAAGAATTCAACAATACTGGATTGTTTCTAATTCAGGGTATGCAGTCATGGCAAATAAAGGTAACTTAGAGGAGCCATTCTTTAATGTTTAACAGTCCATGAGAAACTCATTCTTTACACTTTTGTTAACACTTCTTTAACAACACAAATCCATACTCCAAATCAAAATTGCTAGTGCATCTAATTGCCAAATAAATATCATTTGCATCTCTATCAGGCTATAACACTGATGTATAAGCAGTCAATCATGAGAGCATATTTAATGTTAAATTCCCTACTCAATGTCTTGAAAGATTTAAGAAAGAATTACTGTAAGCATTTCAAAAACATAAAGCATTTATTTAATCTTAGCTTTTAGATATTTAATTGAAATTGAAGAAATTCAGTGCAACATATAATGAGTATAATGGTAATGCTAGGTATTCTCTAATGTACAATTTCAGCATCTCCCCTAAAATAGCCTCTTTGATGTAAGGAGTACAGTGGGCATGATTCCTTTTTATATGACCAGTAGTTAATAACCAGGCAGTGAACTACAGCCATTATATTCCTTTGAATATATACACAGTAATGCACAGCACTACAAAAATGGGGAAACAACAATATTTATAAAAGGCATCATGCTTAATCACCACAAACAGTTTGTACCAAGTTAAATATGCTGTAACCGCCATCCTTCATTATCTGAATAGCGGTAGTGTACATGTATATACAAATGATACTTTCATGATTACACTGATACAACTGCTGCATATATGTAAGGAAAAAGGATTATTTTGTGTAAAGTCTATTAAGAATAGATAATATAGTGAGTGTGTGTGTGTGTGTGTTTGTAAGGAAGGGGGGGGGGAAGGGTTTTTTCACTGCAATGTGTGTCATTAGGGATCGACAAATCAACAAAAAAACAACTTGACCACTGGAAGTAAATAGATTTTCCTGTGAAATTTGGTTGTATATGCACATGCAATGCAAAGTTTGCTGAAAACTTAAGTTGGCGTCTGGGCAGATCAAGTAAATATCATGGCTGCCTGGATTATTGGTTATCCCAGCAGCTGGATGTATGATTTGTTGAGACCTGCTGTGTATTGGATTATTTTTGCAAATCCAATGCAGGATATTATTCAGTGTTATAATGAAAATATATCACAGCATTAAAAAAAAATGATAAACTTACACTTCATTTGGTCTGGACTTAGATACCTCTGTGGGCCAGGACTGGGAAAAATACCCCCTGGGTATGGGGAGTCATCAATATCTGGGTGCACTGCCATGTTGCCATCTGTAAACAACAGTCATGAAACAGTATTACAAAACTTGTGACTAATAATCACTTATAATAATCACTTTAATTAATCCCTTATCAAAAAGACTTTTTTTTTATCTGTGTTATTCCAAAAATCCCATCAAATCAGATGTAAAGATCTGTGTGCATGTCAGGGTATAATGAAACACTGAAAATCACACATATATAGAAAATACCATCTTAAAACATCTTTATCCTTCGTTCTTAAAATATTGTGGGCCCTAATTACTCGAGTCCTAAAAATTTGAAGTTTTAGGTACTGGTGCCCATCCAACACCATCAAAATAAAAAATATTCATCAAATTTCACCAAAATGTCATGAAGTCTCCTAGAACTTCTTCTAAATCTTGAATTCTCTTCAAGAGCCCTTGAATGGCATGTGACTTACCCATGGCATACATGTCAAAATCGCTAGAAAAAGTTCCATCTCCTTCCATCATTCCTCTTTCACTTAACGCTTGAGTAATCTCTAAATCCCTCTCAGATTGTTCTTGTGCCTCAATAGACGTGATTTTGATACTAAAACTAGCTTATCCCCTTTTTTAATTTCCAAGTTACCCTTCACCGAGGGGGTGCTCTGATGAAATTCAAGACTTCTCCAATGCTTCCTTTTAACTTTTGTTTCTAATAAATTTGAAAGATGATCATCGTCAAAGACATCCTTGTCAACTGAATGGGACTCAGAAAACACGGAAGCTTCTGAATCGGATGTCACAGTATCAAATCTCAACTGTCCTCCTTGGAAATGTGACGACAAATTCTCACTTGGGCTCTCCAACAAGTTCTCTACCAAAGTGAGTGAAGGTGAATCAAAAGGGTTGGTCAAGCTTAAATCCAGGGATATGTTATGGGGATTGAGACTTTGACCAGAAGTCCCAGGGCCAGGATCCCTTTGTGGAATTTGGAAATTGTAGCTAGCTGACGAACCTGAATGGGACTGGTAAGAATTTAGTTGTGACGGGTAATGGGATGAAGATGGGTAGTTCTCTCCCAAAGGTGACAATTGAGACGTTCTTTCTGGATATGTTGAAGAGGAATTACTTTGTGCGCTTTTGTTTGATTACTTGAGAATTCTGTAGAAAATCCACTCAAGGAACTTAATTTACTTATAAATTGGAGCTTGATGGTTCGAGGTACTGTTCATACTCAGAATCAAATGAAAAAATATGATCAAAAGAATGATTATCTTCTGATGTATTTAACATTGGGAATGCATCCCTCAAGTGCTGCAGCCTTTCGATAAACTTTGTCACTTCTTTGGTGAGCCGATTGTTTCCTCTCCATCCAAATATCAGCTTAATTCATCATCCATGTCTGATTATGAGGCAGATCCATATCTAATTGGAAGGTCAGAGAAAAGGTTTTAAATAGTATTCAACACAAGAGAAAAAAAAATACAATATGCATGATCTCAAACCTTAAACATATAAGTTAAGTTTCATCTTAAATACATATCAACAGTACTTTCAATTTGATAATTTTGATTTTACCTTAAAACAGGAATTTTCGCCCAAAACATAGCAAACCTGCAAACAACTTGTTTGATGAAGATGGCCATTTTGAAGAAAGATTTAATTTGAACAAAACAGAAATCTTTCATAAACTACAGTGACTCTAAAGCACGGTTTCTTAAATAATGTTTTCTAAGGGCCACCATTTGACAACAGCCTCAGGCCGCGGGCCAATCATGTGGCAAAACCAGCATAACATGACAAACAAAACCCGTCAAAACAACCCCTGAATACAAACAAGCTGAGAGCAAGCACGATAAGGATGTATGCCAGATGTCGGCGGTTCTTTTATCCACCTTCCTTTGACATGCCACGAGTCTGCCCATTTTATAGCGGAAATAAAGATAACATTGTATTTGATTCGGATTGATCGGGACATACTATATATTTTTTTCCACCATGACTATTGTTCGCGGGCCAGATTGGATTGTCTGGTGGGCCAGATTTGGCCTGAGAGCTGCCTATTAAGAATCGCTGCTCAAAGGATTAGTTCAGGGGTCAAGCAAGTCTATTGTATATAAACGAGGACTTCAAAAGAAACAAAATGGTGAAAGCACCTAAATATTATTCCGTTAAGGAAATGTCTAAGTTCAAAGTTTGATATCATTTGTGTAGAAACGACTGAAATCATACTAGTCGTGATGTCATAGACTCAGATTCCTCAAAGTCTTTATGTATTCTATCATAATTTGTCCTCCCGATTTTGTGGCTTAAAAACCATGGGATATGTCAAAAAGTAGTAAATTTGAATAAAGTAAGGGTATTTATAATATACCACCTGAAGAAAGTTTGAGAAAAAATAATTTACATAGAGAAAACATTCAATAAACTTTCTTTAAAATACATCACCAATGGTTAAGGATGTGAGGATGAAAACGCTTACTTTCCATAGTAGACTCACAACACCAGTTATTGCTACACAGATAAGACTAGAGATTTAAACTTGAATCTCTTTAATGGAATAAAGTTCTTGAATGCTTTTTCACCATTTTGTTCCATTTGAAGTTCTCTTTAATATAAGATGGACATGCTTGACCACTAAGTTAATCCTTTAAATAGACTCAAATTGCTGATAAATCAATTTCCCACTACTCATGGGAATGTACAGTATATTCAACAGCGAATATATGGCACTCAAAGTAGTTACCGAAGAACTGTATGAGCTTTCCTTTTTCTTGACTGCCTAAATTGTAACATTAGGTTGTTGACATGTTTTTAGGAAATTTGCTATGATCAGGTAGGAAAACTTTGCTAAGAACAAAATGGATTTGTGACAAAAAAATGTAATCTTTTTTAAACTCACTTTTATCATACTGTAGCTTTTTTTGTGGATTTACAGGAAGTAAACTTTATATTTACTTACATATTAGAAAGAGGACAGTGGTAGCCATCTCCTTTTCCATATATAACTGTACACAAAAGGGAACAGTTGAAAAGTAACTACAGTATATATAGCTTCTTCACTATCTGACAAGCTATAGGTACTCTTCTAACTATACCCTTTTGCATACAGTTATATAATAAAGAAGGGATGGTCGGAAGAGTACCTATATAGCTTCTTAACTACCTGACAAGCTGTAGGTACTCTTCTAACTATCCCCTTTTGCATACAGTTATATATTGAAGAAGGGGTGGTCAAAAGAGTACCTATATAGCTTCTTCACTATCTGACAAGCTATAGGTACTCTTCTAACTATACCCTTTTGCATACAGTTATATATTGAAGAAGGGGTGGTCGGAAGGGTACCTATATAGCTTCTTTACTATCTGACAAGCTACAGGTACTCTTCTAACCATCCCCTTTTGCATAGTTATATATTAAAGAGGGGGTGGTCGGAAGAGTACCTATATAGCTTCTTAACTACCTGACAAGCTGTAGGTACTCTTCTAACCATCCCCTTTTGCATAGTTATATATTAAAGAGGGGGTGGTCGGAAGAGTACCTATATAGCTTCTTAACTATTGACAAGCTACAGGTACTCTTCTAACCATCCCCTTTTGCATAGTTATATATTAAAGAGGGGGTGGTCGGAAGAGTACCTATATAGCTTCTTCACTATCTGACAAGCTACAGGTACTCTTCTAACCATCCCCTTTTGCATACACTTATATATTGAAGAGGCGGTGGTCGGAAGAGTACCTATATAGCTTCTTCACTATCTGACAAGCTATAGTTACTCTTCTAACCATCCCCTTTTGCATACATATACACTTATATATGAAAGAGAGGGTGGTTGGAAGAGTACCTATATAGCTTCTTCACTATCTGACAAGCTGTAGGTACTCTTCTAACCATCCCCTTTTGCATACACTTATATATGGAAGATGGGGTGGTCGGAAGAGTACCTATATAGCTTCTTCACTATCTGACAAGCTATAGGTACTCTTCTAATCATCCCCTTTGGCATACAGTTATATATGGAAGAGGGAGTGGTCGGAAGATTTGCATAACATTTTTATTGAAATATTGGTGTAAACATTCTTTTTATATTATATTAGTTTTCTGCATCATAGAAAGGAACAATGCATGTTTATAGGAAAGTATAATGCCAAATCCTATCAGATATATCATTGGCAAAATCAGGGGTCAATTTTTAGGTCAAAAAGGTCAAAAAAATAAAATTGACATATGAATTTTTTCTTGCTCCAAAAAAATCAAGAGTACTATCAAATAAAAAGTCTTTCTTTCAACAATTCATCAATTCTATCAATATTTTTTTCTAATTAGCCACAAGAAAGCAGAATATCACAAAGATAGCAGTTTTAGGACATCTAAAAATCTGAATTAATGACCTCATTTGCATAAATTTGCATATTTGACCAGAGAATTATGCAAACCAACGTAAAGTTCAAAGTCTTAGCTTTCATATAAGATAAACTTATTAAGTAGAAAATGAAAATAAATTTGTGAAAAAGCCCCCTTTCCAAAAAGTTCCCTGAAATAACACTTGTAATCTCAAATGCTCTGGTAGAGTAAGGGTTAATGTTGTAATTACATTGAAAGAGTAAGGCTTTACCAAAAGGGCATAGATGATAATTACTGTAAATAATAACTTCCAGTAAGAATCGGAGTTATCGAGAAACCGTTTCACCCAAGTATACTTCAAGCTTTGGAGAAAATTAGACAGATGAATAGCACTGAGATCACCACTACTAAAATGGTTGATGATAACAATACGTTTAACCTTATTCAGTTTTGTGGACCATAACAAATTTAAGATATCTTTCTCGAGCTGATTTAAATATAACTGCGGAGGATCGGGCAAAACCTGGGATAAAAAAACAAGTTGAGAGAGTGCAAGGCTTTCAACAATACTTATTTTCACAATTGGGGTAAGGTCACACTGTGACCACACATGAAGCAATCGTTTTAAACGAAAGAGTTTGGGAATATACAGTATCGCCTACAATAAATTGGTCGTGGCAACGTGAAATATCGTGACGCCACGTTAGTCACCTTAGAAAAAATTGACAAAACAACATACCCCAAAAGTCTAAGCATGACAATTCACGGTAACCACGTATGCCACGCAACAATGATTTGCATAATATTCATCATGACAGTTGCGTGGCGGACGTGGCGGCATGAAAAATGATGAAAGGTTAGGGCGAAAATCATAACATCGGTAATAACTTTAATATTACCGACGACGAGGCGTTGGAGTTTCGCAAGATTTGTTGCATGCAAATACTTTACACCTTCAGATCAATAGCGTGTGAAATACACAATGGTCCATGTCGTTACTTACCTTTTTAATATATATTAATAATAATATTGAAGATTTTGGCCCGTGGTTTAAATTTTGAAGGTGACCTACATAGTGTTCACGGAAATATAAATTCCCAATCCTATCTATTTCGAGAGTAACAAAAAATATGAACTTACTCATTTAGTGGAATTCTAAAGTGAACTGCACAACTTTATTCACAATGTAATCCGAATATTAGTTATTTTGAACTTAAAGGTACTTTGATTTTTATGTTCCACGAGCTAAATATAATCCACAAGAAATTACACCTTTTGAATCAAGCTTTTCAAACCTAAGATAAAAATTAAACAAATTAAAAATCAGGTCAATGTTTCACGAAGGCTCCACAACATTTGAACCTCTGAACTGCTGAAAACAGTAGCCACAAATATATGATTATGAATAACTTTTCTTAAGAACCATCGAAACTGATTTGCGCCCACTGTGAACGGTTTGTGAATTGTATGTTCACACCCTTACTAAATGCAAGTACTCTACGGCAGGAGTGCCTGGTATTCAAGGAATGCGCCACCCGGATCGAGTTGTCCCCCAAACAAAAGTTCTTGTAACTGGGCCGAAAGTCTTAATGATCACGTGCACTTATAAGAATTTTGTTCTTTCAAGTGCCTGTTTGATCAAAAGCGTATCATTTTTCATTTACAACCTGGCGTCGAACATCTGGAAACATTCAGTAATGTAGGCCATTTGTTGAAAAATAACGTTTTTAATTGACACCTAATGTTATGTACGCGTACCACTAAGCACAGCAGGTGGTGGAGTTGGTAGGGGGGGGGGAAACATGCGGCACTTTTTATTGTCGAGAAAGGTGTTATGGCAACGAAGGGGTTCTTATTTAGCCGTTGTGTGTGTGTAGAGGGGAAGGGGGAGGGAAACACTGCATTTTTATGCTGTGGCAGAAAATGGGCAAAGGAATAACAATACTTTTTTATTAAAATAATAATTTCCTATCTTAAATTCAATTATACGGCGATCCTAATAATTCAATTATACGGTGATCCTAATATGTCCCAATGGCGGGGCGTAATTTTTACTGGCGGGGCGTACAAAAACAATCAACAAAAACTATTCTTCCCCCTTCCTGCCTCTATCATAAGACTACTATCACATTTTTACAAAAGATGTTGTAGCACTATTTGGTAGAGAGTGGGCAAAGTTGTTAGACAAAGCACGAACCTGTAAGTTGCTACCCCCAAAAAAAAAAAAACATCACATGCCCCGCCCCTGATATGTTATTAAGCCAACATACATAAAATGAAAGTAAGAGTTAACCTGGGCGCCTCCTCTCTCTCTTTGTTGTCATCAAGTGATAAAAAAGGGCTTAAAAATAATGATAATTCTTGTCGTAGAGAATTGCCTCCAAAGAGTTGGCATTCTAAACTGATAACTCCCAGGACATCCAAGTGAAATGTACAACTTTATTCACAATGTATTAATCCAAGCACAACTTATAAATATCATTTTGATTTAAGTGCCAAGCGAAAACATAATCCCCAATAATTACACATTCTAAATTAAGCTTGATTGAACTTGAAGTCCAAGAAAGAAAAAAAAAGTAATGAACGGTTCCGGAAAATGCTCCAGGACCACAATAATCCCGCAGAAAAAAAAATATACAAAAGTCAAAAAAAAATTAAAATACATGTAGGTCGTATTGAAAGATCAGTCCGTGCTGTTTTGCGAGCACTGGCATAGATTTAGCAGACACAGCAGTTGGCTTCCTTTTTCCCACAATACGGCCACTTAAGTTGAATTCAACTCAAATAAATCTGCTGCAGGAAGTACCTGGGGATCAGGGGGAGGGGAGAGGCTCCTAAATCAGCTCTACTTGTAATTAAGTGTCCCAAATAATTTAAAATAATAACGCCAATGATCGCTGTAATTAGGCCATAAATTAGGTACAAAAATATTGAATATTGTTTGTCAGGTGAGACCAACAACAATTCATTTTTGTGCTGTATATACGCGGAAAATGCAGTAGGAGCAGGAAAAAGACAATTTTCCTTTCCATAGTACAAGGATCCCAATATGGACCTATGCAGGAAGGGATTAAGAATTAACCTGGGCACCCCCATCCGTTTTATGACAAATACATAGGGGAAAGACCATCTTCTTATTATGCTTTCATAAGTTAGTATATAACCTCACCCCAAATTCAATAATATCGCGGTGTTTTTTCTTCTTCTTGTGATTATTTTTTCTTCATACATAGCGCCAGTTTTGTATTTGCGGTCACTCCTTAGTAAGTCATCTTGGGCCCTACCCCCACCCTTCACCCCTCATAGTACATTAACAATAATTTGTTCACATTCCAACTTTATCACAAGGAACTGGTGGACGACCGTAACTGGCAGGGAGACAGCTTTGATTGTAAGTAAAACCGGTGATAATGATATATTTATTCAAATAGGCCTGAATTTAGGAATTGAATTTATTTCCCATTGGCCCAGTTTCAAATTGCGTCTTTCATTTCTACTTATATATACATTTGGCCAAATGTAATGGGAACCTTTTAACATTCAATGTTGTGAAATAATATATTTGATGTCATTTCAATACCCCCCCCTCCCAAATCAATCCTACTTAACACATGAAATATTATTATGCGGTCGTGACACACACCGTACGACGTGAATATAACGGGTACTATTATCCGCAGAGCCTTTGGCTTAGCCGTGAAATTACTTAGTGTGTAATTACTGTCGTCGTATGCTCTGCTTTCTCTGCGGTGTTAGTACATTTTACCTTTCAGTTTACTTGGAGCTGGTTTTTTTTTTTCTTCAATCAAATGTTTGTGCATGGGTTATTTTAAAATTTATTTTGTGATATGTCAGTGATATCTTGCTTTGATCATTTCTTAAAAAGTTACGTGACTCTTTTTGTTTGGATTAATATTTGGATTAAACTCCACACTACTCTGTAAGTTTATCTTTACTTTTATTGTTCAATTGAGTTGGGCCCCTATTAATTATTGTCACATTTATGCAAGAAATTAAAGCTTAATGTGGACGTCATTTTTAAATTGAATAATGTGGACAAATATATTTTGTCTTCAAACTGTTTTGTTTGGAAGAAGAAAAAAATGTTGAGGCCTATATCTAAATTAAATAAGTAGTGAATGGACGTGTGGGGAACGTCCGCCACATCATGCGGGGTACTACATTGAAAGGACCACGTGTCTTTAGGCCCAGGCGCGGACTAGTTTATTTAACCTTTATATATATTCGGGATGAATCTAAACATTTACTATTGACGTTTACAACTCCAGAACTTTAAGACAATCACGAAGAATTTTAAACTCGGAAGATCACTGCAATTATTATTTATTATTCGGGATGATGTTTCGTTTTTTCTTTATTTGAACGTCTGGTATCAGAAGCTCAAGAAATTGGGTTCGGCTGCAAGGACATTGAAATAAATCACAAAACTTTAACAGTGTCATTTCGTTTACTTTGTAGTTCGTACCCTTCTTGGTTTTTATCTCTTTAAGTCACTAGTTTTCTAAAGGAAAAAAAATCCAAACCCGCTCTAGTAGATAGTAGAATCTGATTTTAAATATTTGACGTTAAAGATTAGGTTACAAAGAAGTCTGATCTGTACCAAGTGAAAATTGCACCTTTTTCGTGGTTTAATATACACACAGCGGAATGGACTCGCTATATTATTACGTCTAATTTTACTGATGTAAACATACACTTCTGGTACATTTTGGCATTATAATCAAACGGTAGCACAACGAAAGTTGCAGTGCTACAGTGGGCCGATAACTTTTTTTTTGATTAGATTATTAAATGGGTGAATCGAATAAGCATAAACTGACAAGATGTTGCCCATTCTGTGATTTGTGCACTTGTTTATGTAAATATTTCGTCTGCCACGGTGGTCACGATAGATTCACGATAGAGTTGCATAAATTATCTTGATGATTAGCTACTGCTACGGCACAGAATTTAGAACGAAATAGCGGCTATTTGACGCTGATTTCTAACGTGACTAACGTGGCGTCACGATATTTCACGTTGCCACGACCAATTTATTGCGGGCGGTACTATAGTTTAACCTATAAAATAGCTGATCTTTATCACGAGAAAATGTAATTCCTAAAACTGTAACAGGGCCAGTTGTCCAGTGTAAACTATACAAATGTGGAAAATTAAAAATATCCTGAACTGATGCACCTAAAGGAAACAACATAAGACTTATCAAAATTTACCTTCAGACCTGAAGAAATTTCAAAAATATCTAAAATATTAACTTCAGAGTGACTCAAAGCTACCGTCAAGTAAAAGACTTATATCATCCGCGTACTGCATTATTTTAATATTGGTACTAAAAATAGAAATCCGTTTAATTACAGGTTTACAATTTATGCTTAGTGCTAAAACCTCGGCACACATAAGGAAAATATAAGGACTCAGGGGACATCCCTGTCGGACACCCCTTGTAATCTTAAAAGTGGCAGATGAGTAACAATTATATATATCACAGGAACTGTTATCAGAATAGTCTTAATCCACCGATTAAAGCTTTCTCCAAAATTAAAAAACTTTAGGCACTCAAAAATAAAGTCCCATTCCACTCTGTCAAAAGCCTTTTAAAATCAACTAAAGATTAAAACCCTTATCATCATGGTTCAAATAGCAGTCAACGAGATCAAGAATAAAACGGATATTTTCACCAATAAAATGATTTTTAATGAAGCTTGTCTGATACAGACAAATTCTATTTAATTAACTCTTGAGGCAATTGCCTTAGCACAAATTTTATAGTCCATATTTAACAATGAAAGTGGACGATAATTTTAACAAAAACAGGGTCTTTACTGGGCTTTGCGATCAAAGTAATGATAGCACAGCTTTGATCACTCAACAAGTGAGCATTATCGTAAGAAAAATTCAAGGTATCAGTTACAAAATTCCCTATCAGAGGCCAAAAACGCAAGCTTACAAAATCGGCTATCAGGCCATCGCTACCGGGGCTTTCCGTTTCGAAAATAAATAATACCCTCTTGCACTCATCTACAGAAAGGCGATATAGTCTGAAAAATATGGTCAGTCGAAGTAACGCCCCTACTTGAGTAATTTTGTTACTTAGTGCAATCAAAACTATCTGGAATTGTAAAAAAAAGCAAGGAGATAGTATTTGATTTTAGGAAATGGTCATGTGATCTGCGTACAAAAGATTTAAATAGTAAACTGGAGAGGATTGAAAGGGCCACAAGCCGTGTTGTTGGTGATGACATATGTCAATAGTCCGTCTCTGATCTCTACAATGACATGATGCACCAAAAAATACCTAAAATATTAAATGAAAATACACATTCGCTCTTCCCACTTATATGCTTTCTACCGTTCACAGAAAAGACTTTGTATGCCATGGTCCAAACACAACAGAAACAGGTTTTCATTTGTACCCAACTCTATTTCCTTGTTCAACTTGAAAGCGGTCCGATAGTTTGTGTTTTTATACTTTAAGTCAATTTTTTATATATATTTATATATATATAAACCTACCGGTATGTATATTTTTACAGCTCTGGAACATTGTTTTCTACGATTTACTAATATTTACTGACATTTTTAATTTTCCTAATTTACTGTTTTTTATATAACTTTTATGTAACTTATATTTATAACTTTTATATCTATATTTCTTTTTAAATATCTATGTACGTTTTGCTACAGGGCGACAAATTTCAATATTTTGTTGTGGGCGAAATAAATTTATCTTATCTTATCCTATCTTTACATAAAAACATTCAATTAATTCAAAATTAGCTTATTCTCAGTACAAATATTACCAAGCTTAAAAAATACTTAGTTCTTTTCTTGCCATTCTCCACCCAGCAAGCTCTAGATCTAACAATCAACCCTTGCAATTTAAAATCATATAAATGTTGTAATTTACTTCTGGCCTCTTGCAGACTTTCAAGAATGTTAGGTGTACTCAAAATATAATAAGAACGTTTAAGAAAAGAAATGCGGTGAAGCAAAGATAACTCCTGCTGACGCCTTTCTTTAGCTTTGGCTTTAGAATACTTTATGGTCACTTGCCTAATTTTGTATTTAAGGAAATCCCACAATGCGGACGGGTTAAGAGTACCTGAATTACACAATTCAGAAGAAAGTTATCCAATATAAGTTCCTGGGGTAAGGGAGACCAATATTTCTTATTTAGAATGCAAAATAACTCACATCCTAAAAGATATTTTCTTTAAAAAATTACAGGGCCTGGTTGAGCCAATAAAAACTGCAATTTTTCCTACTCACTCGAACATATACATCCATCTGCTGTCACTAATGTTAGGATAAAGGGCGTCTTATTATGTAATAATGGCCTAAGCTATCAAAAAAAGTATAAACAAAAGTCACATCGGATTCAAAACTGATGAATAATAAAGAGTTTAAACTTTAACTTAGGGCTAAGACATTACAAAAGTTCATTTCCGTCCCGCAATAGGGTGTGAAAAATTTATATTTTCTTATATTATTCTTATTCAAATGAATAATATGTGAGTGTTAATGCACAAAAAAGAAATTAAAGAAATAAATGAAAGGTCTAGGTAGATTCTTTTCACCAGATATCACTAAAAATAAGCTATGCAGAATGTGTTTTAGTGCGATTTCTTGTAAATCTTATGCCCCCATTGTAAAGACTCGGAAGAGTGATTTTTGATCCTTTTTTTAACGTTTCAATGTTTAATATACGTTAACTGTTTGAAAACAACATTTTGCATACTGTTTTCAAGGATCTTTAAGTTTTCCTAATGGATAAAAATAAAAGCCAAAGTGTGCCATCAGATGCACAAAATTAGGAGACCCTCAAACTTGAATGAACACAATTGAGTTTTGTTATAAATTGTTATCGCTTGACTTTTTCATGGAAAAGTTTCTTTTTTATTCCTCACCTTTACAAAGATGAGAAGTTTAGTGACACCTACAAAGAATTTTTAAAGGTAAGTCCTCGATTTGTTATAAATTTTTCGCCATTTTTTTTTCTTAAGTTCACAAAATTAGGTTCCCCCATGCTACTTGTCATCATCTAAAAGGGAGCTATTGAATTTCCAAAAACCTGAACCTCACTTTTGCAAAAACAATTTAAAATCTAAATTAAGAAAAGAATAATCCAACTGAAGACCAGGGGTAAAGAAGCAGTTAGAAGTACAATGCACAAGATTTCTAGAGATGAGAAAAAAATATAATCTACAATGAATGCCTGGAGTAATATTAGAACTCAAGTAAAATCAAAGATATGAATATCATGCTCCCGCCATATATCCGGTAAATCTAGTAAATGCATATACTCTCAACATCTCGCTATTGCATTAAAATATTATAAGATTACTTCCTTTTTGTCTAAATTTAGGTTTAAAACAAAGTTAATGTCTCCATTATGATTTTCTCCCCTGTAAAATCTGAAAAAAAGATGAAAAAACTTATCAATAAAAAAGAAGGAATATTTCAATTTGGGGCATAAATGCAGGCTAACGTTAAAGTATTTATATGAGATGACACATCAAGAATTAAAAATTGGCCATCCTTATCAACCTCCGACTTGGTAACCGTAACATCTAAACTTGGATTAAACATAATCATCATCCCCTACACACATTAGAACCATGTGAGAAAAAAAACATTCCAACCCCATTCATTATGCCAATACAATTCATCGCTATGGGTACAGTGTGATTCTTGAATAAAATGTACGTCTTTGTTCTGGTTATGGAGGAATGTAAAAATTTCCTGCATTTGCGGGATTGCCTCAGACCTCTTGCATTATAGGTAGTAACTTAAAAGTCAGCCATAAAAGGTTATAATTAAAACAAGACTGCAAGAATGAACTCAAAAGACAAGCTAAAGATGGCTTGTGTGGTCAATAAAGTTAAAGAGGGAATGAGGGATTGATGGAAATATACATCTGATTAACACTCAAATCAGCTCCCACTGTCCTTTTTTGTACACATTTTCGTGCTAGACAGGGGATGGCTTATCCCCTTTTGTACACATTTCTGTGCTAGTAAGGAGACAGGCTCCCACCACCCATTTGTGAGCAAAAGTACCATTAGAAGGGATAGTGGGAGCCATCCCCTTTTTGTTACAATTATGGCTCCTACTGTACTTGTAATTTTGGACTTCAAAAAACAAAAACTTTTTAATTTTTACTGTATACATTAGGGACAATAACAAGTTGTTCACTGTTCATATGTTGTAATAGCTTAAACGTTTGACATATTTAACATAATGTGCAGATTTACAAAGGAAGAAGAGGAATGTGTTCTTAAGCAAAGAAATGGAATTATAAGTGAGTCAGATAAGTCACTCCTTCGTAAAAACGTACTTAAGAAGTTTGGTTTCATCTGTGATATTGCACATTTAAACATGAATCCATTGCAAGATTATGGATGACTATTCAGGACATTGGTCCAGCCAAAGAATACCCAAATAAGAATATCATTTCGGAGTAAGAACTACCAAAACATTTTGATAGACTTTTGCTGTGTACATTTGCCTACGTCAATGGATTGAACCTACAAATTATATTTGAGTGGGCCGAACTCATAGGCCTGTGCAGCGATAGGGCAGACCATAACCACCTGCAATTTTTAAAGTATTTGAAAATGGCAGGAATAATTACCAAATTTACGCACGGAACGTAACATCAAGGAGGTACAAATATCTAGATGGTTCAGTTCGTTATTACCGTCATTTACAGAATATAAAGCCTTTCTAATAATTACTGTATATTCTCTAATAAACGCCCCCATGTTTTTTTCTGGGCGGTGACAATTGTAAAGTCACATATAAATTGATTGGTAATATCGTAATATTAAATACACAGTGTGATTTAACACTAGGTTGCAGCCAAAACTCATTTAAAAACTGTATAACTGCCTGCAAAATACCCATTCAAAAGACTTGACCTTACTATGCACACAAGAACTGACTTAAAAATTACTTGAAGAACAAAATTAATCATGCCAAAAAAGGGGAACAAATCAGAAAATAAAGTGAATAAAATGTTTCAACAGAGGTGAAGTTCAGTGTGAGTTATGAACCGAATGCAGCCATTTCGAAAAGGCAGGTGATGGCATACTTTAATAATTTCTTAGTAAGAATGAAGCTCCAGTTCTGGTTTACCACACAATACGCTGGGAAAGGTGGGTTTAAGCATAATGAAGGTTTACCATTCCTTTACCTCTAAACAATGTTTCTTTGCATTTTTTCATGAAAATGATCAATCATACTGAAGAAATAATTTTTCATGGTTTAGAAAGCCAAATTGAAGCATTTCAGCCAAGGGGGTCTATACACTTCATATACTAGTTCAACGATTTTTATTTATTTTACCTGCGGTTCTGTAAGTACATTTGAAAATTAACCTCAAATAAATGCCTCCCTTTTTGAAAAAGTAATGCTCCTGGGGTGTTTATTCGGGAATATACCGAAGTTTATTTCAATGCATACCACTTTTTTATAATGCAATAAACCTTACTTCAAGTGTGAGTTTTTCCAATCCTTAGAATTTTTTTTAAGTTACTTCTAATTGAGAACACTGTTGTAATCAAGTGGTTAATGCAGCATGGCTTATTAAAGAATACAGTACCTTCATCTGTAGTAGTTATTCAATCAAATGCAAATTCACCAAGAAAGATTAAAAAAAGGGTAGTTTCACATGGAGATCATGATAAACTATTACATCATGAGTTTCATTAAAAGAACTCGTTCTTTGAAAAATCCTACTTCATACTCCTAGACAATCTACAATTTATAAAGAGTATTCTTGAAGGACATATCCTCCTGAGATGTTTGCAACATAGTGCATTTAACTGATAAAAAATAAAGTTGACTGGGCGAATTTCATATGCAATCTTTTTCACATTTATGTTTTTGAACAACTTATTGCAAAAATCCAATAAAATTCTACGGGGTCAAGTCGGAATGATGAATCCCTGTTTGACCGCAAATGTAAGTACATATACGAAAGAGGAAATTGTCATGTAGGAGTTAAAGTGTGGGTGTTTGGCCTGGTGCAAAGGGATTTCAATCATCTTCTCCTCTTTCCAATTGAGAAACAACACGAAGAAACACTCCTCTGCATTATTTTTACACCAACTTCTCTATCAAATTTACTCATATCTTATTACCCAGTTCAACAACTTTGCTTCTAAACAGGTTCCTGACTCCATTCCTTATCAAGATTATTCTAAAAATTATGGATGCTATGTGATGAGATCACTTTGTCAGACAGGCTGTTCCAAGCATTAACAATCCTGTGGCTAAAGGCATTTGATTCCAATGCTTTATTGGCTTTTGGTTTAAAGAACTTTTTGCTACGGTCTCTAATGCTTTCACTATTGATGCTGGAGGCTAATTGGAAGATTGACTATGACTTTCTTATCATAAACATTATCAAGTTTGTAAGCTTCAATCATATCACCACTCAGACGTCTACATATTCCAAGGTTGGCAAATTGAGGGATTTAAGCCTGCCGCGTCTTCATAAGTAAGAGCGTTCAGACTGGGGATTAACCTAGTTGCTCTCCTTTGAACGTTCTCCAATTGCGCAATGTCCTTTAATTTATAAGGGCGCCATATCTGTGTTGTGTACTCATGGTGGTCTTACTATTGTGTGGAAGCTCTTTGCTTATGTAAAAGCTTCAGCATGTTCTCATCAAGGTACTGTAACTAAAAGTTCTTCTAACCAGCCATAATACTGTTGGCTTTATTGATCTTTACCTGCATGTGGCATGTGGCACTCAAAATTTAACTCAGAATCAATTGTAACACCCAAGTCCTTTTCTCATAATGTGCTAATTCATAATTATTGCTCATGTTCTTGCCCAGTTCCAACATTTTACATTTACCCGGATGAAACTTACAAGAGCCAGGTGTTGGACCATTCAACTACAGAGTCTAAATCATTCAGGAGCTTCAATTTATCCTCATCCATGACAATTTGCTATATAAACTTGGTATCATCGGCGAATATATAAATGCTACAGTACTGTGTTTAACAACTTCTGGCAAGTCATTAATATGCGCAGACCCATAGCTTGATTTAAAAAGGGGCAGAGTGATAGACTTGTTGAGGGGCACATTAATGTGTTTGCGAAGCGCTGCGTCTTTTCAGCTTGGAGTACAGGGGCCTCCTTAAGGCTCAATCCCATGGTGATAAAGCGCTGAGATTTTAGCTATAAGCATACCTCAGAATGAAACTATTCTGACTGATATTGATAAGGCCCATTCATGAGCCAGCCAGGACAATATGCTATCATTCTGTGTTCTGTATCCATGTAGGGTATTTCATTTATGAGGTTAATTAAGATTATTAACTTAAAAATATATATATAAATCTAAGAATAAAAATAAAACATTTTTTTTTTTCTCATAAGGGGTAGGGCAAACCCCAGGGGAGCAGGGCGGACTCACAGGGGGGAAAGGCAGACCCACAGAGGAGAGAAGGGCTGCCCCTATTAAAAAGCAAAGCTGGGGGCCTGATATGATTTGGTTTGTTGATGTTTAATGGCACTGCAACAGTCAGAGTCAAATGTACCAAGAGGGTTAAAAATCAAGGTGCTTGAGTTAGGACAGAAAGGAAAGAGGGGTGGGATAGAGGGAAGGAGGGAGAGATGGTGAATAAGGGAAAGAAGTTAAGGCAATAAAAGGAAGGTAAGGTGCTGTAAGGCAGAGAAGGGAAGAAAAGGAAGGTGTGGATCAGGTAAAATAAATTGCTGTTGCAGAGAAAGGTGATGTAAGTTGGGGAGTCATTAATATAGACAACAAAAAGAATGGGTCCTATTACGCTTCCCGGAGTTGTCTTGTAAAACTATGTGTGCAGTCAGTTAGCTATGGTGAACCATATAATTATGCAGCAGCTCAGTTATGGATCCGTTTGCCTCATCATGTTTGATGTCAACATGATCTTTGTTTTCTTGCAGATTTGCTTCTAATTGAGTCGCTATGCCCGCACCATTGTTCATGCGGAAGCACATTTTCAAACCTGTCTTTTGCAATTGAAATTTTCACACAAAATATTATTTTGTTAAATATTGCTGAATGTAAATTGTTTAGCTCTATTAAACCAACAGAAGAGGTGAAATCAATTTAGACAGTGTGGAAAGAATGTGAGTTTATCACATTTTAGAAAACAGGAGCTTCTTCAGTGTGACTCAAATTGACACCACAGAATTGAAGGCACGCAATCTGCAACAATCTACGCAACAAAAGTGTCCAAATGATAATGTGACATAATTTGACAAAACCATGAAGCTGCCATTAGTCCGTTATTGCTCATCTACAGGGCTGGAATTAGAGGAACCAACCATTATCCATTATCATCCTAAGGATGATACCGCATCCAAGTGAAACCTATTTATTGGTACCCACTTGTAACTTGTAGTTTACTGTCACTGTTAGTGTGTTACTGAACAGTGTACTAGTGAGAAAAGCTACTGTACTGCACTGCAAGTAGTGCAAGTGTTAAGGTAAATACTAAAATAGAAAGCAAGCTTAAATGTACCTAGTCCGAATCTTCATGCTTCAATTCCTTTGCTCTGAATCTGTGATTTAAAGTATGAGCGATTACATACAGTTTGTTTGTTTGTTTGTTTGATGAGGTCTTAACGGCACCACGACAACGAAGGTCAAATTGTGCCTGAGAGGTCAGATCAATTTAGAGGTAGTAAGGAAAGAGACCAGGGGAAGAATGAGAGAAATTCAAGAACAAAAGCCAGAAAGCTGTGATCGAGAGAGGAGGTGCATGGGTAAAACTAAAAACAAAGTAGAGAGGGGGTGGAAGAGGAGAATTAAATATGGTTGTAGAGGGATGCATGCTGAAGGAAGGAGACTATTTTATCTGGAGGATTTTTTTGGAAGAACTCAGCAATTGAGTTGTGGGGAGCGAGAGAAGCTCTAAAAAGGTTGTACAGGGGGCAAGCAAGGAGAACGTGTTGGATTGTGAGGATGCAGTGGCAATTGTTACAGAGGGGTTGGGGGGAACCAATAAGGAGGTGGGAGTGAGTGAGGTGGGTGTGACCAATTCTAAGACGGGTAATATGAACGTTGTCGATACGAGAAAGGTTGTTGATGGTGGATTTGATCGGGATTGTGGGCTGGATAACATGGAGTTTGTTATCAATTTGGGAGTTCCATAAGGTTTGTCAGCGGTCACGAACAAGAGAAGCGATAAGCGGTTTGATGTCAGAGAGGGTTTGGGGAAAAGGGAAGGGAGGAGGTTAAGGGCAAGCTTAGCGGCTGTATCAGCCCTGTCATTGCCAGGGATGCCAACATGGCTGGGTATCCAGAAGAAAAGAACACTTTTCCTGCAGAGGGTGGGAGAAAAGAGTTTCCGGAGGAGGAGGTGGCAGGTGAGGTTATCCCATTTAAGATTGAGTAATGAAGTAAGAACAGCCTTTGAGTCAGAGAAAATGGCAAAGTGACTAAGAGGAGAGTACTCAATAAAGTTGAGGGCGAGGAGAATGGCCTTAGCCTCGGCTGAAAAGATGGATGAGTGGTCAGGAAGTCTGCTACTGAGGGTGATGTCTTGGATGATGGCAGCAGCAGCTGTCTTGTTGCCTTCCTTGGAGCCATCAGTATAGATGGAGGTGTAATTTGAGAGTTGGTCTTTGATTTGGTTGTGGAGATTGATGAAGAGATTAGGGTGAGTTTGAGTTTTGTTATAAGTGGAGAGGTCTAGGTGGACAGAAGGAAGGGGGGTGGCACAAGGCGGAAAAGTGGGCCAGGAATAGGTGCCGAGAGTGGCAGGGTTGATGCCAAGTTGAAAGAGGTCTGATTTATGCGTAAGCTGAAGGGGGGCGATAGGGTTTTAGTCCTATCAAAGAGGGAGGAGAAATTGGGGTATCTAATGAGGTTGTAAACAGGGTTCTGGGTGTTGGTGAGGACTCTAAAAGCATAGGAGAGGCTAAGCTTTTTACATCTAAGTAGAAAGGGGGTTCGTTGGCTTCAACATGAAGGCTAGTGATTGGGGAGGTCCTGTAGGCTCTAGACAAAGCCTGAGGGCTTCATTTTGGATGGTGTTAATGTGGTTGAGGTATGAGTTGTGAGCGACACAGTAAACAATATTGCCATAGTCAAGCTTGGCACGAATGGTGAGCCTGAAAATTTTGAGGAGAGCATAGCGGTTCGCTCCCCAAGTAGTGTTGGAGAGCAGTCGGAGGAGGTTGAGGAGCTATTGCATTTTAGTTTCAGGTTGGTGATGTGTGGCTTGTAGGTGAGCTTGGGGTCTAGAGTTAGACCAAGGAACTTTGTGTTTTCAATTTTAGGGATGCGATTCCCATTGAGCACAAAGTTCGGGTTGGGGTGGAGGTTGTTGAAATGACAAAAGTGCATGCAGACGGTCTTGTCTTTGGAGAATCTAAAACCGTTATTGTTGCTCCAGACTTGCAGCTGATTGAGGCTGGTTTGGAGCCTATTTTCAACAATAGGAAAGCTAGGGAGGAGTAGAAGATGGTGAAGTCATCCACGAGGGTACGTTTGATGCTGGGGCCAAGGTCATTCCCGATGTCATTAATGCTCAGGTTGAAGAGAGTGGGGAGAGGATGCTGCCTTGGGGGACGCCCTCTTCTTGGGGGGTACGGCTTGAGAGGGTGTGGCCAATACGAACTTGGAACTGCCTGGGTGAGAGGAAGTTTTGAATAAAGATGGGGAGGTGGCCTCTGAGGCCAATGGTGTGAAGTTTCGGGTAATGCCGTATTTCCAAGTAGTGTCGAAAGCTTTTCGAGGTCAAAAAATATGGCAATGAGGTGTTCCTTTTTGCAAAGGATTCCCGGATAGCGGTGTCGAGCGTAATTAACTGGTCTAGGGTATTGCGGCGTTTTGCGGAAGCCGCTTTGGTGAGAGAGAGGATTCTGTTGGTCTCGAGGAACCAGTTTAGTCTCTGATTAATGATCTTTTCCATAATTTTACAGAGACAGCAAGTAAGGGCGATGGGTCGGTAGCTGGTGGGTCGGTGCTATCCTTCCCCGGTTTAAGGACGGGATGACAATAGCTGTCCTCCAGATAGGGGAAGGAGTGTGAGGACCAAATGTGGTTGAAGATGGTGAGTAGGGTAGTGGTGGCCTTGATGGGGAGGTGTTTCAGAAACTGATAGGGGATGTTATCTGGGCCCTTGGAGGTGCAGCCAGCGTCGCTGATGGCTTGGTTTAATTCAGAAAGGGTGAGAGGGGTGTTGTAGCTTTCGGAGTTGTCAGAGGGAAAAGTGATTCTCCGGGCTTCATCGCAAGCTTTTTTTATTTTGAAAGCATTGGAGTAGTTGGTCGAGGACGAGATGTTGCTGAAAGAGGCGGCGAGGTGGTCAACGATGTCCTTTTTTGCGGTGAGAAGGTCTCCATTCCAAGAGAGATGGGAGATGGAAGATTTGCCTACTCTGCCGTGGAAGCTGTTAACCATTCTCCAAATCTTCTTAGTGGGGGTGTTGGTGGTGAGAGAAGAGATAAAGTTGTTCCAAGTGTTGGTTTTACTGTCCTTGATAGTGCGCCTGGCCTTGCACGGCTGATGCGAAAGAGGTTAAGGTTATGGGTGGTCGGGTTAGTTTTAAAGTTCCTGAGGGCTCTTTTCCTGTTCTTGATGGCGGTTTTGCAGTCATCTGAGAACCAGGGGTTGGGGGATGATTTGGGGTTTGGAGGTTTTGGGAATTGAGCAGGTGGCGATGTTGATAAGGATATTACTGAAGTTAGACATGGGATCCTCATCCTCGAGAAGATGGGGGAGAGGTGTGAGTCACAGAGGGTTTCAAAAGGGACCAGTCAGCCTTGTCGAGGTTCCAATTGGGGGTGTGCTCAGTGGGGATTTGAAGATTGGAGTGTATAAGAAGGGGTAATGATCACTACCACAGAGGTCAGCAGTGACTCTCCAACTAAAATCAGGAGGAGGTTAGGGGAACAGATAGACAGGTCAATACAGGTGAGAGAGCCTGTGGCAGGATGAAGGTAGGTCGGGGAGTTAGTGTTCAGTAAGGACAGGCTGTGCTGACGGAGAGCGTTTCGATGAACTTGCCTCTAGGGGTGGTGGTATTAGAGCCCCACAGAGGGTTGTGAGCGTTGAAGTCACCAAGAAGGATGAAGGGGTGGGAAGCTGAGAGATGAGGTTGTTAAGGCTGGTTGGTTGAATGTTGGTGTTGGGAGGGAGATAGATATTGCAGAGAGTGAAAGTTTTGTGGAGGAGATAGAAATACAGATGGCCTGAAGGTCGGTGTGCACACGAACAGGGCTGTGTGGGATATCGTGTCTAACGAGAATGGAGACGCCACCACAGGCCCTGTCAGCATCCACTTGATGTTTGTGATAGCAAGCAAAGTTGTTAAGGGAGTAATGGTCGGTGGTTTTCAAGAAAGTTTCTTGTAGGCAGAAGACCCGGGTTGAAGGTGGAGGCCAGAAGGTCGATTTCTTCAGAATTGGCCTTAAGGCTCCTAATGTTCCATTGTATGATGTTGTGGGTGTTATTGTAATTGTTTGTGGTGTATGCCATAAAGGAGGCGGGGGGTTATCTGGAGGAAGATCTGCTGGGTCTGAGTTCGCTTGTTTTTTCTTTGGATTTGTTTCTTTGGGAGCGATTGTTTTTGAAAATTGGATGAGAAGTATGATCGGTGTGTTCGTAATCGAACAATCCATACTCTCTTCAGTGTGGGTTTGGGAGGTGGGTTGTTTGTTGATTGGTTGTTTGTTGATTGGTTGTTTGTTGATTGGTTGTTTGTTGATTGGTTGTTTTTGGTTGGTTGTTTGTTGGTTGATTTGTTGGTTTGGTTTTGGTTGTTTGCTTGGCTGGTTTTAGCTTGATGTATGAAGGTATTAGTGGAGTTGGTGTAGGGGCGGTAGGGGCTTTAGAGTAGGAAGGGGGTTGAGGAGAGAAGTGGTGGTGGAGGTGGTGTGGGTATTGGGTGTGATTGGGTTGTTGGAAATGGTGATGGGCTTAGGACTAGGTAAGAAGAGCCAGGTGAGGTCGGTTTGGGCATGGGAGTTAGTTTTGGTTGTGTTAGTTGTGTTTGGCGGAATTAGAGTTAGAGGAGACTACGTTTGAGTAGGAAGGCTTGGAGTTAAGGGAAGCGAGGAATTGTTTCCTGGCCTCAGGGTAGGTTATGTTGGGGTTAAGGGTTTTAAGTTTTGTTATTTGTTTTCCTGAAGCCAGGTGGGACAGTCTTTCGAGAAGGAGGGATGGTTTGCTGGGTGTTTACCGTCACAATTTGTGCAGAGTGGGGGTTGGTGCAGGAGGTGTTGTCATGGTCCGGGCTCCGAGTTACCACAGCGCTTGGCTGTGGCAGGAGTTTTTTCCGTGGCCATACCTCTGACAATTATAGCAACGTAAAGGGTTAGGAATGTAAGGGGCGACCTGGATTCTCAGGTAGCCGCAATGATGTGGGAGGGGAGAGTTGGTGTTGCGAAGGTGAGAAATATGGTGTTGGTGGGAGTTTTGGCCCGTCTCTCTTTAGAACGAGACGACGGGCTTCGGTTACATGTTGGTTAGCTAGTTCTTCTTGGAGGTCGTCATCGGTCATCTACGCAAGATCGCGGGTGCGTATGACGCCTTTGCTGGAGTTTAGGAACGATGGGGGTGACTGTGATGTCGATACCAGAGTTGGATAGGGTTTTGGTGGAAAGGAGGGTGGTGGTTTGTGTGTCCCTGGTGCAGTGCACCAGGAGATCACCGGATCTAAGGGTAGAGACTTTGGGGAGGGTACCGACAAGGCCAAAGAGGGCTTTATGGATGAGGAAAGGAGAAACTTTTTAAAGCTTTCCTGCTTGTTGGTGGCATGGATTATAAGGATTTTTGGGATTGGGGTTGCAGAATGGTCAATGATGGTAGCAGGTGGGTCACGGGGAGGGGAGGGGGGGTCAAGGTCAAGGTCACTGCATAGGCGCTTTGTCATTATGAAAGAAAAACCAAGGGCCGAGAGACCCGAGGCAGCTAGAAAAAAATCGCGGAACCACTATATGGGGACCGCTGTATTAGTAACGAAGGGCGTGAAAAGTCGGGACAGAACGAGGGAAAATATAATAGAAAAAAAGAAAAGAAACGATCTCACCGAGGATAAAAGCCCATCCACCGAAAAGAAAATCCGAAAATGAAGTTATAAAACAAAATGGTGCAAATTGGAGAGAAAATGGAGCGAAAATAGTTTAAGAGAATAGAAGCAGTTGTCACGTCGCTCTCGTACATAAAAAATATACACACTTAAGCAAAGTCAATGGGCTTCAACGTGTGTTTTCAAAAAAAGTTGCCCAGAAATTTTGGACAACTTGATTTTCAATACAAAGACTTACTTATTTAACCTGAAAATCAGCACACGGAAACTTGAATTTATTTTACACATTGTAAATATCATAAGAACTCAATTACTATCCAAAAAAAGGATACACATTTTTCATTCAACAATAAAGTTTCAACACATTTTCTGCGAGCTTCTTGACAAAAAATGTCAAGTACAACGCACGTAAACATTTTTTTCAACCAATGAATAAGAAGATAGGACGCTTGCCCAAAGAAATTATCCACATATTTTGAGTGTGTATCTGAATTCTCTGTGCAGACCTAAAGCGTATGAACGCACCTAGTTATTGTCAAAACACACGTACACGTATATCATCACTGGGACATTTGTTTTGTGTACGTAGATTGTTGCAGACACCATGTTTCCGATTAGACTCATACTTAAGCAACCCATATTTTCCTAAATGCGATAAACTTACGTTCTTTCCGCACAGTGTGATGGGTTTTCAACTCTTCAATGAGTTACTGTAGCTGTGGAACAGTTTTTAATCAGCAACTTTTAACGGGAGAATTTCAATTGGGTATTTTCCACCGATAATTTGTTGTTCGTCATGTTTCAAAACTTTTGTCGTGTCACGCCTGCACATTTGTACTCAGGGCTTCTTCATTATACTAATGGGTGGAAAAAATGTATATGTGTGGTATCTATGGGTCGTCTTTAAAATCAGCAAATAATTATTCAACCTTTTTTGTTTTAGAGCTTTTTTAACGAAAGTGAATGAAGAGTAGCTGCCTTTCTTTGCATAATTTAAATTATTCTTCTACTTGTATTTCCATGATCTGATGAAAATCTAAATGGACCCGGCATAGAAATTGCAAATGCTATTGCAATTATCATCAGGTGGTAGTCACATGACTATCATTTTTTAACTTTGACATCCTCAGTACAAATTTAACACTGCTGGACATGCAAAAGACAGGTAATTAGAAAGAAGACTTTCATGCTGGAAAATGTAGCAGAGCATAACTCAGTTAGAATGAAATGTATTACATAGCTGCATAGGACTTGAATAACTCCATCAGGCCATCAGACACAACAACAATCAGTGAACATCAGCCAACAAGAAACGAAAAACAAATCAGTGGGGAAGTAGAAGGCCTGGAACAGGGTATATGTGAATAACTAGAACGCACCCATTGTGCGTCCTATGTGAGTGTTACTTTATATGTATGACACATACAATTTGTATGTAGGCCTATTACTAATAATATTAACAAAGAACAAGAACGTGAACGAATTTTGATAGTGCGCAATGCAATTGTCGCGTTTTTAAACGAACATGCAGTGTGATTTTTGTTGTATCTCTGATCTGCGCTCGTTTTGGCCTCTCCCTTTTCCAAGCTGTACGCGCGCTTTTGCAACATTATTTGCAACGCTATCATCCTGTGCACAAGACACTGAATTTCTTCCAGAGAATTTACCATTTTTTACAGAAAATTCAGGAAATTTGCCAAAACGTAGGTCAAAATAAGTTGTTCAGCTTTATGTTTGTGTGGTTAAATTGGGCAAAAGTTGAGGGCGTTGGTGTAAATTTCCATGCTCTTTTGTGACCACTGTACTGTATCCTGTAGGAATAATAGCAATCATGTCTAACGTTAGCACAGGTGTTCCTAGCATTATGGCACCCTTTATACTCATCTACATATACATGTATATAACAAGGCAAGTCACATCTTACAGCGACTTTCGAACTATATATGAAAATTCCTTTTTTTGAAAATTCGCGAATCTTAATTAATTTTTTTTACTCAACTCACATTTGCCAGAGTCCCTTCTTCTTTTTTAAGCCACAGCATTTGTTATTTTTCCAATGAGATGTACAAACGATGAATTTTCTATTAAAATCTACCCCATTACATGCTAACTGTCCGACTATTTGCTGCAAACCAAAGAAATGTCCACAATGACATCATGAAGAAGGCAGCACTTCAGTATCATTTTGACAAGAATGAACTGGGAATCATTACAAGATGAAGATTCATGTGTTGATTGATAAGGGGTCCGGGGTAGGTTTATGGTTTTCATAAAATTCAGACATTCAATTCCGATGGAAGAGGGATTACATGTACAAAAATATGTGCTTCTTTTTCAGGGAGTTAACAAAGGAATTTGTATCAACATGGACCAGCAACATCTTGTATTAAATAAAAAAAAATTTTTGTTAAATGGCCACCAAGATAATCTCATTTTTCATTGCTATTGTATATAAATATGCACAAAGGCAAACTAGCTTCTGGTCATCAGTGGGCACAAGGAAACGTAGGGCTATGATAACAAGCCATTATTAATATGACATTAAATAACTAAGATGTACTTATTAGGGCCCAAAAGAATGATTGAAAAATATCTGTCATTTGTGCAGGCAGGAAAAAATAGACTTTTTAGGTAAATTTGTCTCATTTGACCAAATGTTTGACTGAGTATTATGAGCTTATACCACCCCCATGCAGTTGGAGCCTTGTTTAAAATGCACATCAAACTGTCTGCAGTGACAAAGGTCATGAAACTTCATAATCAAATTGTATTTATTTCATTGATTTTAAAATAGTTTAGGACATGCTAAAAGAAGTTAAAATACAGCAAAATTCATTTCCAGATGACAAGCCCAACAATTGGCAGACTACATACGGTTTAGAAGATCCTTTTCCACTTTAAGGATACCGACAGAATGTCAGAGAAAGAACTGACAATGCTTCCTTGTAATTTTGTTATATTCCCCCAAATTTGCAGTAGAGGCAAACATATTTTCCCATTTTTATCAATACTGTATATCTTAATGATATTGTACTTTTGAATAGTATATAGGCCTTAGCATATGAGCAGATGGGTGGAAAACCCTATATACAGGGTGTCGGAAGAAGCTCTGGGCACGGGAGCAGAAAATGAAATGAGGGCACCGGCAGACTGTCAGAGCAAGAACTGACAATTTTTCCTTGCAATTTTGTTATATTCCTCCAAGTTTGCAGTAGAGGCAAACATATATTTTCCCATTTTTTTGATCAATACTGGATATCTTAATGATATTGTACTTTTGAATAGTATATAGGCCTTAGCACATGGGTGAAAACCCTATAAACAGGGTGTTGGAAGGAGCTCTGGGCATGGGGGCAGAAATGAAATGAGGGCACTTGTTTGACATTAATTGAGGGACACTTTTCATTTTTTCAAATGGGCACTTTTGTCCATTTTTGAAGAAATGGGGATGGAGGGCATTCCTCCTAACTTCCTGTAGGTAGGAATTGGGGGAGCAAGTGGAACTTGCCCCTCCCCCACTTTTTTCTAAATGTATACTTAGATTTGAAGGTAGATTTTTGTATCTTTGTAATTCCCCCCCCCCCTTTTTCCTCACCCAACTATCCACTTTTGACTCTTCCCCTACTTTCAGAGGTAAAATCCTGCTATGGGTTTTAGAATGGGGAGTCAGGACCAATGTTGGCAATTGCCAATTGGGCAATTAGGTAAAAGGCCTAGGCCTACTTTTGAAAATTATTGGAGGCCATTCCCTTCCCACCACGGCCCTCACGGCCCATGGAAAATATCATTTTCCAATTCTTTTAAATAAATACTAAATGTATGTTACATTTTCTGTGTACTATGTGCATTTCTATTCGTTTTCAATTTCAAGAATGATTTAGAATAATTTCTTAAAACTTTTAAAAGGGCACCTCCTGCTCCGGTCCACCCACAACTTTCAAATGGCACCTATTTCCCACCTTCACCCTTTACTCTATAGCAAAGGGAAGTGGCACCTTGTTTCCAGTGGTCCCAGTATCATTGCCTATATAGTAAAGGCTTAATTAAAAGGCCTGGGGTCTTGGAGGGCCCATCAAAAGAAGGTGTGGAAAATAAAATGCATGCTTTAAAAATCATTTTGAAAAAGAAGTACAAATAACAACAACAGAAACAAAATTCAAAATTACAATTTGCGACATTTTGGTCTGCAAAGTCATGCATAATCTCCTGACAGTCAAGTTTGCAGAAATATAATGATGTATACATCAAGGAAAATGTCATTAAGAAGTCATAATTAATATTTACAAAAGGGCCCAGTCAATTAGAAGTATAGGGCCCACCAAAAAGAGATAAATAGGTCGTTCCCTTCCCATCTCTTGCTATCATAATGGGGCCTGTTCAATATGTTGAGCCCATCAAAAAAGATATATAGAATGGGCCCTCCTTTCTGTATCATGGGTAGCTTACATGAGTCTATCATAGGCCTATCCCAAAATAATTTGAATTGGTGTGTGCAGTAAGTACGCGGCACCAATAATTGTAGGCTATATCTACTACTCATTTAGCTAACAAGAAAGTAAAGTGTTACACTTTACTTTAGACAAATATATCTTAAGGTTCATATATACTAGGCCTAACTAATAGTAATCAGAAAAATTTACTAGGTGACAATTGCTTCTTGCTCTCATGAGTTCATATACACATTTCAAAGTTCGTCTTTGAATTGTTAACGTTAATAGTGGCTCTTTTCAACTTTCAATCAATCGGATCAAATTTTGTTTGTGTTCACCATGATGCCATCGAATCTTAACCCGGTTTGTTCTTGTCAAAATAATACTCAAATGCTGCTTCTTCCTGACGTCATCATGGACATTTCTTTGGTTTGTAGCAAATTGTCAGGCATTTAGCGGGGCAGAATTTTAATAGAAAAATCATCGTTTGTACATCTAATGGGTAAAAATAACAAATACTGTGGCTTATAAAAGAAGAACGGAGTCTCCAGCAAATGTCAGTTGAGCAAAAAATTGTAGGCCTAGGCCTAATGGATTTGTCAATTGTATGACTCACCCCTACACCTCCAGCGTGGGTGAGTCAAAGGTAGGTCATTGCATTATAAAATTTGACCTACATGTCAGTCATGGGTCCAATATTGTCAGTCACAAGAGTGACTCAAGGTAGCGTCATTTTACTGCTGATGTTGACGCAGGTGTGGGTCATGGTGAGTCACTATGCAGCATTGATTGATGTGGTACTACAATTTGTATGTTAACCCAATATATACACTTCTGTAAGTATAGGCCTACATCATCACTTATAAAGGATGTTTCCGACAATGGAAAGGCAATGGAAGCTCTGAAAAAGGGCGGGAAAAGATAAGATAGTATGCTTTTGCCTATAGAGACCCATGATTGGGTAAAAAGTGTGTGTGTGGGAGGGGGGGGAAGGGGTCATGCCCTACTCAACCGCCTCTGAAGAGGATAATTTATTTTCAAATGGCAAGTTCTCAATGTGTCGCCCATTTGAATTGAAGTTCCATGCAAGCATGACATGTTTAAGGTTAGAACTGTATGCTAAAATTATAAAAAAAAAAGTATGTGGCATCGCAGTTAGGAGGGCGAAATCCCCTCCCGCAAACTGCATTGATCTCAATGGCGATGCTAGATGTTCATATCAAAGGGAAAAATTGGTACAAGTTTCAGTATCCAACCCATAATGGCAATCTTGGGTGAATATATACAATAACAGAATAATGCATCTTTAATTCATAGAAATAGAACTGGGAGCATGATGGCTGTTAGCTGTACATTGAAAGAAGAAGATATTTTAGTCAAAGCAAGCATGCAAGAAGAATGTACTTTATCAGAAAGACACCACTTAAATTGATTACCCATGAAGCAGGTGGTAACCACCATGTCATTATTACTAAATTACATGTTCAGCTGAAGGATGTACATAATGCCTACTGTTCTGTCTTAGTTAATAATTCTGCTGGACGGGGACGCACTTATATTTCAGAAAATAAAAGCAGACTCATTACAGACGCTTTAAAGGAAAGGGAACTCAATCCCTACGGGATTTGTACGAAGAAGAAACTATTTAAAGCACAAATAAATGCGCATCCTGCGACGATTTTCCAACTGAAACTCAACGTGATTGAGATTATTTTAACTAAACAAACCGAATAACAAAAGGAGGATTAAATGCGTCCGTCGCAGACGTTTTAAAAAGGCAAATAGATTATTATGAAAGAGATCTAATTCATCCGTGTTCTTGTTTTTCTCGTATCTTTCAACTTTCAAAAGGGTTAAGATAAATATATTTCAATGGGTGTGTGTCTTCTTATAAGATTCAGTGAAGGTTTTTGCAAAGTGTTTTCATAAGTAAAAGTTTTGACCAAAACAGTCATCATAAAGAGAAAATATTTTACTAACTCAAAAAGTCTGAGTTGAGCAGAGAAAATCCACACATATTACAAAATGTAAACATGATATGACAAAAATGAAAAATAATTTCATTGTACCACAAAATAACATACAAGATGACAATCCACGAAATTGATGTAACATTTTATACCAAATGACCTTTAACCTTTAAATGACCTGTCCTATTTTCTGTGGGACATAACCCTACATCACCTTCCATTATCCCACCAAGTACCAATTCAATATCACTTACGGTTTTCCCAGGAGGCACAACACAAAATTGACCATTTTCAATCAACTATTTGACCTTCCAAGTTGCATGGCCCAACTTGTGTTGGACATAAGTTCACATCACACTTCACTCTCCCACTATGTTTCAACTTGATAGCTTGTGCGGTTTTCTCTGTATACGCGACACAAAATGTGGTATTTTTATTCAATTATATCACATCACCCTACACCCACCCACCAAGTTTCAATTTGATAGCTTGTACGGATTTCTCTATACATGCGACACAAATCTTTGTTTCTTTTTTTTTTAGATCAGTTCTTTGACCATTAACCCAATTTGTGCAGAACATATTGTTCACATTACCTTACACCCTCCCACCATTTCAAGTTGATAGCTTGTAGGCTTTTCTCTGTACACACGACACAATATTTGGTACACCCACCCATCCACCCACACACAAAAGTGAACACAGTATTTTATCACCATATAATCTATAAGGATGAATAATATCGTCCTCTCCATGTATCACCTAAATTCTTTTTAACGCTGTAACTCCTTGACCTATTTGTTTCAAATATGCGATAACAGGAGATTCCTAATTGTAACTTGGTTATCACCCCAAAACGAAGTGTAACTTTCTAACTTGTATAAAAAGGCGAGTTCCCACCGTCCCTTCACACTAAACCAAAGTAACTCTGTGGCAGGAAAAGCCTGGGGAATGAGGGACTGGAGCAAATGTAACATATCCCTGCTAACTTCCTTCCCGATATTTAGACCAGGATTTTTTATTTCTCTGCAATCATGTGAAATGCCCATAAACCTTTTATAAAGTGCCGAAACACCTACTTACAAAAAATATTTCAAGAATGCTTACAAAACTTTAACCTATGAAAAAACTCTTTTATTAAACACATACTGCAAAACAAAATGGCAGAGTTCTAAGAAGCCATCAATTACATCAACCCCATTCCTGCATCCTTGACAGTCTTATATACACAAAATGGCACCAAAACCTCCAGACTTGGCCCTAGGGAGTTAAGCTAATTAAGACTAAACACCTTTAAAGGGGCATAACAGCATAATTGGTAGATGATCTTTCCCCCTCCCTACTTTCTAAAAATTACCTACAAAATTGAAGTATTAATATTCAGTAAGAAGAGGAGTTGGGGTGGAAGGGGGTTGGGGGGGTTGTCTATGATGTGATTCCCCATGCTTGAAAGGACATTTCAGAATATCATATTTTACTTAATTGGCTGGGGCATATACTCCTTTATATACATATGCATAAGTTAGTCCATGGTCTTTTCCTCCCCATGTTTTTTTGTTTTTATTTTTTTGTTTTTTTTTCTCTACAAAAAACAATAGCAACACTGTTTGGTAGGAGGGGGTAGTTCTCAGGTCAGATCTCTTCTTTTGCATGTTTGAAAGGACATTTTAAAAATATGCTAGGTGTCTCCTCTTCTCTTTTCTTGAAATTTGTCTTTTGTTATGGTTTTAGTAATTAAATGTTTATATAATCTTTTAACAAACCTCCACTTTTTATATCAAGTAGGCAACCACCTGGGCCAGGTCATAAATCACCCAATAGAATTGAGTTTTGGAATGTTAACTTCAAAGTGTCAATGAAATATGATATCTTTCAATATGTGCCCTTGAACAATGGGTACTGGGGTCACAATTTAAACTGGGATTTGTTTTAAAATGTTTTTTTTATTTTTATGTTCTGCAAAGTTTACAGAAAGTTGTTTTCAGACTGTGTCTGTGAGGCAAAGTTTGCAGGAATGCTAGTGGATTGAGAAAGTTGACAATCAAACTTATTTCCATTCAACCTTCCTCTGGTACTAATTACCAGTTCATCTTTTTAGCCCTAGTACTCCATAATGTTCATTTTTTTATCAACAAATCTAGGTACCTAATGGAACAAAAGGGGAGAGAGATGTTTTCACAAGGACTTGTCTATTTTAACAGGTTTACGGTGTTTTATTTACAGGAGGAATTTTGAAAAGTTTGCACCATTAAATGTGGGGAATTTCTAAATTGATATTATTGATATTAATCATTATTTTTGAAGGATTTCACACTTGATTTAAAAGGTCTTTCGGACTATATTCGGAATAAAATCGGCAAAAGTGAGTAAGTTTTATTGTTTTCAGTCACTTTGTATGGTTTACTTTTTCTTTTCATTTTGTTCCTGTAAAAATTCAGCACAGTTATGTAAGGCTAAAAACGAACCAAAGATTACCATTTCGGACTTTAAATGAAACATTTAACAGTTCAACGGTCATCAGTCCTTGAAAAATTAACAAACACGTAATATAAGAAATAATATGCACAAAAATAAATAATGAAAAACATTATTTGATCATGAATTTTTTTATTCTACAAATAGTCCCGCTGTGAAAGATACGAAAGAAAAAGACTTGAAAGATATTTTAAACTTGTTTTTAATTTTTTTTTTTTTTTTTAATTTTTTTAATTTTATTTTTTTATGAAGCATTACTGCAAAATCAAAGCATTAGCATTGTACTATACGATATGTCGAAGCATATATGAATTATTTGTTTTTTAATTTAAACTTGATATTTAACGCCAACTATTGATGTTATTGCAACTCATTCCCGACGGTTACAAGCTGGGACACAAATCCGACAGGAGACACATTTGGGGACTTGTTTCCAACTTATTATTTTTTCCAGTTGTAAAAACGAACTTATTTTGGCCCGACTCAATAGTCAACTGAGACGAAACAGTACTGTATGGATTTGTTAAAGCACTAATGCATTTGTTAATTGTGTGACTCACCCCTACACCCCCGGACAAGGTGAGTCATTGCACCAAAGTGGTTGGTCAAAACATGTACACTGACTTAAGTGACTTGATATTTCTAGTGCAAATGACTTACCCAAAATCACTCACCTCTGTACAAAGTCAATGGGTCTGAAGTAAATTGACTCACCCCTGAGTCACTCTGGTGCACAGGTGTTCCTAGCGTTATGGCAACATATATATATATAAAGAAATGTAGGACTCTTTCTAACGCGACTTTCAAATCAAATATGAAAATACCTTTCTTTTGACCACTCGCGAATCCTAATTACACTTTTTACTCTACTCACATTTGCTGGAGACTCACTATAAGCCACGGTATTTGTTAGTTTTTTTTCCGATTAGATGTACAAACGATAAATTTTCTACCAAATTACCGTCAAGACAGTCTATCCGCCCAACAATTTGCTGCAAACTAAAGAAACGTTGCGATGACGTCAGTGAAGTGCTGCTTCTTCATGACGTCATCGCAACGGCGAGTGGTCAAAAAATGGAATTTCATATAGGGCCTAGGCCTACCGTTCGAAAGTCACGGTAGGAAGGTGACTTGCATTGTTATATATATATATAATGAGTATGTAGGTTGCCATAACGCTAGGAGTAGGAACACCTGTGAACGTTAGTTAGTTATACTAACGGTCAACCAAGTAACGTAGGCTACACTAACATTACGTTACACCTCAAGTTACTCAGCGTGAACAAACAACATAGCCTAGGGCCTGCAAGTGCAACTATTATGGCATCTAAAACGTTTTACAACTAGGCCTATATGTATTACAATAAAAATCGTTTCACTTACTAAAGTAAACATTTGCACGTCGCGTCGAAATCTTATCTGTAATTTTTCATTTCTTGACATGTCATGCTGGCCACCACAATACGACTTCGAAGTCTAACATTCTGATGTTAATTCAGTAGCCTACAGTCAGCAGACAGTAGATGCTTATGGTACAGGAAGTGTGACGTCATATTTCCACACTGCCACGCGAAAGATATGCGCAAAATGCAAACAGTACATTTCTCTTCATTTTTGTTCTGATACTATCAGCATCAGGACCATATACAACTAATTATACTTGTGAAAACGATATCTCCTAAACAGTATGTTAATGTCATGTCATATTTGGCACATAAACGCACCATGGTCTCTATTGTTTTTAGTCTCGATATTGTTTATACAGGGGCGTAACTTAAGGAGGAGGGGTGTTACACCTCTAGAAAATTTAAGCGAGCAATTCCAATTTAAACTATTTCGTCAGGCCCAGTATTAAAACAAAATTGTAGGGAAATGAACATAGTTAAAACTTTATGTTTATGTTTTTTCGCAAGAAAAAATAAAACTTTTGCAAATGTTCTAGATAATATCAAAGTGTTTTGTTACCTTCATGTCCGTTCGACACGCCCCCTCCCTTTCCTTTCTTTGCCACCACCACCACCCTCCCTTCTATTGCGACTGGATACCGATCTTAGTCGGGCAGAAATGTATAATGTTGGCTGCACTTGTATCCTGGCCCGGCATCAGAGTATATCTCAGTAATGCCCATATCCGAATCACATCCTCCCGACCGCCGACTCGGCACATGATGCTGACAACATCATACTTGGGCACTAAGTCGGGCAAAGATATAAAATGTCGGATGTACGGAGATACATCTCAATCATGGCACAATCGTTATATCAGAATCATCTCGTCTAAGAATGATTCGGGAAGACATGATTCTGATATCTAGACTCTAGATATCATAATCATTTCCTCCTGACTCGGCATCACGATGTTGACAACATCATTCTTGGACACTACATCGGGCAGAGATGTAGAATGTCCAGATGTATTGTTTAAATCGGAGATGCATCTCAATCATGCCCGAATCATTTGATCAGAATCATGTCCTTCCGACTCGGCATCATGCTGACAACATCATACTTGGACACTTAGTTGGGCAGAAATACAAAATGCTGGATGCTGGAATTTAAAATAGCCTTTAACCATGCACCAACCTCATATATGTATCTTAATTTGTTTTCCTTTAAGTTTAAGCCTATACTCATCATTGATATATGAATACTGAGAGAAAGTTAATGGTTGTTTCGTTAAATTCCCTATTAAATAGTGTGTCCGTATAGGACAGAGTAAAAATGGAAAGAATAGAGATCACAATAACTTCGTTTTCGACAGAAGACCACAGCAGAATTCTCTGTGTCATGTATTTCATATGTTAAAATACAGTATCTGCCCAAGTTATGCGCACTTAGATTAATGTATACCAGTATACGTACCGAAATGGCACCTACAATCAGACAGTAGCGCGCAAATTGCTTTATTTGCCATTAAACGTTGCTGCTAATCAAAAAATTTCCTGCAATTTTTAGGAATTGTTGCCAAAGTTTACCAAAATATTCACAGTTATTACCAAATTTCTCTTCATTTTACCAACTTTAATTTAAAAATTTCCCAATTTGACCTTCCAGCCGGGAAGAAAACAAACAACCGAGGAGAAGTTCTCTCAGGTACCGTATAATTTCTTTGATAGGCCTATTTGGGAAATTTCTTTTATTTTCGCATTTTTTTTTTTTTTCTTCAAATTTTCTTCAATTTTCTGAAAATTGTAATAGTTTTTTCTTCAGTTTTACCAATTCTATGTTAAAAAATTCAGTTTGACCCGAGTCCCAACTGAATAGAAAGGATACAACCGAGATGAAATCCTCCTGCATTTCAGTCGAGAAATTTCCTTCATTTTCTGGAAATTTTCTTCTTTTTCGGGAAATTTTCCTTGACTTTTGCAAAAAAATTGTTTAATTTGTATTAAAATATTTTCATTTTCTGGAATATTCTGTCAATTTTGGAAAGTTTTCTTCATTTTAGGAAATTTGTATTAAGTTCTAAATTTTTCAAATTTTTTACACTGTTTTTCCTTCAGTTTTATCAATTCTTCTCAATTTGATATGTTAATAATTTCTCAATTTTTCTCCTAAACGGGGTGAAATCCTTCAACAGCTCAGGGAGTTTTATTTTTTTCGTCGGTGAATTTATATTTTACAGCCCCGCAGTCAAAATGGTCTAATAAACTCGCCTCAACTACCTCAAGATGTGTAAAAAGAAGAACTTTGACTTCTACATAGGAGCCCGTGTGTCCAAGATACCTCCAGAGCCCGCCTTGGCTCTCGGTGGTATTGATATACCCGCCCACATTCATTTTATAGTGAAGAGCTCTTGCGCCATTTTTGGCCGTCAAAAACTGGAAATCTTGTTAAGCCCTATCAGAGCATGAACCAAAAATTGTGGCCAAATTTTTAGGGAAAATTTTCCCTCTGCCTCTTTAGAAATGGTAACCCAAATGTTTATCTGAGTAGATTTTAACATTACAATTATAATTTTTCTTCTTTTCATTAATTATATTTCGGATTTTGTGTTGATTTTAAGCCACTTTTAGGGCAAAAAAAATCATTAGACCAAAACTTCTCCCTTGAGCCACACAAATTTGACCGTCTGCCTGTTTAGAAATGGCAACCATTCAACTTATCAGATTTTAACATTAAAACTTAAAATTGTCTTCTTTTTATCAATTACATTTTGGGCTATGTCTGTTTGTGAAGATTTTGGGGCATAACAAACAATTAATTTTCAGACTGTGGCTTCACATATGAACCCCGGCCCCGCACAAATTTGCCCCAGAACCTCACAATTGTGGAACTAAGCGTTGATTTTAGCCATTTTGGCTGTTTGGAGCATCAAAAACAAGAAATCTTATGACCATGAACAGATGAACCCCACATTTTGCCCGAATTTAGTTCAATTTCAGTGTCAAACTTATTCTACTGTCCAGAGTAGATTTTAATATTCGAATTTGAAATTGTGATTTTTAAATCATTTTACGGGCATCTAAAACAAACAATCTTCAAAGCTTGCGAACCCCATGCTCCCAAGGCTTCGCAAGTGAGTCCCACAATTTTTCCAGAATGTTCTCTCTTTTCAGGGGAAATTTCTCCTCTGCCTGTTTAGAAATGGTAATTTTTATCCGAGTAGATATTAAGAATCTAAAATTGTCTTCTTTTCATCACTTACATTTTGGAAATTTGTCGTGATTTTAAACCATTATGGGGCATGATCAAAATCAAGAAATCTTCAGAGCTACACCTGGGCTTCGCCCTAGACTCAAGCTAATTCCAAGGTTTTTTTCCATGAACCCCACAATTTGGCCCAAACTTTCTCAATTTGGAGGGAAAATTTCCCCTCTACCTGTTTCGAAGTTAATGGTAACCAGGTAACCCAAATACTTGTCAGCTTGTCTGCAGCATTAAACATTAGAATTTGAATTTGTCTTCTTTTCATCACTTACAGGTTGGAACTTTGTGTTGATTTTAAACCATTGTGCACGGGCATAAAACTCAAGAAATCTTCACAGGTTCCGTCAGGAATTCGTCTCTAGACCCAAGCTTTGAGGACTTCGCCCATAAACCCAACAATTTCGCTAGAATTTTCTCAATTTGCTGGGACAATTTCTCCTCTGCCTGTTCAAAAATGGTAACCCAAATGATTATTTGAGTAAATTTTAAAATTATAACTTAAAATTGTTATCGTTTCATCAATTATATTATCGAATTTTGTGTTGATTTTCAGCCATTTTGGAGCATCAAAAACTAGAAATCTTTGAGCTTCCGGGAGCTTCACCCCCTGGACCCCAACAAAACCTTCGCCCTATAAATCTCGCCATCGGCACGTAATAAGCGGGCACACGGTGTTTGTTACGCAGTGCCACGGGTTTGGCACTTCAATATTGTTCCTAATTAAGTCAAAATATCTTGTCATTGGTGGGGGAGGGGGTAAGGGGGGGGGTGGGGATGTATGTGTATTGTATATTGTGTGATTGTATAGACACGTGTATATCGTTTTTAAAAGGTCGGGAAATGCAAATTTTCGTCAAGCAAATTTTTCTTATACCGCCCTGGGCTCTGAGTCAAGTTACGCCCTGCCTATACAACGGCTGCCTATACCGTCAACTTACTAATCAAATCGATGAATTTGTCATTTGTCTGCCATCTAAACGGTGCATGCCGATTTAAATATGTGGCCAGCCTTTTACTCAAATGAGCATTGTTTTTGGGGTGGGGCGGCGCCAACATACCGTTCCCCAGTGAAAAATGACTCACCACGCCAATGCTTGTACCCTAATTACAAATTTGTAGGAAGATCCATGTGCATGTTTCACGGGGTTTTTCCTAACATGACAACCTATTAAAACGTGGGGTGACTTTCAAACAAACGTGGGTAGTTATACTTTGAATAGACCCAACCGAAACTAAAATTAATGTATGGTATTTTGCAAAATGTGAAGGTTGTTTTGTCACACAAACCCGAAAATTATTAATACACTTATACTTGGACTTGCCGTTATGACATCACACTATATACGTTGAGGTCACTTTTCAACACACTCGCGCAATATTTGAAATACAATAAGTTCTCAACGGAAAATGATATCGAAATGATTTTTACACCAAATTTTGTTTCTTTATAATTCATAGTCCTCTATCATAAAGTCATTTTCGAGAATATTCCTTTATGTTTCGCTGGGCAAATTTTTTTATCAACTTTGAAATTTATAGCACTGCATAAGACTTTAATGTTAGTATAGCAAAGCATCATGGAAATATCACAAATGACGATGTCCATGCAACGAAAATTTCCTAAAATAAGGAACATTTTGGTTCGTTGTTTTAGGACCTCTTCCGGACTAATATGCAGTCTTATACGTTATGAAATATATCAATGATACGCATATACCATCGAATAACTTTAGTTGGCTAAAAAATACTTTAAAATCCTTCAGAATATGTTAAAGAGGTAGAACTTCGGGGTGTCGTCCATTACCCCCTTCTAAAATACCTTCAAGTCTCCCTTAAGACCCCATGACAAGTATCTCACATTTCTATATTTACAAGAAAGGTAACAAACTGTTATGAGCACACACTTATACTTGAACATTGCTTCTAACTTGTGATTAACAATTATAAAAAATACAGTGGTTACATATGATTATGATTTCCAATTTCTATCATTTTCTTTCATGAAACCTTCATGAAAATAGCCGAAATTAACTTTATATAAGCTTTTCGATTTAATTTTAAAACACTTCCGGCAGAGCTACCGAAGGTGAGAATCCCCCCTCCCTTTGCCCTTCAGTGCCCACTTCACAAGGATACATTTTCCAACAGACTGGTATCTTCAAGTTCAAATCTGCGTATAATTATCCCCTCGCCCGCCCCGCCCGGAAGTTGTGAAATACAATTTCAAAACAATATGATAAAGGCCTAAAATCTATATTCAAAACGGCGAAAGATAAAGAACAAATTTGGGTCATCATGGGGAAAAATCAAAGTCATGAAAATTTAGGATCATAAAATCGGAAAATTCAAATACACAATTCGGAACAATCATAGAAACTTGAAAACAAATGCAACTTAACCTGCCAACAACAAGGACCTGCGCTTCACTGATTATATTCAAGTTGAAGAACACAGGTTGTAGGGTGCTAGTTGTTGGTCTGTTGCCGTGTAGGTGTAGTTCCTTCGTGATCTGGTGATAGATAAGATGTTGTTGATCAATAGTTGGTTGAGAGTATCTGTCGTCTGTTTGATTTCGGTTTTGTAAAATTCTGGCATAAGTTTCAATTTCGGGTCAATTGGTTCATGAGAGATGATTTGCATTTAACTAGGAAAGGTGTTCGTGTTCTTGCTGGGGTGTCAATAGGGCGTTTAAGGATCTGAGTCCTTTAAACTGTTAAACTAGTCACGGGTGGGAGGGGGAGGGGGGGGGAGTTTAGACCCACCTGTCGGCATGTTTCTGGGAATGTATGGATTGTTCTAGTGGTAGATTTAAGGTTATGTTTTCAAATGTTGTAGCATTTTGAATAAGCGTGATGAGCTTCTGGCTGAAGTTTGAATTAGTAGACCTGATATAATTGGTATTACTGAGGGTTGGATTTATAGTGAAATTAGTGATTCGGAGGTACATATTTCCAGGTTACTCAGTTTTCAGGCAAGGCATATAGCTGACAGGTCACAAAGAGTTGTTGTTAATGGTGAATTATCTCCATGAAAAAGGTTACAAGTGGTGTTCCTCAGGGTTCTGTATTGGGTCCGCTTCTTTTCTTAATTTTCATTAATGATATTGATGTTTCCCTTGACTCTAGGATTTGTAAATTTGCTGATGACACTAAGCTGTACAGGATTGTTGATGATGCTAGGGATTCTTCACTTTTGCAAACTGATCTGGATAAGTGTTAGTTTCTTGATCCCAAACATGGCAGATGTCATTCAATGTTGATAAATGCAAAGTTATTCATTTTGGTCAGAGCAATTTGGCTTTTGATTACTGCATGAATGGTTCAAATCTAGGTTGTGTTGATCAAGAAGGGATCTAGGTGTTGTCATTACTCATTACTAGTCATTCTAAACAGTGTGATTTAGCAGCTGCAAGGGCAAATAGGATGCTTGGTTTGATTAGAAGAATTTTTTTGTTTTCTTGGTAGAGAGGTTGTTCTTAATTTGTATAATCAGTTAGTCAGGCCTCACCTTGAGTATGCTATTCAAGCTTGGAGTCCCTTTTATGAGAAGGATAAGTTCATTTTGGAGCAGGTTCAGCGAAGAGCCACTAGACTTATTCCCAAAGTAAGGAATCTAGGTTGCAAATTCTTTTGGTTTGACCACGATTGAGTTGAGAAGAGTACGTGGCGATATGATTCAGGTTTTTAAATTCCTATCTGGTAGTGATGTTTTGACTTCCTGTTATTTATTGCATGTTTCAGCTAATCCTCATGTGACACGTGGTAACAGTTTGAAGTTGACCTAAGAGTTCACACGGATAGATATTCGGCGTTTCAGCTTTTCGCAAAGAGTTGTTAATGAGTGGAATGGTTTGCCTGAGTGGGTAGTTAGCTGCAATTCTGTACACAATTTCAAAGTCAACATTGATAAGTTCTTTACTAAGTCTAGGCGTCTTTGATTTTTTTTTTTGTGTGGTGGTGGTGTTAGTTTGGGCTTTTTATGCGGTGACTTAGCCCGTAACCTTGTTATGTTATGTTATATTATGTCTGTATGTGTATCCCGCTATCCATTGCATGAGCAGGCTATGCAGGGTGGAATAAAGGACTGAAGGATAATAGCATAACAAAAGATACATGAAAAAAAGGAATCATGTCAGATTTGCAAACTGAGTACTCAGTGACGGCACCAGGATTTCAGTCATGGTGTGCAAGAGAGGGTCAAATTGGTGTCATTGGGAAGAGAGAGGGAAGGGGGAAGCCTAACAATCAGACAAAATATGTCCCTGTACAAAATAAATTATGGGGAGGCGATCTCGTGGAAAGAGGTTCAACCAACCTTACATTGACTGGAGTCAAAACATTATTTCAGGAACTAACGCTTCCTCCGAAGCAGACAAAATTCTTCTTGAAGTGACCAATTCATTCAATCTCACACAAATGGTGTAGTGACCCACCAGAGATAACATCATCCTTGATCTTGTTTTTACTAACAATTTACCAGCTCTTACCTCAGCTAATGTCATTCCCGGTATAAGTGACCATGATATTGTTGAATTGACCTAAATATCTCCCCTCCTCGTAAAAAGTTACCTAAACGTAAAATCTATTTAAAGAAAAAAGCTAACATAAAACGAATAAAAGAAGACCTGACCAAATTTAAACTGCAATATTATACTCAATTTAATTCCTCCATTGATGTTGATGAAAAATGGAATTTCTTTGAACAAGAAATTAAATTGATTATTGATAAAAACACGCCTCACAAATTCACCTCAACCAAACTAAATCTGCCCTGGTTTACCCGTACCCAACGCCGTCTCTGCAGGAAAAAAAACATAAACTGTTTAAAAAGCTAAGACTAATCAACAAGCCAATGACTGGACTACCTATAAAAGCTTTAGAAAGGCTGTCCATAAAAACCTCAAAGAAGCTAGAAACACCTTCATCTGTGATAAACTTAAAAACTCACTTAACGAAAACCCAAAGGCATTTTGGTCCTATATCAAAAGATTAAGAAGTAACTCTGTAGGTGTGTCTGATCTACTAAATAACGGTAAACTCTGCAGTGACAGTAAAACTAAAGCTAACATTCTAAATGACCAGTTTTTCAGTGCTTTCACAGTAGAAAACACCTCCCAAATTCCTGTAACTAAACCACTTACCAACAGCAAAATAAACCAACTTATAATTACCCCAGAAGGTGTCAAAAGCAACTGCATAACCTAGACCCCAACAAAGCCTCAGGTCCTGACCAAATACCACCATGGTTTCTAAAAGCACACGCTGATGACCTCTATGAAATTCTAACTGATCTCTTTCAAACCTCTGTCGATAATGGTACTATCCCTAACAAGTGGAAAGAAGCAAACATATGTAGCGTTTTTTAAAAAGGTGATAAACAAAACCCAGCTAATTATAGACCTATTTCCCTCACCTGCGTTTGTAGTAAAATCCTTGAGCATATAATCCACTCACATGTGATGAAATTCCTTGATGAGCATAATATCTTAACTGATTTACAACATGGCTTCCGTGCAAAAAGATCGACTGAAACACAACTCCTCTTAACAATAAATGATATCTCTAAACAAATTGACCAAAACAGTAACGTCTCTATGGCTATTCTTGACTTCTCAAAAGCCTTTGATAAAGTCCCCACCAGCGCTTGTTATCCAAACTTTCTGCCTATGGCATTGATGGAAATCTTCTGGCCTGGTTTGCATCATTCCTCAACAACCGCATCCAGCGTGTTGTTTGCGATGGTGAAATCTCTGATTCTAAACAGGTTTTATCCGGTGTACCACAAGGTACTGTCTTGGGTCCTTTACTTTTCCTCTTATATATAAATGACATCCCTGATAATATAAACAGCACAGTCAGACTGTTTGCTGATGACTGCCTTGTGTACAGAACAATTGATAACCCCTCTGACCAACAAATCCTCCAAGATGATCTTAACAAACTTGAACAATGGCAAAACAAATGGCAAATGAATTTCAACCCCTCCAAATGCTACATCTTGTCAATTTCCTCTAAGAAATGCTTTAAATCACCTGTTTATACCTTATGCAACCAGCCACTAAAACATGTCAACTCCCACCCATACCTAGGTGTTGAAATTGATAATAAACTTAGATGGGATAAACATATACATAACATAACCAAGAAAGCTAACTCTATACTTGGCCTTTTAAAACGTAACCTCTCAAACTGTCCCACCGACGTTAAATCCACTGCTTATAAAGCTCTAGTCAGGCCAGTACTTGAGTACGCATCTGCAGTCTGGGACCCCATCACCAGTGCGATGTGGATAAACTTGAATCTATTCAAAGGAGAGCAGCCAGGTTCTGTATGGCAGACTACTCTTATAAATCTAGTGTAAAAAACATGCTTTATAAATTAGATTGGCCCCTGCTTAAAACAAGACGATACAACACCCGGCTACATATGCTATATAAAATCAATAACAATCTTGTCGCCATCAATAAGGATGAACTTATCCCCACCGTTAGAACTAATACAAGAAATAATCATGACCTTAATTTCCAGGTTCCCTATGCTAAAAAGAATGTATATAAACACTCTTTCTTCCCTCACACACTAAAGGATTGGAATGCTTTACCGTCAGACATTGTTCATGCACTAAGTCTCAATTGTTTCAAAGCTAAACTTACTAACACCTGTATTGCTAACTAGTTTTTTTATATTATTTTTACTCATACTTTTTACGCTCGGTTGGCGTTCATGTCCTCTTGAAGGATTTTTGCCGACTTAACCGTTTCAGATTCAGATTCAGATTCCATTGCATGAGCAGGCTATGCAGGGTGGAATAAAGGACTGAGGGATAATAGCATAACAAAAGATACATGAAAAAAGGAATCATGTCAGATTTGCAAACTGAGTACTCAGTGACGGCACCAGGATTTCAGTCATGGTGTGCAAGAGAGGGTCAAATTGGTGTCATTGGGAAGAGAGAGGGAAGGGGGAAGCCTAACAATCAGACAAAATATGTCCCTGTACAAAATAAATTATGGGGGGAGGCGATCTCGTGGAAAGAGGTGAGATTTCCCCCATGCCCCCCGTAGCGCCACTGTGAATACTTAATCCTTTACAACACAATAAGCCGAACAAATTTTCCAACATAGATCAAAGTTTCCAACAAAGACTTTCCGAGCGCTGGAAGCCTTTATTTGATCAGAACTGCAGTTTGCTTTTGTTACAAGTACCGTACCATGCATATTGCATTCGGGGGAATTTCAAAATGGCGACGCCCATGGACAGCGAATCAGTTCAAGTACCTAAGGATTTAGTGGTTGGTTGTCTTCGTTAATGTATTTTTGTTATTAAAAGAATACTACGAATATGTTATTCTAACATTGAAAAGTTATTGGTTTTACGTACTACAGTCTGGAACATGCGCCGAAAACTTAAAGAGAGCCAACCGTACATTAAGCCTTGCTTAACCCTACCGGCCTGCTAAAAATCACATATCAGTTTCGCGATTTTTGTTTTGTTTTGTTTTGTACATGATCCTCCCTCACAGGAACTCGGCAAGACTTCTATAGAGTTCACCCGAAGTAAAAATCCATAGGAGAAAACACGATTTTTGTGATTTCGACAAAAAATTGCACATCAAATGAAAACTACTAGAATTTGCAGAAAGGTAATTATTGTCCAATTTGTCATAATATTTCAGCAAAACAAAAAAAATCCCATACTCAGGAATGGCTGAGAACGAGGTATTTTGTGGAAAAGTGACATTGTTAAAATATAACATTTTCACGCAATAGATACTTTCATAGCATAATGTTGACGCTTAATTTTTTTCACAAAAATACCACGTTTTCAGCCATTCGGAGTGGAATTTTATTTTTTAGCTGAAATATCTTGACAAATCAGATACTTATTAGATTTCTGTTAGTTTTCAGTTGAGGTATGTGCAATTTGTTGTCGAAATCACGAATAATTGTATTTTTTCCCATTGACGGTATTAAACAATAGTGCCCCATAGGGCCATAGTAATTATTTTGGACCTCTTTTTTTTCCGTTAAAAATCATCCGACGAGCTCTCCAAGTACTTTCAGGTTCAAAACACTGCTATCGGGCCATAAGATTTAAGCGGGGGTAATATTTATGTATGTATTATGTTTTTTTTATGTACAGTATGTTTGTATGTAATGTAATAATATATGTTTTAGATTATTTGAGGAAAGATTAAAATAATACTTATAAAGTACAACTTAAAATCTAAACATTTTATATTTAGAGAGTCAGAGAACTTATCTTGTCGTGGTGCTAAACGGGTAAAGATTAAAAAAAAACGAATTTAAAAAAAACATAGGAATTGTATACAATTTATAACAACCTTCGTATGGCAATCCCAACCGTACTGAGGGATTTGTATAATAACTACATGTAGGTGTGCCTGTCGTGACATGACTGTCGATGGCTTAACATCTCCGACGAAGGACGGCAAGCGCCATTCCACCATTGCCACTTCTCTCAACAGCTGAATGAGGAGCAGGAGCTACAAACAACGTACTTCTGCCTTGATAACTGCCATATCTGTCTGCATACACTGGGAAAAGTGGTAGACCTGATCAAGGCTTAAACCGGGTACCTTCAGCATCTCAGTCATGCGCTCTACCAACTGTGCTAGCTGACTCCTATCATGGCCAAAATCACCATAAGAACCATAGTGTTCAGCTGCACAGGAACAAAGTGTCACAAGCATTGACATATTGGAGGGGGCTCAATTTTTTTTCTCAAAATACCTGAATTTTAGGTAACATGGCTTTCACATATATAAACATATTTGTAGTAAAAGTTATGTATTTTGAAGAGGCCATAATGGGACATGAGGAGCAGGGCTGAAGACTCTTTTTATGTATTATTTTATATTTATTCATAACTTTGTCGTAGTTTAAAGACAACTCAGTTCAGAATATCTGGTTTATATAAAATCTCTATTTATCCTTACACCTTTAGCTATTTATGATAAACTCACAGGTCCCAGACAGCTACAAAAAAATATTCAGTTTAGTAACCCTCTGACACAAAGAGCAAATTTTGTCAACTGAACAATTTTGGACCTTTTATTTTACCTATTTAATTTAGCAAATATAGGCAATTAAAAAAATTGGGTGATTTGTATCAAAATTTGGACAATTTTTAACCCAATTTGAAAGAGTTTTAATCAAATTAAATTGATTTTATCAAACTTTGGCCAATATTTTACCCAAAATGGACAACTTTTAACCAAATTTGGGCGATTTTTAATCAAATTGGGTGTTATCAAAAATTGGACATTTTTTAACTCAATTTGGGCGACTTTTAACAAAATTTGGGCAATTTTCAATCAACTTTGGCGATTGTTATCCTTGGCGATTTTCTACAAAATTTTGGCCATTTCAAAGAAAATTTAGGCCATCTTTAACCAAAGTTGGGCCATTATCAACCAAATTTGTACCATTTCTTAGCAAATTTGGGTCATTTTTAACCATAATTGGACTATTTTTAACCAAATTTGGACAATTTTAAAACAAATTTGGTTGACCGATATTCATACCTGAATTTGGTCAGATGGTAGAAAATAGTTTCTTCTTTATGAAGAATTTTTCAATATCAGGATGATCATTTGACTAATGTTACCATTTTTTATGAATTTCGCGGCAGGTTGACCGGGAAAGAGGTGGCTCGACCGGAAAGCAAAACCCTGTCAGGGCCATCAGGGGGTAACTTTCCTGCTTCCCTCCTCTCCACTTCCTATGCCACTGCAGAGAGGGGTACGACTCACGCTGTCCACGGGTGATGATGGGTCTGGCCTATAATTATCACCCCAGCATTTTTGTGTTACTATCTTTGAAAATTTGTTATCAAAAATATTGATCGATCGATACTTTTAGAGTCCTCACTAAACCCCAGAACCCTGTTTACAACCTCATTAGGTACCCCAAATTCTCCACCCTCTTTGATTGGACTAAAACCCTATCCCCTCCCTTTAGCTTGCACATTAAATCAGACCTCTTCCATCTTGGCATCAACCCCGCCACTATCGGCACCTTCTCCTGGCCCACTTTTCCTCCTTGGGCCACCCCCTCCCTTTATCCACCTGGGCCTCTCCACACATCACAAAACCCAAACCCACCCTAACCTCTTCATCAATCTCCACAACCAAATCAAAGACCAACTCTCAAATTACACCTCCATCTATACTGATGGCTCCAAGAAAGGCAACAAGACAGCTGCTGCTGCCGTCATCCAAGATATCACCCTCAGGAGCAGACTTCCTGACTAATCATCCATCTTTTCAGCCAATATGAAGGCCATTCTCCTTGCCCTCAACTTTATTGAGTACTCTCCACTCAGCCACTTTGCCATTTTCTCCAACTCAAAGGCTGTTCTTACTTCTTTACTCAACCTTAAATGGAATAATTTCACATCCCACCTCCTCCTCCGGAGACTCCTTTTGCCCACCCTTTGCAGGAAAAGTGTTCTTTTCTTCTGGAAACCCAGCCATGTTGGCATCTCTGGCAATGACAGGGCTGATGCAGCCGCTAAGCTTGCCCTCAACCTCCCCACTACCTCTTTTCCCCAAACCCTCTCTGACATTAAACCGCTTATCTCTTCCCTTGTTCATGACCGCTGGCAAACCTCATGGAACTCACAAATTGATAACAAACTCCACGTCATCCAGCCCACCATTCCGATCAAACTCACTATCAACAACCTCTCTCGTATCGACAACGTTCATATTACCCGTCTTAGAATAGGTCACACCCACCTCACTCACTCCCACCTCCTTATTGGCTTCCCCCAACCCCTCTGCAGCAATTGCCATTGCACCCTCACAATCCATCACATTCTTCTTGCTTGCCCCCTGTACAACCTTCCCAGAGCTTCCCTCGCTCCCCACAACTCAATTGCTGACTTTTTCCAGAAAAATCCTCCTAATAAAATTATCTCCTTCCTTCATCATGCTTGCCTCTACAACCATATTTAATTCTCCTCTTTCACCCCCTCTCTCTACTTTGTTTTTGTTTCAACCATGCACCTCCTCTCTCGATCACAGCTTTCTGACTTTTGTTCTTGAATTTCTCTCATTCTCCTCCTGTTTCCTTTCCTTCCTACCTCTAGAATGATCTGACCTCTCAGGCACAATTTGATTCTTGTTGTCGTGGGGCCGTTAAGCCCTCATCAAATAAACAAAAATGGGTCTTAAAATTTCATACTGCACACGTGTATGTATGGTGTTGCCAAGGCATCTCAAAGACTATTACAACCAAATATGCTGTGCCCACAATGTAGTTTTAAAAGTCGGTGCGCCCCAGCAGAACAAAGTCAGTGAAATTTCCGAAAAGCAGGAAATTTTACCTGCATATATAGCCCAAAATAGTTGATTTTCTGACCAACTTTTGAAGAAATGTCTGCACTTTGTAGCAAATATAAACCAAAATAATGGGTATAATTTTTTGGAAAATTTTATACACAATCTAAAAACTAACCAATTTTTTCAAAAAAATAACATTTTTCAGAATAGTTGGAAAATTTGATATCATGACTTCATTAATCGGGAAATTTCCGATTCCGATTTGAAAACAAAAGAAATTAAGAACCCAATTTGGAAAAATTAGGAAATTTTAGATGCAGATTCAGAAAAATCTGGTATTTTACAGACCATGATTCAGATAAATTGAGAAGTTTTGGAAAATTTGATATCATAACTTCAAATTTCCGAATCTGAGTGGAAACAAAAGAAATTAAGAACACGATTTAAAAAAAAAATCGGGAAACTGATTTTAGAAAGATTGGATGTTTTAAGACCATGATTCGGAAAAATTGGGAAGTTTGATAACATTCTTCGGAAGATTGGGTAATTTCAGGTGTTGGCTCAGAAAAATTGGAATATACGATTCGGGAAGAAATTATCATTGCTCCTTGGAAAAAATAGAGCTACGCTACAGCTCTTTCAATAATCCACACATTTTGCCCAAATTTTTAGATTATTTTCCTCGAATTTTTCCTCATTCTTAAATATTGGGGTCACCCCTTCCATCACTCCCCCACCCTCCCAGTTGTGATGCCCCTGCACAGGAGAAATCTTAAAATATGTTTATTTTTCCTTCTTAACCTAGTGATGTCCGAGACTGTGGATTTGGACACTTTTAAAACCTTTATTAAAAACTTATCTATTTAAACTAGCACATGGACTCATAATTTACGATTATATCTCTTGTACAGTGTTTAAGAGCATGTTTATTCATGAATCTTAGCACTATAATATTTTGAATGATGATAATAAAATAAAAAAAATTCTCCTTATCAGCGAAATAAAAGAACATTTTCAGATAAGTTTTGAAGATTTCATAGGCATGACATTTCCAATCTTTTTCAATTTTATTAACAAAATCAAGTTAAATCCAGCTATTTACATAATTTTTATCATCAACAAATCTGAAAATTGAGGTTTAAAGATTTGTCACAAATATTTAGGCCTAGGCCTATTCATTAATAATGTTAATGAATTTGTTGTATGCAAATGGCTGTTTTGAAGAGGCAACATTAATTACTTTAAAATCTATTAAAAACCATCATAGTCGCAAAACATTTCATCAAAATCTGTTGAACATGCAATGACCAGTTTACAGCGTTTTTAAATCCCTGGCAACAATTTGCATATTTTATGATGTATTACAGGGTGGTAATTATGTGGTATTTTCTTTTGTAAATCTTTTGTTTTTTAAATGTGTATCATAATTCCTTGAAGTGGTGGAGCAAATTCTGACCAAAAGTTTTAGAGTCTTTGCCATGCCCCTGATAAATTTAAATTAGGAATAGACTTTCCCATCTTTTTCAGTGACTAAGATTTAGGAAAGAAATCTAAAGAATTTTAAAGATTTTGAGCTATCTGCCTGGTCATCCATTCACAATTAAAAATTGTTCAACTTTGATCAGCCCTAACTCATTAAAACAAGTTTTTTTTTTTTTTTCAAAAGTGAAGCTTGGCACGTTTGACTGTTGTGGTGCCGTTAAACCTCAGCAAAGCAAAGCAAACCGAAAAACTGATCTGCCCAGATTTGAACCAATATAGAAATTGCTACATGTCGTTAGACCTTAAAAGTCTAAAATGGCTTTCAAAGTAACTTCAAATTTTCCATTTTTTTTCTGATACAGGAAATGTTTGGTGGGAATACTGTAGATTTGAAAGGAATTTTCTTCACAATATTTAGGGGTTTCATTTAAATTTCGCTCATACAGTGGAAATTTTAATACTGCAGTCGACTAAAGTATACTTCAAAGATTCTTAACTACATTGGTCTATTTTAAAAATATCTAATTCATATTGCCATGACAAAATCAACAGTGACAAAACCAAATCCTTTGAATCTGGGCATGGTTCAAACAGAAACATTGAAACCCTAAAAAGCCAAAATACAGAATAAACGTCTACAAAAAATTCACACTGAAGCAAAAGTTCAAGTTAAGGGAGTTAGAATTACTGTTCTAAAAAAATTTGGGATTTATTTAAAATTTTCTTATTTGTCTAAAAATTCAACCATATATACATGTACTTTTGATTCCTTATTTAATGATCCATTAAATTGGTCTAAAATCCAAATATATACATGACTTTTGATTCCTTATTTAATGATCCATAAAAGAAAATTATATAAACATGTACTTTTGATTCCTTATTTAATGATCCATTAAAGAAAATTATATATACATGTACTTTTGATTCCTTATTTAATGATCCATTAAAGAAAATTTATGCAAGGTCATTCGGAAGATATAGTTTTCGATCTTCAAAAAAATGATATGCGTTTAACCAAAATTATGTATGCCTGTTTCCATCTATGATCACGAGTACAAACCACAAAATCTTTTGCTCAACGTTTAGTTAAAATGCTATTTCCTTACGGTGTTAGGACATTTAAGTTGATTTAAGTAGGTAGGGTCATAGTATTGTCTAACAATATTTTGAACAGTAAGTAAATTTTTGAACCTTTTCTTGAATAAATTCTTTATCATTTTGAGAAATGTAAATTGAAGTGTTCTGTTCAACTTGGCCATTTCAAAATTCCATTGGATTGCATAGGCATGATGTCTAGTTACTATTGATCTCACAATTGATTTATATAAAATGATGATAAAGTTTATTTTAATTATTCTCATTATTTTGAATGCTTGTTTGGCTACCTCTGCAGTCTCTTAGTTTTGATAAAAGTATAGAAATCTATAATAAGTTTTGTACAGTTAATAGTCTTATGTCTTCTTTCTTTGTTGAAAGAATTTTATTATTCATCGTATAGGACCAGTTTTGATAATTACATGTATACACAATGTGAAGAACTGCAGTTATCTTCTTGAATTTTATTTACCAGTCCACATAGTATACTCAATTTTAATCTTGTTGTAAATTTTCTTTCTCTCCCATTGAGTTTATTACTTTGATTAAATTTGTATCATCGGCAACTGATAGTACTAACTAGTAAAAGATGATATAAAACAAAGGAATGAAAGGTTTTTCAGTATTCAAATAATTTATTATCTTGATTTTTATAATGCTAATGTATGTACTATATTTTGGGCATGTATGCACTTATTACTGTAAGACATGTTTTTCTTTCATTTTCAAAAACAAAATGTGTACTTTTAGAGTGGTGAAATAACTTTATGTTCATGTCATGTACAGGCAACATCAGCTACAATGTTCTAATATCTACAAATCATTTAAAATTGGTCAGAAAATAGTTATTTTACAGCTTTTTGAGTTCAGGCAGGAGTCTGTTAATTTGTGATGTACAACTGGGTGAAGGAGTGCAGCAATTTCTGACTAATAGCGAATGAATTTTCAGGATAACCACCTCTCAAATTCTAGCAAATTAGCCTTTCTCATTGCCAATTTCAGTGAAGAAAAGAAATTTAAAAAAGAACATAAAGATTTGTATATTTTGCCCCATTCATACATCACAAATTTAGACTATATTGGAAATTGATCAGACATTACTCAGTTAACAAATAACCTATTTCGAAATCCATAGACTGTTCTTCCCAAAAATTAAGTCTTTTCAACAGGTTGTTCAACTCACGACACCCTTAGCCAGATTGCATGTATCTTTACCGGCTACATCAGTCAGAACTTTACTTAATGTAGTATTGCCACAAGTTAATCAGTGGAGAACAGGGCAATGTTCGCATTTGCAGGACAAGCTTATGGAATGATCTTCCTATCCAAACTCACAAGGATACATCAATTACCTGTTTTAAAATTCAGTTAAAGACACATCTCTTTCTCAAAGCTTCTGTTGCTGTTAGATTGTTGGTATATTCGTGTTGTTAGTTGGGTATTGTTCTCTTTTGTGTAAGTTACATATGTGTATATTTTTACACTACTTCATTCTATGTAACTGTTCCAGCGTACAGTACAACTGGACATTGTGGGAGTGTGTTGTAAATAAGTGTGTTAAGCTTAAACTTGTAATCACATTTCTATCTTAATATTTTGCTTAAGTTAGATTTCATATCATTTATTGCAAGATTTACAACTCCCTTTTTCTTTATGTACTGTAGGCAATAAGATCTTGTGAAGAATATCGGGCATTGTGGAAACGCTGCTCATGTGAGTATCTTTCTTTAGTAATACAGACCTCTGTAGTGTAGTGGTTAGTGCATTGTCCTCTCACCAGCACGTCGCGGATTGAAACCCTAATGGGTCTGCAACCAGTGAGTTTACAACTGGTTATCAAAGGCTGTGGCCGTCTGATATAATGGCCAGCACTGGATACTTTTGGGACGTTAAACCTTGCTATGCTAATACAGAATTGTCTAGTGATGTGTATTAGCATAGCATAGCAAGGTTTAACATTCCGAAAGCAATCAAGATGGCCACAGCCTTTGATAACCAGTTGTGAACTCACTAATCACTAACTCTTTGTACAATTTACCACTTAGTCTAGAATTTGTTTTAAAGGTCTGCCTTCTAGTTTATAGCATCTGAAGTGTTTGAGTCATGGTTGTTCAAAGTTTGTAGCTTTTTCACTATCTTAGATCACACACTTCAATAAAATTATGCACATTAAGACCTGATAATTTAGTTTGTCTTAAAGGAGACATGAAGTCTGACATAATCCTCATTTCATATAATAGAATTAAAAAAAAAACATTTTTCTGACCAAGTTTCATACCTAAAGCAATCTAACACAATTTTTATAATTATTAAAAACTTTAATTCTACTACTAAATAGTACTATGGGAGCTGATATTTTATTTTCAAAACATGCAGAATATGATGTCATCAGCCCAGCTGGATGTTGGAATGCTTTGTATTTCTTTATAATCTACCTCAAGATTTCTAGGTTGTGAGAAATTGTTTTTCTTATGTAAGAGTCAAGGAATTTTTTGTGTATACATGAAATAATAAAACATTCTGTTGAAACTTTGTGTCACATCATTTTGGAATAAAAACTTTAATCACATTTATAAGAAATACATTAAATTCCTTATTTTCCTATTGGGGAATTTATGTCATCATGCACAATATTTCAATACAGAATTGAACAAAATGGCAGCCTCCATGTGTCAACTTCAAACATGAATAACTTGAGATAGAAATACGATTTTGACTTGCTGTTTTTAGTAGTTGGTTAAGATTTGTATCCTCTACCATATGAAATAATGATTGTATCAGACTTGATTTTCTTTAAATGTAAATTGTAAACTGATTTTGATGGGCATATGTACTATTTCTTGATTGAATAGATTATAAAATGACTTATGTTGACTTATCCATAATCTTCATGAGATACTTGTGACACTCTAAGCAATATTAGAAGATTATTCTAAAATTAATTGAATTAGCTGAATATCCCATCAAGAATACTGTAGATAAATTCACTATTACAACTGCATGAGTTTTGTAATTGTTGATATAAATCCCAGCCAGCCCAGCGGTCTTATAATCATCCATTGCTGTTTAATTCTCTAACAAATTTTTTTGAAGAAATCCAGCTAAAATTTGTGAAGTGTTAAACTGGGCCATAGCCACAATCAACTTTTAGATGTTCTTAATTTCATCATTGGCAATGAAATTGGCAGAGATTGCAATGGAAGGTGCATACTACATTCAATACAAATGTTGTGCAAGTTCAGAAGTCTTGGTCAGCTCTTATTCAGAAACTGAATGAGAATGAAAAACATTTGAAGGCTGTTTTACCCAGATATTCTTAAAAAAAAAAAAAAATCAAATATAATTACAAGTAGAAGGGATAACCCATTTTGTGGTATTGTTGGTTGTTATGGTATTTATTAGTACATTGTGTTTCCTGGTGTTTAATGTTAAAGAAAATTCAGTCCATCTCAGTGGTTTTAAAAGCCTCAATTTCCAAACTACATCACTGAAGTGTTTTTAAAGACAAAATAAATCATTCTCTGGATGGCTACTGTATCTGGTACTGCTGCTAGAAAAAAAAAAAATCATATTGTTAGATTTAAACCCGTGTTCAGCTACTTCCTGTAAGAAAGGGGGAAATGATCCATACTGCATAACTAAATTCCTTATTTGCTAATGGTGAATTTATATTCACAAGGATGAAAGCTTGAACAGCTAGCTATAGGAAGTACTCCATAGGCTTTCCCCAAAGATTTCACTTTCATTGGTCAGAGATCTCAATACAATGTGCAATGCAGAGGCTGGTAACTTCAACCAGATTACTCATTTAAAGTGAAATTCATTTTTTTTTTTAAATTTTCATACTCTACCAAATTGGTCAGGTACATTCAAAAAAATTTTTTCCAAAATGTGAGACAAGGAGATGAAATATATATATATGTGAAAAATAAACATATCGACAACTTGTATCAATGACTTGTATTAAAAACAAGGTCTTTAGTTTTGATTTGGGTAAAAGAACATGATCTGCTGAATGAAAAGCTGTTTATTATTTCTTTTTCATTTTTCAGCATGGAGTAATCAGTTTCAAGATTATTATGAGTATGGAGAGAGGCAGGATTGCAGTCAACATAAATTAGATTATAAAAATTGCCTGGTCTGGAAGAAATCAGGATTAACAGAAGCCAAGGTAAGAAATATCCTCAGGTCTTATTTGTTTAGTTTGTAAGGTTCGAGGCCATAAAGTTATAGACTTAATTTGAAGGTGCATTGGAATGTGCACAATTAGTAATCCAAACTAGTTGAAGGCCATAGGGTGCTTGAAAATCCTTATGTTTTTGAAAATAAGCAAAAGCCATCCTGACATAATGAGAGGTTTCCATAGAAGAAATTCATATGCTTCTTGTTGCATGAGAGTAAAATAGTATCTTGGTTGAACACTTGATGGAAGAAAGATGATATGCAGAGCCATTCTTATACGAAAGTTGGTAGTGTAATATATAAACGCAAAGGCTGACAGATTATTCAAGTATGCCTTTTGTCATTTTCTAGGCATTTTTTTCAGTTTCATAATGCAAACTTCTGTTCTTAAAGGATTAGTTCACCACTTGGTCAAGCAAGTAAATTTAATAGGAAAAAGGACTTAAAAAAAAAAAAAAAAAAATCTTATTCTGTTGTGGACATGTTCAAAGTCACGTATCATTTGTGTAGAAACTGAAATTTACCCCTGTGGTTAAAATCTTTATGTATCTATTCTGTTTTTTTCCTGTGTCAGAAAAGTAGTAAAACAGAATCTAGTGAGGTAATTATGATTAACTACATAAGAAAGGTTTAATGATGGACAATCAGTTAGTAAAAACATTATATTAATTTTCTGTAAAATATGTCAACACTTGTTAAGAAAGGGCACCAACCTCATATAGTACTTTTTCCATAATAAGTAACATTTTACTCAAGTGAGACAGAACTTAAAACTTAAATATTTTCTTAAACAGAATAATGAATTAAAGTACTTTCTTAACAATTTCAGTTTTTAAAGTCCTCTTTCATACAAAATGAGAGGTGCAGTGGTTAAAGAATCATACTCGTTTGCGGAAGGTACCTAGTTCTACTCCCATCACCAGCATGGTTGAGTATGCCACTTCACTTGCTTCAGTCCACTCAGCTGTAAATGAGTACCAGCACTGCTGGGGAGTTGACCTTTGATGGACTGGCATCATGTCCAGGAGGGTCCTGATGTGCCATGGTGACAGTATGGAATTTACTTTGAACTTTTTGGTAGATGAACGTGCTTGACTGCTAAACTAAGCAGAAATCCTAATGGTGATAAGAGTTTCTTCCTACTGTGGTGCTATTTCTTCTTTATAGAAAAATAAACACTTGCTTATCCCCAGTTTCAATGGTGCAAGCAGATGATAGTACATGACATCCGCTGGTCGGGACACCAGTCCATCACAGATTAAGTCCCCAGCAGTTGCTGGAACTCATTTTACAGCTGAGTGGACTGAAGCAAGTTTAGTGAAGTGCCTTGCTAAGGACACAATGCAGCACTCACGACAGGAATTGAACCCTATACCTTTCGAATATGGGCATGACTCCTTAACCACTGAGCTACTGCACCTCAGATCACCAGGCATGGTGCATAATCAGCAGAATGTCATGAACAGTTGTGGTTTCTTTTAACTTTCCAACATTTCAAAAACATATTTAGATCTAAAGCAAGTAATACCATGCTGCACTCCGGAGGTATAATTGCAAAGTGCCGCCTTAATTATTTTCAAATCTAATATCTTAAAGTTGGAACACAAGAAATACTGTCACTCAACAAAATCCATCCAAGGCTTCAGAACAGATTTGAACACAATGTTTTTCAATAACCGTGTAAATAAAATAGTTATGAATAATTTTTTTCAAATATATTTTTATTTAAAGGATCTTGTTTTTCAGGAGCTTGAAAGCATTCAGGTGCTTGAAAGCATTCAGGTGCTTGAAAGCATTCAGGTGCTTGAAAGCATTCAGGTGCTTGAAAGCATTCAGGTGCTTGAAAGCATTCAGGTGCTTGAAAGCATTCAGGTGCTTGAAAGCATTCAGGTGCTTGAAAGCATTCAGGTGCTTGAAAGCATTCAGGTGCTTGAAAGCATTCAGGTGCTTGAAAGCATTCAGGTGCTTGAAAGCATTCAGGTGCTTGAAAGCATTCATGAAAGCATTCAGGTGCTTGAAAGCATTCAGGTGCTTGAAAGCATTCAGGTGCTTGAAAGCATTCAGGTGCTTGAAAGCATTCAGGTGCATGCTATTATTGAGAGTTTGTTTTCTGAAAGTTGACATAATTATTTATTTTCAACAAGAAATTATAACAAATTTAAATTGTCCAACTTCCTTAGTTACAAAATCTTTTTACCTCCCACCCATACTTATAGAGTTCTTTGATTGCAAGTGAGAGGAAAAGACTAGACGAGCAAAATGCCAAGAAATACCACCCATTCTGGGAATTAAGAACTGACCCAAGGAAGGATTGGACAAAGAAGTATGAAGATAAAGAAGGAGCAGTAGCAAGTTAACAGGTGGGAAACATCTTATAAAGATTCCACCTTTGGACTCATCGGTGTGACCAGGCCCAGCAGCAATGCAAAGCCTGGGCTGCAATACTGTCACAAAACAAGAAGTTCTAAATGGTGTTGGAATTTTTGCTGTAGGTTGAATAAAGTACTGTATTTTCATTGGCTGAAATCTAACTTTGGAAATTGTGCTGAAAACTAACATATTAGATATGTGAAATTAATAGCCTGGAAATGCAGAAAAAGAATGAATGAAAGCACAGGTAGGCCAAATGGTAATTTTCAGAGAAATCTAATTTAAAAAAAACTGCTTCTGAAGGGAATTTTTGTGATATCCATAAGGCTGGTGATTAGGCTATTTTAATGATAGCCGAGATGTGATACCTTTTAAAATGCACTGGGTATAGGAGGGCATTTTTGTGTTTCTCCTAATATTTACTTTTCAAAGTGGTCCACATTGTGTATTCTGTTTTGTTATAAATTCCTTCCTGTATTTATCATTTTCAAAATACTTCTTATCAAATAAAACTTGCCAGGAAATAATAGCATTATGTATAGCACCATATTGACAATATATGCAGTTGACAGAAGCTTAATTTTTTCTTCTCATTTACAATCATTTTTGTTTTAGGCAGGATATTATGTTGGCTTCATGAATGTAAAATTTGCTAGAATTTACATTGACCATAAGTTTTTCATACAAAGGTCCACACCAAGGCAGTGATCTTTTAATTTGAACAAACAATGACAATTATAAATATTTTCAGATGAGCCAAAATCAACATTCTACTGTACTCTAGAAAATGAGAACAATTGATCAGAAAAGAAAAGTATGATAATTAAGTATTTTATTATTCACCATCAGAACTGGACAGTCTCTTTCAAAGTGTTTAAAGATTTATGTATTCATTTGCTCTGTATGAGGTTCGGCCTACCGAACTTCACACAGTACTGAGTCTGCCCTACTACATGTGCAGGATTATGTTCTTCAGGCGCTCGACCAGCAGAAAGCTATTTTATTTCTTATGTTGGATCTGTCTGCCGCGTTTGATACGCTAGACCACCAAATCATGCTTCATCGTTTTGAGCATAGCTTTGGCATTTCTGGCAACGCTTTGGATTGGCTATCATCATAGTTTAATTGTCAGACTAACCATGTCCATGTTCCTGGAGCTGACTCCAACACTGTAAATCTTGAATATGGGACCCCACAAGGCTCTGTTTTAGGACCTTTGTCGTTCACACTTTATACTATCCCAATAGGTGACATATTGCGGAAGCACAAGATCGAGTATCACATATATGCTGATGATATACAGATTTTCTTAGCCTTTAACCCTAAAGTTCCACTCGATGCTGAATGTGCTTTATTCAAACTGACCTCCTGTGTGCAAGATATCCAACAGTGGATGATTGCAAACAAACTTAAACTTAATGAGGACAAAACAGAGTGTATCATAATCTCTTCATCAAATGCTAGTAAAGCCCTTGAGAACCTCAAGTTTGTATTTGGCAATACTTGCATCTCACCAGTCACTTCAGTTAAAAATCTGGGAGTTGCTTTCGATAATAGAATGTCAATGGACAACCATGTGACACAACTTAGTAAAACAATTAATTATCACATTAGAAACATTGGCAAGATTAAACCGGTACATTGACGTTGAAACCTGTCATTATGTTGTTCGATCACTCATCCTATCACGTTTGGACTACTGTAATTCCCTTTTGAATGGTATTACCATGAAAAATGTAAATCGCCTACAGAAACTCCAAAATAAAGCTGCTAAGCTTATCTTTAGGAAACGTCGTCGTGATCATGCCTCACCCTTGCTCAACAAATTGCATTGGCTCCCTGTGTCACAGCGAATTTTATACAAAACATGTCTTATTGTCTACAAATCCCTGATACATCAATCACCTGAATTCATATCCAACAGTCTGAAACTTTATACACCAGCACGATCCCTTCGCTCCTCTTCTGAAAACTTCCTGACTGAACCCAGAACTAACACCAAAGCTGGTTCTAGGGCTTTTTCAGCTGCAGCACCCCATGTTTGGAACTCTTTGCCTTCACACATTCGCCATGCCAGTTCACTTGGACAGTTCAAAACACGTCTCAAGACTTTTCTTTTTTAATCATGTATTACTTACTGAACTTTGGGGCAGCATTCTGGGCGCTTTGTATCCTATGGAAAAGGCGCCTACTACAAATGAACATGGATGGATGGATGGATGAGGTGTAAAACAGACATTAAAAAATTATAATGCAGTGCATGACTTTTTGTGATTACAATATATATTCATGACTGTGTTATCATAACTGATCATATAGAATATGTACATAACTGGTTTACGTTATCATAACTGGTTTACGTTATCATAACTGATCATATAGAATATGTACATAACTGGTTTACGTTATGATCTTTCCACAATGATATTTAAATTACTATACAATAATTATTTTGACATGTCATTTCAATACATTACACACTTTTTAAATTTGATTCAATTGTGGTTTGTCTTGCCACACATGACAGCCAGTAAACAAAAAAAAATATGACTAGAAATTGTGCAGTGCGATATTACCCCTTCCTTCTACATGTTACCCTCCCTTGCACATGTGCAACACATTCTAAGTGGTAGTTCTTGTTCCTTCCATGGTTTATTAAATTCTCTTTAATGTCCAGTACATTATTCCGATCAAACCCACCATTCTCAACCTATCCTGTGTCAACAACATCCACATTACCTGCCTTAGAATAGGTCACACTCACTCCCACCTCCTTATTGGCTCCCCCCACCCCTCTGCAACAATTGCCATTGCACCCACACAGTTCATCATGTTCTCCTTGCTTTCCCCCTGTACAACCTTCCCAAGCTTCCCTCCCTGCCCACAACTCAATAGCCGAGCTCTTTTAAGAAAAAAAACCTCCGGATAAAATTATCTCCTTCCTTTATCATGCTTCCCACTACAACCATATTTAGTCCTCCTTCCCCAGCCCCTCTCTCTCTACATTATTTTTTCACCCATACACCTCCTCTCTCGATCCCAGCTTTCTGGCTTTTAGTTCTCGTGTTTCTCTCAATCTCCCCGTTTACTCTCCTTCCTACCTCTGTAATGATCTAACCTCTCAGGCACAATTTGACCTTTGCTGTTGTGGTGCTGTTAAACTCTCATCACACAAACTTTAATGTTTCACCCAAACTAGAAACCGTCGACATAGCTCTATTCTTTTTGAAATCAATGAAGTGAATGCATAGGGGCGCTTTCCACTCACTGACTTGTTCAACAAAGTTTCTTAAAATGAAAATTTGTTCAGTTGTGCCTCTACTAAAGCAAAATTCAGCTTTCTCATTACGTAGTCTGCAGTCAATACCCTTCCTTATTCTGTCAATGCCAATCTTTCCAAGTATCTTGCTGATAAAGGTTAGCAATGTTATCCCTCTCCAGTTCTTACACTCCTTTAGGTCTCCTTTTTTGGGTATCTTAGTGATTAGGCCCTTTGTTCCCTTTCCTAAGTGTTGGCTCTTCATTCCATATTTGGTCCAACAGCGATTTCTCTGGTAGAAAGCCTACGTCTGCTTTAAGTATTTCACTGGTGATTAAGTCAATGCCAGGTGCCTTTCCATTCTTGAGGCTTTTTAAAGTATCACTGATTTCTTTAAAAGTGGGTTTGTCAATATCTATCTCAGAGATATCTTGATTTTCTGTATCCTTATTCTTTACCAGGTTGATGGGTTCCGCTCTATTTAAGATTTCATTAGAGTTAATGCACCGACACAAAATATGCCTAGCATTCATGTTTTGTTCATACAATCCCTTTCTTAGTGCCATTGAGAACTGAGCAATTTTGCTGTGAGCATTTTTTTAAACAGTCATGAAAAAAATATTTGAAAATGTTTTGAATTTTTGTTCACATGGGATTAAGATTATCAAGGCTTTCTGATGCTACTGGAAAATTTGCACAAAATGTCAGTTCCAGTTGTAGAAAAAGTAGCTTGAGTGGGGCATGATTTTTGGTCGCAGCTTGAATTTTGCTTTAGTGGGTGTAAAATCGCCCCTTGAATCAACTTTCATTTACAATCTGAAGGCCATGATACCATGACACCTTCATCTTTAAAGAAAACAAATTCAAAATGTATATTTCTCCGTATTTTACTGATTTAAAAAAATCGCACCCTGTGCCGTGTTTGGTGTGCAATGATCTTTTGACAATCATTGTGACACAACAGGAACCTCAAAAGACATCAACCTAAGAACCTCATATAGCTGATTTTGTGGATAATTCTTCTACTTATCAAAATAAAGAGATTTTTTCTTATCTTATGTCTTTTGATGATCAAGCACAACTGTTTTTATTAATAATTGTATACTGTTGTGTAATGCTCTGGGCACTGTTACATACAACTGTTCTAGGGATTTGGTAATCCCAGACTATTCTACTTACTGTGTTTATACTGTTTTCCAAAACCTCTTTTTGATACACATTACACACAGCTGCACCAATAGTTCTTCATGTTAACAGTCCTGGCTTTAATTTCATACTTTAATGGACATGTTTTCTTTTAATGTCACACGAAGATAAGCTACAAACTATGCAGTAAATTAAGGTTGTAAAACAGATCAATATCCATACAAGCGAAGATATAAAACAAATTGAGGAAAATGGCAGCTGTTCTAATCAGATAAGTTGGAAGATTTTCTTGTCATGTTTTGATTGAAATCACCTGTGTATTTGTGTCTTAATTTGCTTCAGTTGAAACAAATTGGAGAGAATATACAGTTTCTTTCTAACAACTAAATTCTAAAAGCTTGTTAAAATCAAGTATAGTTTTGGTTGTGTATGCATTGAAGAAAAAAGACAACTTCTGCTGATAAGATAACATTTCAAAGATTCTTCCAATATCAGTTAAATAAAACGTCATGTTTAATATGCCAAGTTTTACCATTGCTGTAAAATATTTGTATCTCTTGCTTCACATGCAGGAATTTAAAGTACTATACAGTATATCTTATTAAAACATATTATTTTCAAACAAAGAACACTGATAAGATATTTGCTATTTGAAAGGCATAAGGATAAAAATGAGAAAATACAAATCATATTATAACGACTATTAAGTGAAATGCCTGTTTTTCATCAATCGGTAAATATAAATTATGTGGTATATTGTGTCTTAGCATAACAGGAAGATATACAAGGAGTGAAATGGTGCATATGACACACAAAACTTTGCTTCAATCAAGAGAATTTAAAAACAAGTTCATTTTTTAATTTAAAACATTGACTGATGCAAACAATTTATACTACAAATAATTGACTAAATTCCAGTTTGCAATAACTTTTTTAATAAATAACACTGCACAAGCCCCATGTTATAACTACCTTTCATATCAGTATATAAATAAATGTTCATCAAATTGGTTTTACAAAATTATTTTACACCATTCAACCTTCCCTACATTACATACACTAAACAGAAATGACCTTCACCATGATTTCCAATGGTAAAATCTTGACATCATTTAAACACTTTCTGAAGCACACCCTTAATCATACTTTTAGTTAACCATAATTTATAGACGAACTCAAGCGTAACACCTAATAATACTTGAGCCACGATCTCTCGAGTTCTTTGCACTCCTTGAGTGGAGTGGAATATAACTTGGAGAGATCTCTTCCTCTTCCACTTACATTTCCTCACTGGGAGATTATTACCTGTTAGTAAAGTGCTCATCTCTATTAAAGTATTATGAACCTCAATATTCATAATACATTAATGGAGCACCAGTTTAGCTTGAGTGCATAATGAATAAGATCATAATATTCATCTTATTAAAGATGTAATAGATCAATATATTGGCTGAAACTAATAAAAACCTTGTACTACACTTTGGAAAAATGTTAACTGAAGTGAAATGGAATAGCTGAACAGTAACTTTAGTGCTTAGATATTCCATCATGGAAAAATGTATTTTTAACCATGTTGGTGTTAATTTTAAAAAACAATATAACTCGCTGCTTCCTATGTCTCTTTTGTTATTGAATTTAAGCAAAAGTTCTTTTGTGGGCTCAACGTTTTAAATTGGTCATAAGCATTTCAAAATGCTATCCATTACATTTTTTTCAGAAATTTGACTAAAATTGTTTTGAAAATCTACATTCTGTCATTGAATAGCATAGAAATGCATTAAATGTATAAACAAGATATCACGAAGCACAGCTTGAAAGACCTGCTTAAGTTATGGTTTGTCATTGTCAGGAATTTCAACTCATTCCGCTAATGGAATTAGTTTCCTTCAGCATGACTGTCAAATCTGTGAAATTGTAGTATTTTAAAACTGTGTTTTCAACTTTACAAACCATAGAAGCACAACATACTCAACACTTGCTCGTCTTACATTTGCAAACATTACATTTTAAGTTTATGCATCATAAGTGAAATGAAACATGTTTCTTGTTGATAAGAATGATTATATTCCAAATTGTGCTTTTCTCTAGTAATGGATACATTTCAACAGCCAAAGTACAAGATAATTAAATTAAAGATTTGCCTTGAAATGAAAAAAACTAGGTTAAGTAAAAAAACAAAAATCTAGAAATGTAATTGATGGAGGTCTGAAAATTTACTTCACTATATGAAAGTAAATGTCATGAAATCTCCAGGGTAACATATATATGACCTAATTTATTTGCTGATGAATCCACAGGGAATCCACCATTTAGATGGAACAACCATATTACCGATATTCTTATTCTACGAAGTACAGTTTGTCATGTACAATGAGGGAAGGTTTCAATGAAAATGTTTTGATCAAATTACTGAGGGATGACTTTTAAGGATTTTAAGCTTGGGGGAAAAGATTCAAACGAGACATACAAATTAAAACAAGACTAAAAGCAACGTTTGGTTCAATATGAGGAATAAGAAAGTCAATCTTCTAAAGAATGAAATGTAATAACAAGAACATACAGAAATATACAATGAATAATAATAAACTCAAAATCATCCCTTAATAGTATATATAGAATTCTTGAGGCTTAAACACAAAGCATAATTTGCTGTACTTGGAAAGGGAGTGTTGTGGTGCTACCACACAACCGATATTCAAGTAAAATATATTTCAGGTTATTTGTAAAGATACAATTTAAGTATATTTCTGTAAAACATAACTTAAGAGGTAAAATTATAAAGTGAAGTGACCTAGATCAACTGAAACTTGAGTGCTGTTTGGAAATAGGTAGTTCTAGCATGAAGGGAATGCTCCCCTGGATTTGGCTTTTCAGGGTTTGGCATTTTATGGTCATTTGAATAGCCATGGTTCCGAACATTTACATTAAAATTCAGTGGCACCCCTTTTTGTAAGTTGGCTATACCACTAGTGGCTACTATACAGGAAGGAAATTTCAAATAGTGGTTAAAATTGATTGCTGAGGATGGTGTTGTCTTTGCCCTTACCTACTGAGCACAACAAATTTCACATAATCCAAAAGGACATGCAGCAATAACTCCATTCTATTCCCACATTGTGATTTCTTAATTTGAAATATAATGGCATACTTAGCTTATTTGAACTTGTATCTCACTCTTAAAATACATTCCTTTTTTTATGTTTTAGAATTTATTTTGTGCCCCAAAAAGCCATGTTTTTTTCAGAGCTCATGGTTGGAGGGGGTGGGGGGGGGGGAGCTTTACCTCTCCACCCATAACAGGGATTCACCCATGGACAGACCTGCCAACCTTTAGGATCACCAAACTGTATTCTGGAACTACAAAAGTTGTATTTTTGATAAAAAAAACTGTACTCTTCAAACAGAATGTATAAAACAAAACAAAGGTTTACTGTGGCTGAAAAAAATTACCATTATCAAAGCCATATTTAAACATTAATATCACTCACAAAATTACCGCTTAATACAAATTACAACATGCTTGAAACACTGTTAAAACTGCGTATTACAATTTACACATGTAATGTTAGTACCGAACCACATGTTTCGTTTGCATATAGGCACCATGACAATCATTCATCTCTCATATGCAATGTTCTGATTGGCTATACTTGGACGAAAAATTGTTGTTTACATCCCATGCACTAATCACGGATGCCCTAGCTTAAGGTAGGTTGCCTTATGCATAATTAACTTGTAGTCTACACTTTTTGGTGGCAGCCGCAAATGAATCTGAATCTGAATCAGTTAAGTTGGCAAAAATCCTTCGAGAGGACATGAACGTCAATCCAGCGTAAAAAGTATGAGTAAAACAAAAATAATAATAATAACAAAAATAAAAATAAATAAATCGTATTCTGGTGCCAGAAAACGTACAATCGTATTCTCAACATTTTCCCGTATTAAATACGGCAAAATCGTACTAGTTGGCAGGTCTGCATGGACCCCATGCTCATTGGCAAAAGCAACATTCATGATTGCCCACTCATCACCCTTTATTATGGATTTGATAAAATCAAATACTTGTAACAAGAGTTTTCTAGAATATTGCATTCTGAGTTTGTATCATAAATTTATATGTATCATAACAAGACTAATCAGGATATAAGTTGTTGAAATGTATCAGACATATAATAATATGATACGCGTGGAAAGTGTTTGTCAAAAATGAACATATGTGTACTTGCTACAGTTCCCGCACTTATTCTAAAATATTGCACATGAATGTAGGTGACGATTATAGGTATTGTATTAAGGAGCAGCTTGTGAAGTGTCATAAATCTTTCTGCAGTTTCAAATTTGAAATAAGTCATTCAGTACTTAATGGTGCAATCCTTAAGGGGATGATGCATCCATTGCACCGTTCAAAGTAACCTTTGACCTCTGCATGCTCTTCACCAATTCTACCTCACTCTGGAGGTCAGCAGCCAATTCCTTGATGGTATCCCATGCATACTTAATGTGTTTAGTTTGTGTTGTGGCTGCACATACGGCAAATCGCAAAATATACAAGTCCTTCAACTGAGCGCCCATCATGTGAATCTTGCCACTTTTGTTTATTCTATCGACCAATTCCTTGTTCAGTTGATTGGATCCCTGGAATGAAAAAGATTCTCTTCTTAATGTTCTTATTCATCACCTTCTTAATTTGACAATTTTTCAAAAAAACTTCTTTTTTTTTTTGCATGAATAAAATAAAATATTGATATGATACCTGTGAATTTGGACATAATGAAACATTTTACAGAAAATAAAATAAATTGGGTTCTTGTATTTGCCCCTTTTTGTTTTCTTGCTTAAGCTGCCTAAAACAAACATTTCAGATGTAAGTGTGATGGCTAAAGAGGCCAGGAAGTTTCTGTTTTGACGAGAATAAAAAAATAATGCTTTTCTCAGTTGAATTAGCTGCCATTAAAAAAACAAAAAAATTCAAACATTTCAAATTGATTTTTTTATTTCCATACTTTTTAGCTTAAGGTCTTCACCTGAATGTGCATGCCCTCCTATTATTGTCACCTGGGAAAGAATGGTACCACTTGGTACTACTGTAGGCAAACACTTGCTTTTCAGAATTCCGATTGAAGCTTTTATCTACTGGTATCACCGCCAATGTTGTTCAAGAATACTTTGTTAACAGGCTTGTGATCACAATTAAGATAATTATTTATGCTCTTGTTTAGCTAAGATGTGTATTTCTTTAATGTTGTATTTGTAAGTTGCTTTGAGGTGAGAATTTTTTAGCAAACATCTGCTTTAGATCAATTTTTGCAAATGAAGACTGATGAGAAAATTGTACTAACAGCTGATTGCAAAATTCAAATTTATGCACTGATTTTCCAATACCTATATGCAAAACGTTTTTTCAGGGCCTTTGAAATTTCCAAATGCAGGGCATTCAAATATCCTCTTCCCCTTGTACATTAATTAATAAACTATGCAGATAAAAAAGGTATTTTATCACAGCCGCCTGCTGGGGAGGGAGGATGGGAGCAAGGGAGGAATTTTTCAAACTGACATTCAAATGGGAACATAAATTTATAGTATTGAATTTCATAAAACAAGTTACCTTTAGTCTGAAACAGACAAGACCCAGTACGACCTCTGCTATAATCTCAAATTTAGAGTCTGACATCACAAGAGCCTTGAATTCTCTGGCTAGCCTTACTTGCTGAAAAGAAAACACATCTAGTTAATACTCCTATTGCAATTGTATTAATGAAGTGAAATTACCGTTACTCAAGAGCAGAGCCATTTACAGTAGTGGTAGGATGGGAAGGGGGGGGGGAATATTTACCCCACTTTATCCATATTTGTCTTTTGTATGGTAATTTGTTGTATCTTAGCATGATTTTATGATCCCCCACCCCTCCCCGCTTTCGGTAGGTAAATTTTATTTTGTGACTTTTCCCCTACTTTCGGTGGGCAAATTCTGGGGTGGTGGAAATGGTGTCTGAGAAATCACATTTACAATTTCTGAAAATTGAACAAAAGTGAAGAATTTGGAAGTTTCTGTGAGGGTCTGTGTAATATATTGGAGAGTACAGATAACATATTTTACACTACCCCCCCTAACCTTCCATCTCACCCCATCCAGCTACAACACCAATCAAAGCAAGATATTCATTCATTAAGGCATGGAGATTTAGCTTACATACAGGGCTGTAATACTCATTTGAAAAGTGAAGGGGGGGGGGACATGACCTCTTATTCAAAAAGTGGGGACCCAGTAACACAATGTTTTTAAAACATGAAATCATTATTTCAAAATTGTGAAAATGTTTTATAATATCATTTTGTGGTGTCATAAAAATGTTTTTTAACATTTTTTCAATTTTTTTTTTTTTTTTAAACATAAAAATGACATAATAAAACATTTTTGATATTATTTGTTATAATAATGTTTTTGACACCACATTTTGTTTGATATTATTATTATGACACAAAATGGTTTAAAAACGTTTTGTGTTTTCTGGCAACTTCAGAGGCAAATTTACCCTAGAAATGTACTGATTTTTTTTTATTTGCTGAAAAGTGAGGGGGCTATGTCACCCTGTCTCCCCCTCCCCCAGAATTACGGGGTTCTAGTTACATATAAAATTACAATATCTGTGACATTTACAACACATCTTGTTAATATGATTGAAATGACTGTTAGCAAGCTTGCTTTATATGATTTTAAAATAGTTTACAAAAATGTGCATCAAATACATTGTGTCACTCCAGTGGTATAAATAGAAACAATGGGAAGCATTCAAGATCAATTACAGCAAGTATTGAAAGCTTTTATTGCATAATTATAAAAAACAAAAGTCATCAACTTTAATTCCTCTAACTTACAGTTCTTATATGTTCTTGAAGTTTTTCCACGCCGAACATCCTGAGAACAAACCACAGCTTCAAGGATCGGAATCTTCTGCCAAGAGGAATTTGCCAATGCTAAAAACGAAAAGAAGAACAAGATAGCAATCAACGGTGTTGCTGACCTTATCGCCTCTGCCACATATAATTTGTAAAATGATCAAATGTGTTTCCAGGAAACATGACATCAAATGTATCATTTTATATCAATTTCTTGACCTTTACTTTAAATGACATGTCCCATTATGTGCGAAACAACACTACATCACCTTCCACCAACCCACCAAGTAACATTACCCACCAAGTGCCAACCCAATATCACATACAGTTTTCCCAGGAAGTGTAACACAAAAGATACTATTCTAATCAATTAGTTGACCTTTGACCTTTTAAGGCATACCCCAATATATGTGGGAAATAACCCTGCATCACTCTCCACTGGTTAGTAAAAAAATATAAAATTATTATGTTTTTCCAACAAAATATAAAATTATTATTTAGAGACATGTGACATCTTTATCATCCTTCATCAACCCAAGTTACAACCCAATTGGTCTTGCAAAATTTGCATAACATGCGATCAATCAAAATTGACCATTTTAAATTAATAATTTGACCTCTGACCTTTAAAAAAATGTTTCATTTTGTGCGGGAAACAACCCTTCATCCCCTTCCACCAACCCAAGTACCAACCTAATATCCACCAAGTACCAACCTAATATCCAGGAAGCGCATTACAACATTTACCATTTTTTATTCAATCATTTGACCTTTTTTTTATCAATTATCTGATGTCCCATTTGTTTGACCTCCACCATCAAGTACCAACCTAAAATCAACTCTTATCTGCACAACCCAACATTTTTATCAATTATTTGACCTTTGACCTTCAAGGTAAATGATAAGTAGACATAATCACCATACATCCTCCCAGCAAGTTTCATTTTAATAGCTTGTATGGTTTTCTCAATTATTTGACCTCTGACCCTTGATGTACAGGACCCAACTTGTGCAGGACATAAGTTCACTGCACATTACCCTATACCCTTCTACTAGTTTCAACTTAATAGCTTGTACGGTTTTCTCTGTACACGTGACACAAAATTTAATATTTTTAATCAATTACTTAAACTCTGACTTTTGACCTTTAAGGTTTATGACCCAACTTGTGCGAGACATAAGTTCACATTACTATACACCCTCCCAGCAAGTTTGAACTTGATAGCTTGTACGGTTTTTCTGTACTGGCGACACAAAATTTGGTATTTTTAATCAAGTACCTTTGAGGTACATGACCCAACTAGTGCTGGACATGTTCACATCACCCTACATCCTCCCACCTAGTTTGAATTTGATAGCTTGTATGGTTTTCTCTGTACACGCAACAAAAAAAATTAATATTTTTAATCAATTATTTGACCTTTTACCTTAAGATACATGACTCATCTTGTGCGGAATATAAGTTCACATCACCCCACCAAAATTCAACTTGGTAGATTTTACCGTTTTTCTGAAATGCGACACAATATTTGGTACATCCACCCACACACACACACACACCCACACACACATATACCTGTATGCTATGTATGACCGAGGACTTTGACAAAAATGTCTGAAAAATAAAAAGTCCCAGGAGAAAATTACAGTTGGAACCAGCTAAGATTTCCAACTGGTTCCAGGTGAAAAATGTGTTTTCCAGAAATAGTATTTCCTAGCTGGGAATTATAATTTCAATTTTGATAACAAAATCAAGTTAAATCCAGCTATTTACAGAATTTTATCATCAAAAAATCTGAAATTTGAGGTTTAAACATTTGTCACAAATATTTAGGCCTAGGCCTATTCATTAATAATGTTAATGAATTTGTTGTATACAAATGGCTGTTTGAAGAGGCAACATTAATTGCTTTGAAATCTATTAAAAACCATCATAGTAGCAAAACATTTCATCAAAATCTGTTGAACATGCAATGACCAGTTTACAGTGTTTTAAATCCCCAAAACTAAACACGCCCCTGGTTGGTCATTCTTTACAGGCTTTAACCATGGGAATTCTTTCTCCCAAGATTTACAGTGAGCGGTCTTGCCCATTGGGTAGAACATTCATTCACCTTCTACGAACGAACGAAACTGTTATAGTTTATCGACTGGGCTCCACAGCTGCAGGCCGTGCTACAAAGTTAAAAACAAAATTTCAACTGAAAATGATATTATATATAATTCTACCAAAATTAACAAACTACTCATTAAAAGAATATTCCCAATGGCATCTCAAACCCATTTATAAAATAGAGGACAACCAATCAAAGAAACAAAACAGAAGAAACCATGCTGATATCTTATTCCTACAGGGAGTTATCCAAGTTTAAAGATTCTGTAAGTGTGTCACAATTCACAAAGTAACTGGTGCCATAAATCTTATTCAAATGTGTCTTAGGAACACTTCCATGACAATATGTCATGTATTTTTATATTACGAATTACTTCTTTGTATATTATTGGAAACAATTTTTTCTAAATTATTGAGATTGGGTGTAATATATATTTTATACAAACATATTTTTGCCATCTTTTTATGTCAAAGAAAGATTAAAATATTACAAAGCCTTCTTTTGGCGTGATGCAATTATTTGTTTACTCATTTGTTCAAACTACCCTCCATTGATCTTAAACCATTCTTGATTGTGGAAAAGATTTTGTCTGTTAGTTTTCATTATTTAATTCAAATCTTACCCCTCTCCAACCCATACCATCCCCAACCCATTCCTAGGCATACAACCAAGATTTTATTCCAGCTTCCAATTTAAGAAAACATGTGTGTCATTAATTATAAAAAGTGTTAAGTGAAAGTGTTAAGTGTAAAGCAACATTAAAACAAATTATGTTAAACAATAAGTGTTATAATGTATGAAAAACAATGATACCCTGGCCGACAACATCTGTTCCACATGCCATCTCACACCCTATGTACTACATGCAGTTACACCTGAAATCCAGATCTGCCATTTCACCACAACTGAAATCTAGATGACACCCGGCCACCACACGTCCCACATACCATTCCAACCCACCCTACCCTACATGCCAATTCACCCTGTCG